>PVKU01000712.1:0-410944 GCA_004027475.1 Anoura caudifer | reverse complement strand
TATGTTTTCCCATACAGTTGGTTCTCTTTTTATTTTAAAACTGTTTTCTTTAGCCATGCAGAAGCTTTTTGTTTTGATAAGATCCCATTTGTTTATTCTTTCCTTTATGCTTTAGGGGACATATCAGTAAAAATGTTGCTGCATGAAATATCTGAGATTTTCCTGCCTATGTTCTCCTCTAGGACTTTAATGGTGTCACAGCTTATATTTAAATTTTTTCTCCACCTTGAATTTATTTTTGTGTATGGTATAAGTTGGTGCTCGAGTTTCATTTTTTTGCACGTAGCTGTCCAGTTCTCCCAACACCACTTGTGGGTTTTTAGTGATACCTTTAAGATTTCCTTAGTGAAAGCAAATTCATAGTAAAAAGAAGTATATGTATTTGTGCTTTGATTTTCATCCATATGTATCTGTATGTATGAATCTGTATGTTTACTCAGTAACATATCCCCTTTGACTAAAGTTTAAGTCCTAAGCCAGTATTGACGGATGGATGATTCTGAAAGTATTCCTATCACTCACATTGGCCTACTTTGCTTACAGCCACTGAATCTTCTTGACTGAGGAAACTTATCCACAGCTTTTGCAGAAAAGTGCTATCAGGTTGTTGTTAGTGACATCATGGGATCATAATAACATATTTTAATTGTCAAATGAATAGAATTTTTGGCCATTCCTTTTGTTTTATATTTCTAGGTATATAACATTGTCATCAGAGAATGTGGCTTATATTACTTTTACTTACAAAATATACTGTGGGGTTTTTTGTGACCTTTATGCATTTTGAGGAAAAAAGAAGAAAACATTAACTGCCAAGATTTTTCCAGTTCAGGAAATCTACTAAACTTATGTTTTTAATTATTTTATATCATCCAAGATGTGACCTTTAGGCCAGTTTTCCTTCATATGATCTGTCTTTCAGGTTATATGTTATTATTCTGTATTCCTTGGGGCATCTTGTTTTATTGTGAATGTTTCATACTTTATATTTACTAAAATTTGTTGTAACCTTAATAAAAATCCAGATGTGTTGAATTTACCTCATACATTAATTAAAATAATCCATATAGGTTGAATCCACACAAAGTATGATAAGGATCCTTGGACTCTCTGCAACCTTACCCAACTACCTCGATGTTGCTACATTTTTACATGTTAATCCCTATGATGGACTTTTCTACTTTGATGGCCGCTTTCGACCAGTTCCTCTTGGACAGACATTTCTGGGGGTTAAAAGTGCAAATAAGGTAAATGTTAATTTAATAATTATACTTTTTCTAAAATATTTCTGTCGATGTATTGTTTAATACTTATTTGGGATTAGAGACTTCGAAGGACCATGTCAGCAGTATTACAAATAGAAAATCCTGGACAAAGTCAAGCAATTTCTTAACTGTATGTAGGAGAGTAATTCCTCTTACAAAAAGTTGCTTATAGTACTTTGCATTGCTATTATCAATGTATATTTTTGTGTTCTCAGCTAAGAATACAAGTTATATATAAGAACATACATTTCAAAAGTTTGTTTTGATATGATTGAAAGCAGGTTTTAAATAATAAGAGGTTATCATTAAACCAGTAATACATATTTTGATATATTATTTATCTAAAACAAATAATCTTGTATGCAAGTAAAAAATAATTTCATCATAGCAACTATTAAGGGAAGTGCTCTATTTAACTTACAATGTTTTATAATTACTATATTAATTATAATACCTATATACGGATAGATATATAAGTGGAAAGTTTAGAAACTCATGATGTGATTCAGTTGTTATAGAAGAACATTGGAAAATAGTGTGTGTGATGTATCTGATTCAATATAGGTGATGACTTTGGCTAGAATTCAACCTAAAATACTCTGAAAGATTATTAGCAGTTTTATTTGGAAGAGTTGTTTCTTGAGTCATTGATGGGGAGTAAATTACTTTGCGATTATCCACCTTAGTTGGTATAAAACATGAATTTCAGAATGCTAGAGTGTTTACATTATTAAAACAAAAAATCTAAGCCATAGTCATTTCAGATGTATATAACATTTTTGTCCCCTCCAAACTCTTGAAAGTATATGCGATATAATCATGATATAATCATGAGATACAGCCTGTGTCTCATGCCTGTTCCTTCGGGTTAACTACCTCCTTTTTGATGGAAAACTTTCTTGTCATTAATAAGGAAAATGAAACCCTTTTTTAATTTAATGAATTTGATATTAAATTTCCAATTAATGAGAAATATGTTCTACATATATATTATAGAAACAGCACATTTCTTTACATTTCACTTTTATATATCATAATATTCTATTGGTAGTGTTCTAGTGATTTTGAGAATTACACAGGAAAACTCTGTAGTTTATAGAATGAAATAGAAGAAAGGTTCAAGAATGGGCTTGTCTGGGGAAAGCAGAGAGAAGAACTTTATAGTTATTCTAAAATATGTGTGGCTAATTTATTATCCTTTAAATTATTGTCTTTAAAAACTTGGCACTCTCAGAAATGTAGTACTCTTAAAGTATTCTATGATATGTTTCTATTTGTATTTTTAAATTACATTGTGATACTTATATTGTGTTTGCTATTCTGAATTCTAGCTAGTCTGAAAGTAAATAAAGATGCATTATAATTGGCAGGTTTTTGTATTTAGAAAGTTTATAATTGCTTCATTTGATTTTTTTTAATGTTTTAAACACTTCAAGGTGCAACAACTGAATAACATGGATGAAGTATGCTATGAAAGTGTTTTGAAGCAAGTAAGGGCTGGACACCAGGTATGTTTTATCCTGTTTTTAGAAAATACTTAATGGTTAAAATTATTATGCTGTTAAGAAAATTTTTCTTGAATTCTGAGAGGTTTTATTTCATAATTTTTTAGCCCAATGGATAATCAAATATTTGTAGATAATATAAGCATACTGATATTGAGAGGTCATTCTATATTATTTGCTATTTTTATTCAGTAGATGAAAGAGAAGAATTTTATCCTTTAATTTAAAAAAAAATTTTTTTAAGCACCAGCCTGTTCTTATACTTCAAAACTTTTAATGGAAAATTTTTTACATAATATAAAAGCTTTAAATGTTATATTATTCTGATTTCCTGAAATAGTGTCATTTGAAATAGATATAATAAAATTTTGTATTGTTTTATGGTATTTGGAAACTAAGCAGTTTAACTTTTAAACTCCATTGTCTCAAGTGCTCCAATCAAGATTTTTAAAGAAAAAGTGGAATGCTAACAGTTGCTTACAATAAAACTTAATCATTTCCCAATTGTATATGGTTCTTTGAATCACTAATTTTTTTCCATGTTGTAAAGCTAAAAAATATGACATGTAAAATGAAATATTTTCCAGTTCTTTAATTTTTAAATTTGTTGTAAGAATAGTGGAATCCTTCCTTTTCCAGATTAAATCTGTGTGGAACCCCGATATATAAAGCAATCAGAGATGAATTAGACTTGAGAGCGTGGAACACTACCTACTGAGCATTCTTAATGCACTTTGTCCCTTTTTAAGAAAGTTTTCAAATCAGTTTTTCAGCTAATCTCAAGAGACTGTCCTTAATTTTAAGAATAACTTTTAAGGAAAAAAAATCATGACTGACATAATATAATATTAGTGGCTTACCTTACCTCCTGATTAGTAAATGCCTAAAACTGCTAAAATTATCTTACATTGATTATCTCACTGAATTCTCTCAGCAGCCAATGAGGCAGATACTATTATCCTCATTGGACAGATAAAGAAAATTAGGTACTGTGTAAAATAAAGTAGCACGTCCCTGTCATTTGATTAGTGCATTTACACATCCAGACCTTGTGGGTGTAGAATCTTCAGAAGTAACCATTATCTCATATCACTTTATTTTCATTTATTTTTGCATCAGTGTTATTGTTTGATCCTCATTATAAAATTACTTGTGGGTTGCATTGCTTATCATGTCCAAGTAAAGAAATGTAAAAGGCCAGTATTCTTTTTTTTAGATCAAAAAATAGTCCCAAATACTAGTCATTTATTCTGGGTCAGGAGATAGGAAACTTTTTCTGTAAAAGAGCCGAGTATTAAATAGTTTAGGCTTTGCGGACCTCACCTTTTCTGTCATAGCTACTCAGCGCTGCTGCTGTGGCATGAAAGCAGCATGGACAGTGTATGAACAGTTGGGCATGGCTGTGTTCCAATAAAGCTTTATTTACAGAAACACACATCAACTGCATGTGATTTGCAGGCTATAGTTTGCCGGTACCTCTGTTCTAGATTGCCTTATGAGATTTAATTTAAATGAATATCTGATGATCCTAAAATGCTATCTAGAGAAACTTGGGATTTCACAGAAAATCCTAAAAGAAAGAAATATCCTATATGGCCACCAGTATTTATAAAAGAGCAGGATAAATTCAGTGTAATTGGGTACATGTAACACCATGGACATTTATTTTCAACTTTTATATTATGGAAGATATAAACTTACTAGCTAAAGTGTCTATAAAATTATATGCTATTTTTAAAATATTTAGTAAATATTTAAATGTTTTCTCATTAAACTTTTTAAAAATAGACTTCAGTTCTAGAGCAGTTTTGGGTTCACAGCATAACAGAACAGAAAATAGAGTTCCCACGCTCCCCCTGCCCCCACAAGCACATTTTCTTCACTGTCAGCATCCTGCACCAAGGCAGTGCATTTCTTTCAATCAATGCACCTACATTGACATGTCAACCTAAAGTCCATGGTTTACATTAGGATTTACTCCTGGTGTTATACATTCAGTGGATTTGGACAAATGTATAATGACATATATCCACTATTATAAAGCCACAAAGAATTAATTTCATTGCCCTGAAAACTCTGTGTTCTCATCCTATTCATCCTTCCTTGCCTTTCACCACTGATCTTTTTACCATCTCCCTAGTTTTGCTTTTTCAGAATGTTATATACAGTAGCTCCCCCCCATCCCCTCCTATGGTTTCTCTTTCTGCAGTTTCAGCACCTGCAGTCAACTGCAGTCTGAAAATAGTAAATGGAAAATTCCAAAAACAAACAGTTTCTACGTTTGAAGTTGCACTCTGTTCTGAGAGGTGTGATGAGATCTTGCGCTGTCCAGTTCTGCCCTTCCCTGTTTTATGCCTTCGTCCAGCATATCCATGCTGTAAGCAGATCCTTGAATAGCGTCATTTCATTCAACATCATTTTCTTCTGTCACCTTTAGCACTTAATGACCAGACAAGTGGATACTTGCTACACTGCTTTGGAACATAGGACTGCTTCTCATAGAAGGAAATCATTGTTTTAGCATTAAAGAAGATCAGTCATTATGACCTCTTTCTTAGCCTGGTAAATACATATATCCATGTGTACACATACACAGTAATAAATACTTCCATAAGTAAATAGCTGAGTAATGCCATTACTGCCAGGACAGCACCTGTTTCGAGGCCTGAGGAACTGTGAGTCACTCATCTTTGTAGCATTATAGTCTTTATCATGTAATTTATATACCATGCAATCATTTATAATTGTTCATTAAGTATATTTATTATATTACATTCTTTTTTCCATATAATCTTACATTGTAAAATATTTCTTAGAAAAATAGAATACAGTCTATTCCTCAATGTTGGGAAAAGTAGCAGATAGGTAGGTGAAAAAATACAAGTAAAATGTTGTCACTTGAGGGATCCTAGGAAGGTTATATTCTCTTCCTCTTCTGATGTGGTTCTCATTAATGTAGGGGCTAACAACTTTCTCTCGAAATCATGACTTATAGTTCAGATGCTGTCTGAAGGTGCTTGGTGAGTAGAGAAGAGATCTTGCCACTGGCTCTCTCCTTCTTGGTATAAATTTGTTCAGTACACTACTTTTCCAAATGAAAGCTGCCAGAGGCTGGCATTTGCAGTAATAAATTCTGGAAGGACAAAGTTGGGATTAAGGATTGGTTCACAGTACTGGTTCCTGTTTAGAAAGGACAGAGTTGGGCATCACAGCCAAGGGAGACTTTAGGGCTGGCTGCTCTAGGGCACGAGGAACCTGGGAAGAGAGAGTGTGCAAAGCAGAGGTGGAAGTTGCGTATACGCATCAGCTCCTTATCCCTTTGTGTGTATGCCATGGCGTCCACAACTGTCACCCTTTGAGGGGTGTGAGACTGCCAAGCTGTTTCCTTCTCCTGTACAATAGTACAGCTAAATATGCGTTCTGGGTGACTGTGTCAAGTGTGATTACAGTTTGAGAGCCCACGGAAACACTCTGGGATCAGAGATACTGCCCAGATCTGTCCTTAAGTCCCGCTCTCCAGTTAAGAATTAGAACTGGACAGCAGTGGCTCTGTCCAGGCTGTGTGTCCTAAGTGCGGAAGTGTAGCTGCCAGTCTCTCAGTTCCCGGATTTGTTTTTGTTTTTGTTTTTAAAGAGCTACACCAGCCAGGCCAGTTCCTGATTTTGAATGATTAGTGATGTATGTTTTTCATAATAGTGGGATTTTTAATTAATTAATATTTTTAAATTACAATCTTAATTCCACTATTCCACATCAGCTCCAGATGTCACAGCATAGTGAGCAGAAAACAATGCACTTTACAGAGTGATCCCCCCACCCCCAATGTTCTTGGCACCCACCTGGCCCCACACACGGTCGTCACAATACCATTGAATAGAAAAACATATATATCTCTTTTACTTTTTTTAAATTATAAAAATAAAATAATAAGACTGAGGAAAATTTTCATAGTACCACTGTTATTTTACCATTTCAACATTATTGTTATAATTTTTATACATATCCTGCTAATCTTTTTATTTGTTTGTACACATAGCTTTGGATTTTCCTTATTCAACCTTAATTTTAATTATTAGTTGCAGTCCATTACTAAATTATAGTTATACCATTTATACAGATTTATATGCACTGTTTTCCTAATGAACACTAAGCATTTTTCATTGTTTCTACAGAGTATTCTCAGTTTTAATGTTTTTAAGACAGAACAGGGAATTTTTACTTCAGGGTCTGTGTGACCAGTGTCATGTAAGTTCTTTGGACTTTTAATCTTCCCAGGCCTCTGACATAAGCATTATTATCTCCTTTTGTTAAAAGAGAAAACAAACCCAAAACGTGTTAGGTAGCTTCCCAGAGTCATGCAGCATGTAAAGAGTCACACCAGGATTGAAATACAGGCCTTTGTGTTGATAAGGCCACGTCTCCAGACTTCACGCTGCCGCTTTGCCAGTAACTAGCTGACATTGGTTGTTCCTCTGTTACTGGTTACGCTGCCATTACTGATGCTTAAATGTGTACAATTTTGTATTATCAAAGAGAGCACCACTGTACCAGTCATCACTCTTCTTACTATTTTTTTCCTGTTCAAACATTTAGTTAGGATAAATTCCCTAAGATATGACACAAGTGACCACATTGTGTGGTCTTGCCACATGTTTCTTTGATTCTTCCGCAATGGTTACATCATCTCTTTGTCACAGCAGACCCACATAGGATTTTATAAACTAAGGACGTGTTTGTGTGAATAGTTTTATCAATGTAGTATGATGTAGTAAGGTTATGATTTGATGTGCATTTGCTACTATTAATTTGTTTTACAATCTTAAGTCAGGTAAGACAGAGTGGTGTCATACCAGTGAAACTTTTTCTTAAGTACCACCTGGTACCTGTAAATCATGGTTATGGAACATATTTTGCATACTATATTTTTCAGGCTTTGCTTTGGGTGAGCACACGCTTTCAATTAGAAAGGCCTGTTCTTGTCTGTGTTTTTGCTTCATACAGTGACCCTCTGGTCTTTGACCTTTGTAATTGTATTTTTGAAATGTTGTACAAATAGGACTGATGAAAAAGAGACTCAACAAAAAAAAAGAGTTTAAACAAATTTAACCCTTGGACATATCAAAAAGCAAATATGAGCGGGGGAAATTACTGCTAATTCCCAAAGGTAGTTTCTGTTTGTTAAAATGTATTTTATTCCCTGTCTTTTCTCAGTCATTTCCATAGATTCTATAATTTATTTATTATGTTTTTCTCATTTAAAAAATATGACAACCATAAAGAGAAACAATAAAATGTAAATAAACACTTAGATGAAAGATGTCAGATTTGAAAATCAGTGTATTTTATGCATTATTGTTCTTTTAGGTTTTGTGTTACAATAGGACAGATTCTACTAAGACTGGGTTAAAAGGAAACATTGTTGGTTAAGTTCTTTGTATAGTGTAACGTGCATGGGGACTCCTTGGTAAATATAATTTGGTTGTGAAGAATTGCCTCATCTTCAAAGATTTAACTTCTGTGTGAGGTGGGATATTGAGAAATGTAATGCATCAGGGCTACGGCCCACTGGTTGGTAGTTGCCTCTAGTATTGCTAGTTTTAAAAATGCCCAAGCCGATGTCTTCAGATTACAAGTCCTGAATTGTTAAGGTAGCACTTCAGTCTTTGACATTAATGCAGTCACCTCAGGTTAAAAGCCCTTTTACAACTTAATTTGAGAACAATGCTCTTATCTTTTTCATTTCTTTAAATTACCTGTGTTATGTGTATGACTTTGAAAAAGTTGCCCCAAACCAAAATCTTTTCCTGTTTCAGTATTTTCAAAGGGATTGTTCTGTTTAAGTCTTCTCTTTGCAAGTTGCTCTGCCAAATACTGTTTGGCCTGTAAGTGCATTTAGCTTGATAAGTGCCAGCTTCTACTGATTGCCTTTGTATTATGTCCAGGGCTGCAATTGTAGTGTGGCTACTTAGAAAGGAAGACTGCTGCACATTTTGATTTTGGAAGCTGAGATAGATAGCTCTTTCAACAAGGCTAGCCATCCTTGATTTAGTTCATCACACAAGAATTGCTACTTCACAGGGGTCTTTGATTACTGAGGCCCATGATTACTGAGGCCCATGTTGCAAGTTTGTTTTCAGGGGCTTAGAACCCCTCACTAGATTATTTTTCCCTTTTGTAGCTCCTTGAAGTAATACCTTCCCTAAGCTATGGTTCTCTGCTTTTATTAAAAAGTTAACAAAGAACTCCGCAATAGTGTAGAGTTTCTGAGTTGTGTTTTTTCCTCTCTTAAGTGAGGTTGAATATAATGTTGTCCCAGTCACTAGTTGTCTATATAAGGTTCCAAGAGATCTATCAGAAAATGAAAAAATAGTGATTCAACAATCTTTTCACCCTATTATCTAAAAACCTGATAGTCAAATTAGTTCTTTGATTATATTATTCTGTCTAACTCTCATAACTGAAAGGTCTAACTACATGTGCTTCATTCAAAGAGACTCTTCTGTTTAAATCATTAGCATATGTATAAATACAATAAATTATATGTGGTGGTGTGTGTGTGTGTGTGTGTGTGTGTGTGTGTGTGTGTAGAGACAGAGCTAGAAAAGCAGCCAGGCAGAGAGCTTTGCCTCTGGGATTCAGTTACAGTCATAACTAACTGCACATTAGTGCAGTGTTATTAAGCACCCAACTACATATTCAGTAAAGGTGCTTTTTCTTCTTATTAAGTGAACATATTTCTTGTGGAGCTGTATGCTTAACCAACTTTAGCTTTATTTTGTTGCCTTCTAAGTATATTTAAAGAGTTTATTTATTTATTTTTAGAAAGAGGGGAGAGGAGGGAGAAAGAGAGAGAGAAACATCAGTGTGTGAGAGATACATCAATTGGTTGCCACTCGCATGTCTCCAACTGGGCACCTGCCGGCAACCCAGGCATGTGCCCTGGGCAGGAATTGAACCAGCAACCTTTCCGTTCGCAGTCAAGCCCTCAGTCCACTGAACCACACCAGCCAGGGCCTAAATATATTTTAGCAGTTAGTATATAGCAGTAAGAAATTATAAGTTAGCCTATTCTAGTCCAAGAAAACCACCACCTCTTTCTGCCATCCCAATTAGAAATCCTTCCAGTGAATATATCTTGATTTTGTTTTCTTATCCCACAGGTTGTTTTGACATTTTGTTTTTTCTTCTTAGTTGTGGTTTCCCTAAATAATTTTATCAGAACAGCTACTTTCCAGACTGTTATTAAGTAGACTGATAATGTGTCCATTAAAAAAAAAAAAGAAGAAACCTATAACTCTTAGGCAAATAAATAATTTTCATGGCAAAAAATTAATAATTTAAAAAAACATACCAATGTATTCATTTTATTTTTCTTCATTGAGACCAAATTAAAACAGAGTGAATTGCATCTTCACTGTGCCATGGGTTTCAGTATACCAGTCATCTAAACTTCCGTGCTTGTGTACTTAATAGACTTTATGTGCAGCTTTGTCTTAAAAGTATTAAAAACAGTAGGAGGCTGTTGTGTTCCACTCAAGCATGTGTGATGACAGATGGAGAAAGTCTTTTCATGTTGACTTTTCAACAGTCATACTCTGTAAGACTTCAAGCTCTTCATGGCTATTGGGAAATGAAAAGTTGGCGATTCAGCCTTTAATTTTGATCCATCTGCTCAAACTAATGAGACATCTCATCTGTAAACTTCTCTTTGTGTTACCAAATGCAAGTACAGCTTTATCATTCCTGTTAATAATTCCCCTCCTCCTGTGTAACTAGCAGAATGGGAAAATAATTGATGCCTTAAATCTATTGAGATTTTTTCCTTGTTATACAAACTTTGTTACAGTAATAGGAAAAGAAATTAGAAACTTCCTGAGAGATTATGGCATATTTAGTAAGTTAACTTGTTCATTTTTCACATTATCACAAAAAGTCAAGGTCCTTATTTAGTAGCTTTTTACTCAAAAATCTATTTCCAGTTTCAAAGTTTTATAGTGTTAAAGGGATGGGGGGAGTCACCTTCAACCTTGGATTAATATTAAACATCAGCCTTTTCTTTAATCAGATGTGTATTTTGTTTTCCCTTCATGGCTTATAAGTTTTTAGTAGATGTTTGTTTCTAATAAGAAACCACCTTTTGACTGCCGGCCAAGATGGAGATGCAGGTGGACACACTGCGCCTCCTCTCACAACCAAGATTAAGGACAACAAAAATATAGAACCAAAAAAAAAACAAAAAACCCAACCAGAGTGGATAGAGGATTGAATTGTATGGAAGTCCAACAACAATTCAACCAGACCAGTAAGAGGGATGGAGTCAGCAGCCAGCAGAGAGAGGTCGCAGCAGGATAAAGCGGTAGCTGGTGGTCCCATGTGCATAGGCAGTTGTTACCGAGCGCAAGGAGACAGTGAGCAGACCAAGCGAGGCGCACAAGGCCGGTGACCACAGTCACACATTCGTGCGCAGATAAGCCAGGTAAAAATGGGCAGCAAGATGGACTGCGCACAGCGCAGGGCCCCAGCGCCAGGAAACAGAGCCTGAGGGCACTGATTGAGAACACTTGTGGAGGTTGCGGTGGGGGAAGGGAGTCCCAGCCTCATGGGAGAATTCTTGGGAGAGACCCACGGGGTCCTGGAACATGCCCAAGCCCGCCCACACGGAAATCAGCACCAGAGGGGCCCAATTTGCTTCAGGAAAGCGATGGAAGGGACTGGAATCTGAGAGAGAGAGAGAGAGCGAGCAAGCACGGAGCAGGCACCATTGTTCCCTCTTGGACCCTGCCCCCATGTCCAGCCTTACAACCCAGCGACTGGGTTGCCCCACCCTGGTGATTGCCTAAGGCTCGACCCTCACTACTGACGGCAGCGACCAGACAAAAAAAAAGAACAACCAAAAAAAAAGAAAAAAACAAACAGGAATGGCTCAAATGGGAGAACAGATGGGGCCCCAGAGGTAATTTATCTAAGCGACCAAGAGGTAGCCAATCTATCAGATGTGCAGCTCAAAGCACTGGTGATTAGGAAGCTCATAGAATTGGTTGATTTTGGTTGCAAATTAGATGAACAAATGGAGGCTACAATAAGTGAAATGAAGAAAAACTCACAGGGAACCAATAGTGATGGGAGGAAAACTGGGACTCAAATCAATGGAGTGGACCAGAAGGAAGAAAGAAACAACAAAACAGAAAGGAATGAAGAAACAAGAATTCCAAAAAATGAGGAGAGGCTTAGGAACCTCCAGGACATCTTTATATGTCCCAACATCTGAATTATAGGGGTACCAGAAGGGGAAGAGGAAGAGCAACAAGTGGAAAACTTATTTGAACAAATAATAAAGGAGAACTTCCCCAATCTGGCAAAGGAAATAGACTTCCAGGAAGTCTAGGAAACTCAGAGAGTCCCAAAGAAGGTGGACCCAAGGAGGAACACACCAAGGCACATCATAATTCCATTAGCCAAGATTAAAATGAAGGAGAAAATTCTAGAAGCAGCAAGGGATAAGGGCACAGTCACCTACAAAGGAGTTCCCATCAGACTGTCAGCTGATTTCTCAAAAGAGACCTTCCAGGCAAAAAGGGGCTAGAAAGAGGTATTCCAAGTCATGAAAGTCAAGGACCCACATCCAAGATTGCTCTATCCAGTGAAGCTGTCATTTAGAATGGAAGGGCAGATAAAGTGCTTCTCAGATAAGGTCAAGTTCAAGGAGTTCATCATCACCAAGCCCTTATTATATGAAATGTTAAAGGGACTTATCTAAGAAAAAGAAGATATAAAATAGGACAGTAAAAAGACAGCAAACTCACAGACATTAACAACCACACCTAAAACAAAAGCCAACTAAGCAAACAGCTGGAACAGGAGCAGAAACACAGAAATGGAGATCACAAGGAGGGTTAGCAACAGGGGAGAGGGAGGAGGAGAGAGGGGGAAAAGGTACAGAGAATAAGTAGCATAGATGGTGGGTAGAAAATAGACAGGGGGAGGGCAAGAATAGTGTGGGAAATGTAGAAGCTAAAGAACTTATGACACATGGACATGAACTAAGGGAGGCAGTGTGGGTGGGAGGGGGTATGCAGGGTGGAGGGTAGTGAGGGGATGAGACAACTAATAGCATAATCTATAAAATATAATTAAAAAATAATAGAAACCACCTTTTAAGATGCACTAATAATTATAGATTGATTTAACTTAATACAATCTAAAGGGAGTTATTTTTGTTTCTTAGCATTGCTTCTTAGATTATATAAGATTAATTATGTACAATTAAAACAAATGTTACCATGCTAAATTCTCTACTTTAACAATGAAAGTTTCCATTGGCTGTTTTGCCAAAAGTTTTTCTTCCTCCAGATACAAGGATCCCTAATTAATTATTGGTACCAGTGTTTCTGTCATATCAAATTTGTCTAAAATACCTTATTTGTGAATTATTTGAATGCTGCTTTCTTGTTTCTCCCTTCCCCAAATGAGACTGATCCCAAAGGAATATAAAGGCACAATTCTAAGGAAGTAGACATTTAAACAACTGTAAACGCAAAATGAGCTCCTTTAAAAAGGGCCCTGGGAACCTATATTGTGTGGGCATTGCCTCCTCAAGTATTTATCACGTACCCTTCCCTCTTTTCCACCTCCCACAGCTTGGCTTTCTTTCAGACCCATGTTGTGAAGATGCTCTTCTGTTCACCTCTGAGCTTTTGCAGAGGTTGTTTCCTCTGCCTCACACATCCTTCCTTATTCTGAGTTTGGTTGTCCTTCACTAGACCTTTCAGGTTTCATCTTTCTCTGAGAAGCCTTTTCTTTTTCTTCCCTGACTCCTTACCTCCCTATTATTAAATATATATTAACACCATGTATATCTTCATATTTCTAGGTACAGTTTTGGGTTTATTTTTCACAGTTTTACCTTTTTTTCTGGCTGTTTTGATTAATGTCACTTTTTGTTATAAGATTATAAGGTACATAAGGAAAGGGGTGGTCTCTGACTTTGCTCATCACCATATTGTCATGGTCTCACCAGTACCTGGCACACAGTTGGTGCCCAGGTAGCGTTCAATGTGTAAGTAAATGGGAGGTAAAGTAGTCTTTATAAGTCTGAATTTACTCTTAAAGGATTACACGGCAACCAGCTTCAAGCAAAATTAACAATAGTCTTTAGTTCCATGGTTAACTGAATGTTTACATTGAGGGGAGAACAACCTGGAGATGCAGAATGACATCAAATGCTGCTTTAGTTACCTTATTAAGGGACTTTGTCCCCCCTATAGGCTGTAAAGATCAATAAAACAGTATTGGTATTCTTATCAAAAATGTGTCATTACATAAATTTACCTTTAATATTTTTTTACCTACTTCCAGTCATTTCTGTTGGATATATTAAATTACCTCATTTTCTCCTAATTTAAGATATCCATCTGACTTAACTATTTTTATGATCTAGACATCATCTGTGCCACCATTTATTTTAAGTTAATATGTTATTTTTTTTTTATTTCTGTTCATTAGACACTAGAGAAGAAACTTTTGAACCCTTTAAAAATTTTACATTTTTCAAAGAACAGAAAAATTCCATTTTCCTGAAATACAGCTTACTTTTAGAGTACCCAATTATGTTCTTGAAATTATATATAAACAGTTTTTTATTAACTTTGTAATGGTCTCTTCATTTGCAAAGGGAATGCTTTTTAATATGGCATATCTGCATTGCATTTTTTCATTCATTGTTATTAACATTACTTTTTCCCTAAATCTCCCAGAATTTCTCAGTTACTGAAGTAATATATTCTTATAACAAGAGAATCAACACAAAAATAAAAAGAAAAGAAAAAGCTAATGATGATTTTTTCCCTCCCCTCCCTTCACCCTCGGTATACTCCTACCCCTGAAGTGTGTTGTCTTCTCATGGCACAAGCACACATATGCAGGTATATATGTCTTTAGTCATTTGAGCTTTTCAAATTTAGCAATCAGTGGTTTCTGGAATTATAGCACAAGTGGGCAGAACACAGTGGAACACTTGGTCTCAAAATGATGTTTAGAAATTTTGAAGATATCAACTAATTTAGTCTGTTGTATAGTCTACAGATCTTTAGCTAGAATATCAAAAGAAAAAAGTTATACATTATCTTGGGGAAAAAGGGAAGCAAGACAAATAATTTTTTTTTCACAAAACTTTTTTTTAAATATTAGATTCATTATGGAACACCCGGGAACATATATAATCATTCAAATCTGAAAAGCGAAGTTTATGCTCCTCCCATTTCATCTGCTATACAGGGTGGGTAAAAGTAGGTTTACAGTTGTGAGTACAAGCAACATTTTCTATGCAAACAACTGTAAATCTACCTTTGCCCCACCGTGTATACTAGTATATTGTCTCTATTTTTATGTATCCGATCAGCGTAACTCCCTTATAGAAGTTATCAACTTTTCCATCCATTATCTCAATCTTCCTGTCTTCTTTGGTGCACCTTTCATGATTTATGTTACCGAATTTGAAGATAGTACAAGTTGCTGTGTTCTCTTACTCTGTACTGTTTTTTAACCATATTATTTTGTAATTTTCTTCTATTTCACACCTCCAGAGTGTTTTGCATGAAAACAGCTATAACTATGGGACTTTGCATATATGCTTTATACAGAGTAGGGCAAAAGGAGGTCTACAGTTGTGAGCATGTGAAACAGAGTTAATAAAGCTATTGTAATAATCATAACCTGTGTATCTTTTTCCATATGAACAGCTGTAAACCTACTTTTATGCCACTCTGTATATGAAGCCAATATATAAATACATGTTTTCTGACATAAAGCCATGTTATACATAAAAGTAAAGCCAGTTAAAATGTGTCAAAAGCAGTTGCAAAGTTTCTTAGTACTATTAACATTTTGGCCAAATAATTCTTTGCTGTGGGGCTGTCTTATGCATTGGAAGATGTTTAGCAGCACCCCTGGCCTCTACCCACTAATAGCCAGTACTGAGAGATAGCTGATGTACTCAGGATATCCAAATCAATACAGTTATTGGTGAAAATGAAAAATGTGTCTTTTACAGAAAAAAACTAAACACACTTTTTAGCTCAGTACTTCCTATATTTAGTATTTTCATGAATTCCATTGAAAATAAAAGCTAAGTTACATAACTTTTTTATTTTATACTATATTATTTAAATTATTTATATTTTTATAACAGTAATAAAGACTAGGAAAGTACTAAAACAATATTTGCTAGATTATTTTTCTGTCTTCTATAAGACCATTGGAAATTCTCTGGATAGCTATTCAGAGTACATTAAATTGTCAGAAGTTAATTTGACAGCTATTTATTTAATTTTAGAAAATGATATATTGAATCTCTTTATTAACTAGTTTCCAGCTGATATTTGGATTTGGAAGCAGTTTGGGGATATATTTAATAAGTTTAGTTACCACAAGAATTTGTTGACTATATTTTTAGAGCTACCTTTTGATAAGACTGAACAAACAGTATTTTCATTAAAGCTGAGGATAAAAATACGTGTCCCAAGGAAATCTGATACAACTATTCATTTGCTCAGAGTGCAAAAAAGGGAGCTGAACATTCAGTCTAAATGAACCACTGTCGATTTTTACTGTCTTTTTTGTAGCTGGGTTTTTAATAAATTTTCTTGCTGTCATAGTACCATATTTAAGTATGAAGTATTGGGAAGAAAGAAATATCTCTATAGTTAATACTGTAAAATAAGATTCTGTTTTTAAGAGGATATCATAGTCTCAGATCTCATCTTATTTTTTTCTTGGTTTTATAAATAAGTAGATGGGAAATGCAGCTCTAACAATATCATGACAAATACAGTGGGCATTTCCATATTGAGCAGCATTCATCAAGTTAGTGGCTGTTCCTAAAATGTGGTTAGAGACCTGCGAAGTCTTGTGCAGGGTCTAAGATATCAGCCTAGCAGCATACAGACCTGCCACAGGCTAGCCGCTTTATATTATTTGTATGTACATGTATACACACTCACAGATAGAAATAGGGGACGCTAGATTAGGGAACAGACTTTATATTTATTCACAGCACATCTCGTTGGTTGCCCCTTCCTAGCTTTCCACAAAGATTAGTAGTTTCTGTGTTTGGGGTGATACCAAGTAGACTGATCTTTCACATGTGGAATATCAGTTTAGCATTTCATGGAGAAGTGGTATTTGGTCTTCCACTTTGTCATGTTTTTGACATAGGCCCAAGCAAACCAGTGGTTTTTCCCTTGAGGGCCCTGAATACTAGCTTGAATGCTAATTAGATACACTGGCTGAGTGCAATAGCCTAGAGGTTTTCACCAGGCAACTAGGACTCTTCTGTCATTCAAATCGAGTACAAAGTCATGTATTCCCATGTGTAAAACAGGTCTGTAGCTGAAATGCTGTACCAACTGTACAAACTACGGCCCAGCTATGGATTACCCTCACTAACTGTGACCTTTTTGTGTACAGTTACTCAGTTCCTACTGTCTTTACTGGCCTGAACTTAACAAGCTTCAGTTTGCTGATTTGGGTAAATGCTCTTTACATAAAAAACCATAACAAAATCAGCTTTTCAATTTGAATGCTTTTGTACACAAAAAGCAGTTATAAGTGTGCCACAAATTTGTTAACACTGTGTATGATATAAAGAAAAATATACTTTATAAGTAGATATCTTAAATATTCTATCATTACAATTTGAATCATTACCAAAAATCTTAGGTATGGTATTATTTGTTTGCAAATGAAGATGGATAATACTCTTTTTCCCCCTTAAATTGTAGGTTGTTTTTATTAAATCTTATTTTTGTCATTTTTGATCAGGTTCCTAATAATTTTTGAGATGGAAAGTATTTTAAAAACCTTTAATAGATCATCATTATGTTCATTTTGACACTGAGTTTATGAAAGTACCATGAAGTTCATTAGTCTATCTTCGTATTACAGATGACAAAACAAAGCCTATAATAATCCCAAGTCAGACATGTAATAAGATTTGCAGTTAACACTAGAGCCTTGGCCTTTTCACTTCCCTTTCAATATTTTTACTCCACAAAACTGACATTTTCATTGAACCAGTTATTGCCCTGCAAAGAGAAGAGAATGCAGAAAATATGTTTATAAATTTCATCTGAGAAATCTGGCCTAAGGAAATCATCAAAAGTATGTGCAAAAAATCTATAGTAACCCAGTAATTTTCAGTCATAAATTTATTAAAGGTTCAGTCTTTAAAAAATATGATCTTTGAATTTAAAAAAATATTTTTGTATTTTTAATAAATGAATACCAACATATACCTTTTAAATTATTTCAAGTTTCTCAGTAAAGTTGTTTAAATTGATACATCTGATAATATAAGGTAAAGTAATATTAAACGGTAAAATCAAGGTGCATACTTTTTAGTTTTAAAAAAAGAATAAAGAACGTAGAAAGTATCCAAACATAAAAACTGTGATTTATAGAAAACAGCATTGAGAACTGGTGATGTTTAGCTGAGGAAAGAGCTATCATACTGGAGATATTATAGAAATTTTTTAATATTTGAAGAATTGTTATGTGTAAAAACAAGTGCATTTGTTTCCTGTTGCCTTAGCGATCAGTACTGACCTTTGTGCCAGTAAATGGGATGTGTAGGCGTCAGGTTTCAGGTAAATGTTAGGGGAACCTTTGTAAAACAAAAAAAATTTTTCCCCCTACTGTGGGGGTCATCTTTTATGTGCCAGGTTCCTTTCTAGTACTTTCTAATTTTTTGTTGTCCCTACAGCAGCATTGCAAGGGACAGCATTTTACGGGTGAAAACTGAGGTAGAGGTAAATTTGCCCAAGTTTATTTAGTGTATAAATGCTGAGTTATGATTGAAACATAGTCTATTTGATTTTAAAACACCACTGGTATTCAAAATAAGTCTGTATGTTGTATAGGTTAGTTTGGCATCAGATAAAAGTTTGTTATAGATAGCTAAGACATTTTTTTCTGAACAAAAAATTAGTTTGACTATATCTTGATTATGAACAAGTAAAATTAATATTCTTAATTAAGTTTATTTAGTTTTATGTTATAAAAATCAGATTAAAATTAAAACTTTTTTATGCTTAAGACAATTTTAAGGTATAAAGTACACTTTATATATAGAATAATCAATACTGTTGAAGTTATTTATGTTTAAAAATGTATTGAGTAAGTTTTGAAAAGGAATACAGATTGCAAATTGAATGTATAAATCTATATAGTACACTTAAAAAAAAAACCCAAATTAACAATTTATAATTTATTCAAGCATCAATTAGATGACATAAATTATATTACCTGTTAAAGATATGTGTATGCTTAATGTCTTAAGAAAATTAATTAAAGCATAAGAAAATATTTTAATAAGTTAAAGAAAAAGTTTATAGGAAAGGGAGAAGGCATTCAAGTGTTTATCATTTTAAAAATTCTACTTTTTTCTGTATTTTTTGTGGTCTTAATTGAGAGACTGTTGAAAAATAAATGTCTTATGCTTCTAATTACTGATATAATGAATGGATTGCAAGATAATATTTTATAGGACAGCTAAAAATATGGTGTTTTTGCTATCACAGTACATACATAGTACACTAAGTCCTCCAAGTTTGGGGCTTTAAAATTATTACACATTTTGATAATATACATCTTTTAGTTAGAAGATGTAAACTGTTGTGGAATCTTTTTAACCAAATATAGCAGTTAACAATCTATTCAATTCAAACATAGAAACTAATAAATTTAAAACATTTCTTTAAAGAAATTGGTGAAGAATACATTTCATATTTAGAGTAATGCCCTGGATATAATTTATTAAAGATAATCTGAATCCATTTATCACTTAAAAGCTTAGGTTTCTTGGGGAGAACTGCAGATGCTCAGTGTGGAAGTCCAGAGGTGGCTCCAAACCACCAAGTGCAGATGTGGTTACACAGCTTGGAGCTCCAGGCCGCTTTTCTCTGCTCCGGATTACTTTCCTGGGTTTATCTGCATAATTCAATTCATGAAGACTTGTCAGGGGATTATACAGTTTTCTGTTATAGTTACAGCAAGATAAGTTAACCCTATTTAAGGTAGTTTTTTTTTTATTTTTTGTGCTATACCTGCTAAATATTTAACCAGGTGTTTTTAAGCTAAAATAAATACTTTAGTAATTTGGTTGGTTGTCAGGAATATGTGATAATAAATGATAGTGGTTTTACCCATGATTAATAGAATAGAGGTTTTAAAAATTTATTATTTTAGCCTTATCTTACTAATAATTTTATTGATATAATCCAAATATTGTAATATCTAATCTTTAACATTTTAGAACATAAGAATATTTTCTTTATTCATGCCCATCAATAGGAGATTATTTTGGTTAGTGAATTAGATTAATTTGATTTATTGTAAATATAGTAGCTTTGATTTAGGAGCTATCTTTGACTTCAAAGTCCAGAATTTTGGTGTTTTTCCTTTTAATGTGCTCAGAATAGCTCATTTTATAAGTTTTTTTTTAATCACAAATTTCAGACTTTGCAAAAGCATTAAGATAAACATACATGTAGCTTTAAAACAATATCAAAAGTCTAATCGTTAGCAATTTTAATTTATTAAATATTAGTTAAACATTTGCCTATAAGTTTAACTAAAACTATCTAAGAAAATTATCTTGTTGAAAAATTGGAATTTAGCTTGATACCTTATAGTATAACAAAAGGTATCAGTAAAAGTATTAACTCATCATATATCCTATTGTGATTTATAAACTTTAAAATTCAGGTCTCTGCTCAAAATAAATCACTCCTGTGAAAGTTGATCGTTTTGAACACTGGAATTTTAGTACTCATTTATTCAGTGCCCACTCATGGGGTGACAGCTGGGAAAGTGATATGGGGGTGACCAGCAGACCTCAGAATTACCATATTTGGCTTGTGTAATGCACACATTTTGCCCAAATTTTTGAGGGAAAAATAAGGATGCACATTGTACATGGGTAGGACTAATTCCGTATCAATATAAATGTTTTCATTTCTTTTATTTATGTTTATGTGTTAAAATTGTAACTCTAGAAGTCAATAACAATATCCATATGCAAACTAATACCCTGGAATACCATAATCAGTTTTGTGTCTAAATATAAATAAATAAATAATTGAATTAAAAATGAAAATGAAAATTTTTTTCCTGAAAGTTTGGGCCAAAAACGTGGGTGTGCAGTATACACAAGAGCACAATATACACAGCAGAATGTGGTAGTAAGGTGTGAACTTGCTCTCAGGCAGCACCGAGGACAGAATAATATAACTTGATAGAAAGAAAGAAGCTTTGGAGTATCAGATCTGAGGCAAGTTCCCTGTTCTTCCCTTGAAGGAATTACAAGGTATTGAAACTCTGAGCTTCAGTTTTCTCATCTATAAAATACTAATAGAATTGCTTACTCAATTGTGTTATTAATAGTAAGCTAGATGGCTATTCATGGCACCTAGTACTAGGCATAGTGCATGGTAAGCATTATTGATATATCCTGGTATTTTATTCTTAGTCCTAGTAATTATTATCAGCAGTGGTGAGACCTTTGCACAACTGGACATAACAGCAGGTATGAACAGAGTGGTGTGGGAGTGGTTAATTTTCCCTGGAGCTTTTGGAGAACTGCCTTTAAAATGGCCTCAGGTGAAGTTGGCAGGAGAACCAATAAGGTAAATCATAGGTAAAGGCCTGGAAACATGCAGATGCATGGAAATTTTGAACAATGGGAAGAAAGATTTAAAGAGATGACACCCTAAAGCCAATAATGAAGAAACTGGAATGTCATGACCTTTAAGTCAGGTAATTTGCTGACTTTGAGAGAGGACCCCAATTGATGTCTAGATGATGCTTTTCTTTTTTCTTTTTCTTCTTCTTCTTTTTTTTTTTTTTTTTTTGAGAGGAGTGAATTTCTTCCTTCCTGTAGTTTTTCATGTAATGAATGACAGGTTCTTTGTTCACCATCTTTCCAGACTCCAATCGTAGTAGCTTATACCATAGTAACTTACATCATTAGTAACTTACTCACTCTTAGGTTCTCAGAGCCTGTCCTGTAATTATTGGATGATTACAGACTCTCAGAGGAGCTAAATCAAGCACAAAAATAGCTAAAAATAAAAGGTAATTAGTGATAAATGCTTAAGAGAGTGTCATACAAATTCTTTGGATGTTCAAAAGAATAAAGTATCACATGTATCTGGAAGCATCAGGGAATATTTTTTTATTTTAATTTAACTGTAATGTAGTAACATCCATCTCTCCCATGTAGTTATAAAAGTTTCTGTTGTTTTTTTAAAAAATTTTACAAACTTGTATGTATTTTTTCGGTTAATTGGTTATGAAGCTATATTTTAGAAAGTTTAAATAAAAGTTTCTTTTGTGAGCTCTGTCTCAAACATATCCCTCAGGGATGCCTCTCCAAGTACTTTCTTGCTCATCTACACTCTTTGTAAAAATCAGAGTCTTTTTTTTCTTTTACTAACCACACCCTTTTAAAATTGTCCTGTCCACTGTCCTATCAGTTTACAATTCCAAAATCATCTTAAGGTTTTCCCTTTGTTTTGTCTACCTTTTTATTTTATACTTCCTTGAGTGATATTTTGATTATCATATAATATGTATTAATTGCTTTACAAAAAATCCCTATTTTTTCCCTGATGATGGCCACCTCTCAGTTCATTTTAAAAACTTTCCCTAAAAGAAAAATAATTTTCAAGTATCACTTTTAGTGGTATTATTTTTTTTAATCTGGAATGAGTTTTTTCTTTATCTTAGTATATATTTAATAATGAGATTATGCTTTACCTCTCTAGATATTACTGCTCTTCTGTCCACAGACGTGTCTCTTTCTGCTGAAAGTCTATTCACCAGCATATAGACTTTCTTCTCTGAACCTTTGACTTCTGTGTATTTTCTTTTGAAATAGTATTATTTTCTTCTGCTAGAACATGTTTCTCTTTTCTTCTTAATACATTTCTAGGTCAACCAAAAGATAAATTTGTCACTGAGTTCAAAAATACCACCATAATCCTTATATCTGCATTGTTAAATATGTATTATTTAAATGTTTACCTTAACATCATAAACCTGTTAGCAATAAAATACATTAAACATAGTACAGTATGAATTATAAATATATTATTATAACCTCATTGTTATTATTTATTTCTCCTGTTCACTATAATTTATATATTTAATTATAAAACTATTAAGGTATAGGTAATACAAACAATACAAAATAGACAAAGGAAATGTTCTTTTTTATCTCCCTCTCATGCCATTTTCATTTTCCCGGGTAATTAATTACTTTGGTGGGTGTCCATACATATCTGTCTTTCTAAACACACACATTCTTTACATATAACACTTAGGATAATGTTATAGAAATTGTTCTTCAACTTGACATTTTTTCACATAGCACTATATTATGGATTTCTTTTCAGATCTTTGTATGTATGTGCAAGAGCAAAATTTAACTATTTGTATCTACCAGTGAATTTTTAGAGCCACATAGTATTTGTTAAGTACAGCATCATTTTAATGCTTATGACTGTTTTCACTTCCTCGTCTATGAATTTCCCATAAACCAGAGGAAAGTGCTGACAGATTCATACAAAATTAACTGTTTCCATACTTAATAAGATACCATAAACAAAATCAAAAGATAAAGCATAGACTAGAACAAAATATTTGCAGTATAGGAAAGAGCAAAGCATACTATCTTTCTTATACAAAGAACACCTATAAATCAATAAGAAAAAATACCCAATAGTAAACAGACAATATGCAGAATAAGTTTAATGAACCGTCACATATACTTTGACCAAGCAATTCCACTTCTAAGAAACTATCCAACAAATATATTCACAAACATATGAAATGAATTGTGTACAGAGTTCTTTACTACAGGATTGCTTTAAATAAGAAAAGATTGGAGACAACATAAATGCCCATCAAACAAGGACTAATTAAATAAATTATGTTATTTCTAAGTAATGGAATACTAAGCAAGTATAAAAATAAATGAGGAAACTGTGTACTGTGTGAAAAGGTCTTCAGATGACCTGAGTTTTCAGCATGCCGGCATTGGCAGGCCTAAACTAAGAATCCTGTGTAACTTGCAGTTTGCACCACAGATAACTCTTGGATTTATAACATACAGAATGAAACCTTTTAAAATTGCATTTACCTGGTAACACAGATGTAGAACTATGACCTCAGCAGTAAAAATTATTTTTGCATACATGCTCTCGTGGTACATAAATATATCTGAAATACATCTGTAGTGACAAACCTAATTCAAGCTATGAAATACAAAAAATAATTTGACTGTTTTTTTAATTCTCTCGAAGATACTACTTATCAAGACCATTCTAAAAGCACAGAGAATGGGTGAAAAAAGTGAGGGAATTAAGCAAAAAAAAGGAAAAGAAAAAAATTCTCCAAGAGATAACAGTATGGTGATTATCAGAGGGAAAGAGGGGTCAGGATGGTAGAAGAGGGTAAAATTGGGATAAATGATGAAGGCAGGAGACTTGTCTTGGGGCGATAAACATGCAACACAAAATACAGATGGTGTATTATAGAATTGTATACCTGAAACCTATATAATTTTATTAACCAGTGTCACCTCAGTCAATTCAATAAAAAAGTAAAAATGAATGAATGAATAATAAAAGCACAGAGAAGTTTTGTTTTTGTTTTCCACTAACAAGGAATGCCTAACCCTGTGTTCTCAAATTTTTTAAAGCACCAGAATCACCTAAGGGACTTGTTAAACCAGATTGCTGGGCAGCCCCCTTAGTCTCCTCACCCTCAAGCCTCATTCATTAACACCTGCAAGAGTCAGTATCATATATTTTAGAACATAATTACTCATTTCTGTCATGTTGTATCTTTTCAGGTATTTCCTTCTTAGGCTTCTTTCTTAGTGGAAATTTCTCAGAAAAGTTTTGAGTCGACATTTCACCTTTAATATTTGGCTTCCTCCCTCCTGTCTTCCAATAATCTCAGGCTTAAGTAGTCCTATTAATTTTTTGATTCCAAAACATATTTTCATAAATGAGGAATAAGTACTTATATAGGTGTCATTTTAAAACAGTCATTTACTGATCTAACCATTTAGTCTTTTAGACTCAATTAAATTTATTAGTGTTTATTAGCCTTATAATGGTGCTAATACTTACCAGCTCTGAGAGGTTTTCAAAGTTCCTATACAAAGAATATTAGCATCTCCTTAGAACTTGGTAAAAATGCAAATTCTTAGCTTGTCTGAGACCTACTGAATCAGAAAAGGAGGTAGAGGGAAGAAGTAGCATTTTTGTTTTATAACAAAACTGCTTGATGATTTTGAATCATTCTGAAAGTTTGAGAGCTTTGCTTTACTGAGTGTAATGTTTTCACTTACGTTACATCCTTTGATCCTTGTGGTCATCCTGCGACACTAGTCACTACCTGTGGACTGGATGAAATACAGTCAAAGCGATTAAATAATTTGTTCTGAGTTGTAATCTATTTAATAATATTTCAAAGTAGAATTTTTGGTCTTTCTTTGTCAAATATGTTCTTCTGTTCTTTGAATGCACTGAAACAATATTAGTTAGTTAAGCATTCTAGTTTTTTAAATAATCATTTGAGCTTTTACTCATGCATTACTTTTAATGAACATCTCAGGTGAACAACACTTTTCTTGGCAAGTCCAATAACAGGACCAGAGTTCAAATTCACATACTTCCTTTCCTAGTCCAGAAGTGATTTATTATGTGTATTTGAACTGAAAGGCTTTTTAAACTAAAAATAAGTATAGAAAATATTTTTAAATGCATTAACCTGACAAACTTCAAGTAAAAATATAATCTTATAAAACAATTAAAATTTATCAATGTATTGACTTGAATCTCCTGTTCTAAACTTATTTTAATAACACATGTCCATTTCACTGCTGTTCCATTACCAGCAGTGTTTTTAAGATTTATTTGGAGTTTTTTTGCCAAATGAAACAACGCTGTCCTGTTACAATTTTCATGAGTCTGTTTAAATTAATTAACCAGATTAACAAACCATAAAATCCAGTATGTCTATAGAGACCCAAAATCTTGTAATGGCTTATGTTGGAGCCTCCACAGAAAATTCATAATAAGAAAAACAGTTTATTTTACTAAACAAGACATGATGGATTCTTTAATAAAAAGAAATTGCTATTTTAAGTTGTAACTAATATTTCTCTTGGCTGCAGTTGAAAATAATTTGCAAAATGATAAGTTGACAAGTCAAACTGAAATAATTAATGAAGATTTAGGGTCGTATTTTATTTTCCCTTATGTTCTTCATATCTGTTATTTCAACAGGATTTACATAATGTGGCATTTGAATAATGGGGAAAAAATTTAGTTGCATTATAAAAGCCTAGCCCATCTGGGAAATGATCTTGGGGCTATGCTATTTATATAAAATAAATAGCATAGCCCCCAAGGTATTTATATTTTATATAAAATACCTTAATGTTTCTTGATATCATGTATATAAGTAAATTAAGATAGATTATTAGGGAAATTTTTAAATAATCTTTGTAGTGGTGGTTTTATTTATGTTTCCTCTTAAACTTTTAATTTAGGAGAGGAAAACTAAGTTGGTGGTAATTATTAGTTTCATTCAATAGTCATCTCAGTAGGAATTAATGTCTACACCCTACCCTAGATATTCTTACTCAATTGGTTTTGGGGAGGACCCAGAAATCTATTTTTAATAGATACCAGCAGTAATTGTGATGAAGTGGTCCTTGGACCTCAGTAATAGAAATTTTGAAAGAGAATGCACTTCTTCAAGCTAATGCACTAAAATTACCAAAGGTAAATACTCTAAATAATGCTATAGCCTCCTCCATCCAGACTGTACCCTGCTTCTGTAACCAGATCAGGCTGACTACTAGTGATTCTTTCTCACTATAACAGTAACGTTCCAGTTTGGAGCCTTGGAACATATTTATTATTGTGTGGCTGGTGTTTAGTACATTGTGTGGCACACAATAGGTACTGTGTAAATACCTTGGAATGAACCCTGGCTGGTGTGGCTCGGCAGATTGAGTGCTGGCCTGTGAACCAAAGGGTCTCAGGTTTGGTTTCCAGTCAGGGCACAGGCCTTATCTCTAGTAGGGGGCACGTGAGAGGCAACCACACACTGATGTTTCCTTCTCTTTCTCCCTTTCTTCCCCCTCTCTAAAAATAAGTAAATAAATAAAATATTTTTTAAAAATGTATTTCAAAAAATATGTATTTGAATGGATGAATTAAGGAGACCAGGGGCTCTATGTTTAACATTCCTGTGTTAGCCACACTCCATATATTTTTGGGGTCAGCTGTCTTAATTATGTGTACAGTTTCCTCCTTAAATTTTACATGTCTTTTATAGACAGGGCCATGTCTTGTTTATTTTCATCTTTTTCCTTTTAAGAGTATTTTAGAGATACATGGCAGTAAATACTTACTAAGTAAAAAAAAATATTTTTTTGAAAAATGTAATCCATCCTACAAGATTCTCATGTCCATGAGACCATGAGCCAGGGACCTTGCCTCTCTTTTTCACAGGAGTTTGCTTGGGGCTTGCTAGTGACCACATGCTCTGAAATGTATGAATGAATGAAAAATAATGATATAATAATAAGAGACTATTTTAATTATAGTTTTTAAATGTTTAATGTTGAGGGTTAATGAAGCTGTGTGTGATAAAATTTATTTTTGTATAAGAAAGAAAATCAGCCTTACACTTTTAAAAAGGAATTCACAGTTGAAATATCCCTACCTTTTGCCATAGACAGAATGATGGAATTTGACAGATGCTGAACTGGGGAAACTTCATCATGGCATTATGGTTAACAGAATTTTCTGTCTCACTTAGTATTAAACAGCTTTTGTCAGTAATTATGAAAATATCACAGTGATATTAAACGACAGTCTCTTGACATCTTATGAAGTAAAGATGTTTTCCCAGAAAGCTAGAGAGTCTATCAACTCAACTTTTTTTAGTTGAAAATGAGGAAAACAGAAGAATTTTCTAGTATCTGTAAAACTTTTTGAAATAAATGTTACGAGTCTACTCTTTAGAAATATTCTTATCATATTTTTCTAAACACATTAGTATCAGCAAATAAGTTAGAGCTCTGACAGAGTGAAATCTCAAGCTTCATATCCTTAATGTGATTAACATGTGAAATTTCTCTAGATAACTTGCCATACTATTTTATGTTTTATGAACACTGGGAGTTTTTTGTTGAAGAGCTTCTGTTATCCTCCAGATTATCTGCTTTCCTTTACTTTGAATGCAACCTAAAAGAATATTAGTTATTTAAGCATTTCAATTTCATGAGTGATGGTTATTTGAGATTTTTACCCTTCTGTGGATATTAATCAAAATTCCGTATGTGAAACATACTCTTTGACAAGTTTATAAACATACAAGTTCTGTTCAGAAAGTGTTCAGCCATGTAATATGAAAATTGAAGATATTTATTGAACAAGATAAAAGAAACATTGTACATAGGACAATGACACTTCAGTCCCCTCCAAAGTAGGCACCTTGGGACCTCACACAGTTCTCCCACTCACCATCAGCTGTCCCATTGTATTTTCCTGAATCTCATCAACAGCCTGAAATCTCTTCCCTTTCAAAGGTTATTTTAGTTTTGGGAAAAGCCAGAAGTCGCAGGGTGCCAAATCTGGGCCATAGGGGGACTGAGTCACCTGGGTAATTTGTTGAAGTTTCACCAAAAACTCTGCATGAGACATGATGCATGAGCAGGCATGTTGTTCTGGTAAAGCTGCCAGTCACCTGTTGCCCTTAGCTTCAGCCTTCTGAATCATCTGAATAGTTTTCCCAAAGGAATGTTCAAGCTCAACGCAAAAATGTGATGCAGATTCGCTGCTCTACTCACGCAGTCATTTTGAATGAGCAGATTCGCTGCTCTACTCACCCAGTCATTTTGAATGGCTGCACAGTACACATGCTCATTCAGTAGCATCTGTCACCCCCACTGACTGGTATAGTCAAGTTGTTATTGTTCATGCATACATATTCTAGTCCACTCTCCTTGGCTACCAGGTTCCATCCATGTCACGCAGACCATTCTTGTTATATTAACCATGGTTGGACTTTTTCCATACAGACCTTGTAAGGTTAATATAGGTTAATTATATAACATGTGCTCTGTATCTGTGTCACTGTATCTCATTGCTGGTCAAATCCCAGATCTCCTTCACCTTTTAACTTTTGTGTTAGTTCTCTAAATCATCTTCTCTTTTACTGTGACAGTTACTTACATACCCTCCTAAATATGTAGCCTGCAAGTAACACCCAATTCCATGTCTAGGAAAACATAATTAACAGAATATGGGGAAATACTGGGAAGAAGAGGCAACAGTTAGGAACTTCACAATGCTGAGCCATAAAGGGAATGCCATGGGGCTCCAGAGAGATTTAAAGGTGTCAGTTTCATTGGAAGCTGTGGCTAGCTAGAACTGGTCTCTGAGTCATGAAAGTTCCCATAACAACTCTCCTTAGATTGTATGTTTCAGTTTGGTAAAAATGTCAGTTGTCTAAAGATGTGTTTATTTATACCATAAAAAAATGAAAAAGATCACCCACCCATATGAAAGAATAAAATTATTTTTCACCATAGTAATGGCTCTTTGGGAAGGCTGGGATTGAGCTGAATGTGGGAGAACTGAAGGAACAAAGAAGAAACAGCAAGAGAGAAGGCAGATTGATCCTAACAGGCAGCAAATACAGGATGCTGATCGCACCCTTATTTATTCTCTTCGGTCACCTTTAACATTCTGTCTGGTGACTGTCCCTGAAAGTACCATTATCCACTTCTCTTTGACAAAGAGACACGTGACTTTCCCCTCATTCCAGTTTCCACAGTCACTCTGTAAATAATTCCACAGGAAGTTCTACCACAGTAAAAAATTCCAAACACCTCTAGAAACATTTTAATTTCCAGTAGTCCCCTAAACTGTATTTTAAATGGTTGTTCTTAGACATGATTTTTTCCAAGAAAAAGGGTTCTTTACTGATTTTAAACATATTTATGATACTGGAAATTTCATTGACTGTGGAGAAGTAAAGCTCTCATATTTTCAATATTCTGTCCCCATAATAGATGATTGTGCAAATGCATGCATCATGTCTTCAAAAGAGAATATGCACAGATTAAACTCCGGATTTCATATAACCTACTAATTTCATTTCTAATGTCTGCCAATTTATAGGCTAATAATAAATAAATGCTTGTTATTGAATTTTAGTTAATTTGCCTTTATCCTATACATATTTTGTTCTAAAATAAGGAGATGTTGGAGAGTTCGTGAACTGGGCTTTTATTTTGAAAAATTAATAGTTGTTTGTATTTGGTGATTTCCAGACTAATATTAAGCCATATTTTAATGAATTTGAATATTAAATAAATTGCTTTCCTTTATTTTAGGTGATGGTGTTTGTACATGCTCGAAATGCCACTGTAAGAACAGCTATGTCTCTAATAGAAAGAGCAAAAAATAGTGGCCAGATTTCCTCCTTTTTCCCTACACAAGGATCTGAATATGGACATGCAGAAAAACAGGTAGGGGCCAAACGACAGCAACATACAAGAACTAAAGCACACAATGTGCCAGATATACTGGATATTTTATGCATGAAAGATCCATGGTGTTCAATTTCTAAGAAATTTTATAGACTTACTATGTTATAATCTTGACTTTTTTCTTAACTTTCAAAGGATCCCAATGTATGCGTTCAAGTATAACTTCTTTCTAAATGGTTATAATTGTAGTGGTTAGTCCTGCTTTTTAAAGTATAGTTAAAACAAAGGACAGTTAAGTTTTATAAAATATGTTAACATCTATATATTTCTCATTGTTCTTTTAAAGAATTAATTGACAATTTATAAAAAATTTCTCACCTTTAATCTCCTTGGGTCAGTAAGGGCAGACGTATCTACATAAAAGCTCTTTTAAGAATGTAAGTGTTTGAGACCAGCAAATTTAAGACCAACTGCATTGCTGTTCACTATGTGCTCAAAGGACCTGAAAAGCAAAGGTGGTCTTTTAGAAATGCAGAAACTCGGGCCCTGCTCCAGTTTTACCAGATTATAATCTGTATTTGCACTTGACTCCCAGATGATTTTATGTGCACTATAGTTTGAGAAGTACTTCTGTAGGTAATTTGGGTATCCTGAGATTTATAGACTTTACTTAATTATATCAAACAATATTTTAGATCAACAGTGGGCAAACTACAGTCCAAGAGCCAAAGGCAAGGCACTCACCTATTTCTGCAATTCAAGTTCTATCAGAAAACTGCCAGACCCTTTTCTTTTGTCTGTGGCTGCTTTTTGGCACGACAAGGGAGGAACTTAATACTTGCTGTGAGACTAGGTGTTTGGTCCACAAGCCTAAAATGCCCTGACCCTATGCAGAAAAAGTTTGCTATGATTTATAGCTATGAAAATAAATTTTCAAATAAAAAACTCAGCAGAAAATGACACTAACTTCACAATATAATATTTTATATGCAGTAAGATTTTACTGTTGTTTACCGAGCAGTTGCTAGATGCCAGACATTGTTCATGAGCTTTCATATTTATAAATCAATAAAATGTATTTAATTGTTATAATTACACTGTAAGTTTTACCACTTTTAATGATATTTTAAATTCTGAGTGTGATAATCTGATGCTGGGGTGAATGTCAGATTCTCTTTCAATTTAAAACTACAAAATGTATTCATTTTCTTCATCTTTTTCATATTATGAAATTTCTATTCTATAATATTTATTAAACAGCTTTGTATAATCCAGTTATTTATTAATTATGAATTTATGAGAGTCTTTGAAAAGTCAGGTTGGAATTCTTAAGTCTTACTTCATTTCTTTGGAAATACAAAGCTTGGCTATTGTGTTTCAAAGCCAAGCCTAGAGAGCCACCTTGTGGACGTCTGGTTATTTCATAGCTCTCTATTCTGAGAGCTATCGCTATTCTAAATAAAGCAGGTTTATTATTTAATTGTTAAAATAATGTTTAATATTTATCAAGTGTTCATTAGGGCTAATGATTGTTTCTATTACTGTATATAACTCAGTTCTCACAACAACCTGTGATGTAGGTTTGTATTGTTATCCCTTGATATAGCAGACATGTAAGTAATTCAGGTATAACATAAAATATTCTAAAGCATATAGAAATAAATTACATAGAGACTTTTTCAAGTAATTGGGACAACATCATCAAATACAGATTCACAGATCACTATGCCGAAAAAACATGGAGAAATAGAAAGTTTTAATATAGTTGGGTAGATTTGAAAATCTGTAGATAGTTTTATTATAACTTTTGATATTTTTATTGTACTTCATTGTTATCCAATTTAACTGTTATTATTGGATTTTTTTAACAAGAATGAGTTCCACAACATTTATTAATAAATACAAGAACATTGTTCTGTTCACGATTATATTCCCAGCCTTTTTGTACAGTATTTGGCTGATAGTAGGTACCCTAAAATTACTTTTTCTTTTTGCCTTTGTACTTATGAGACAAACAGTATAACAGATGTTTGCACTTTAATTTTGTCATGATCAACACCACTGTTGTTTCTTTGAAGATTCTTATCCCCATCTTACAGATAAGGAAACTGAAACTGGGCAAGAGAGTCATTTCCCTGATGCTCCCACATGCAGCCATGATTTGGGCGAGTCTCACTCCGAAGTCCACCCTTTTCAGTGCCTGTCTTTTTTTTTCTTCTTCCTTTTATTGAATTTACTGTGATGACACTGGTTAACAAAATTACGCATATTTCAGGTGCACAGTTCCACAACCCATTGTCTGTACACTGTACTGTGTGTTCCCCAAGTCCAGCCTCCACCTGTCACCATTTATCCCCCTAAACACTCTTCCATCAAAAGCAAGTAAAAAATCCAATCTGGGATTTTTTTTAAGGCTTGAGGGCTTTGAGTCATTTTTTTTTCATAAAAGGAAGAATATTTTTTAAGCATAGCCATATTCCCCATTTCTCCTAAAGAGATATTCAGAAAAGTGGGCCCTCCACAGTGAATATTATTTTATAACAAAAGATAAGGTGATCTTCCTGAATGTTCTCTCACAGCTTCAGAATTTTATATTATAGTTCTAGTTTTAGTTGTATATGTCTTCCTATTCTTTGAAGTGCTTTTTGAACTTGAATAGTATTAACATTCTAGCAATTCTAAGGAAGCTATTACCATGATGGTAGGGGATATTTCTTCCCATGTTTTTGAAAAATGGGAAATTAAGTACTCAAAACATTAAAATGAAATTAGGAGGTAATTTTGCTGTGGTCATACAGAGAAATTTAGCCTCGTGGGTCCTGTTAATGGAAATATAACGGAATCCCTACCATGTCCCTGTGATACTTTACCCCTACTTATTTAATGGAACCATCTTAAGTCCTGACTTACCAAATAAGGTTTTTTAAAGCATTTCTTCACAGTTTTAACACACTGTAACTTTATTTTTATAAATAATAAATAAAACTGCATTAAGGAAGTGGAAATGCCTGCCCCTTTCTCTCTCTGTCTGTCTGTCTGTCTCTCTGTGTGTCTCTCTCTCTCTGAGCATTATGTGTAATGTGCATTAAAAGGTTATTTCTGTGCTTTATCCACAGTTCAAATGAGTCTTTCTCTTTCTAATAAGTAAAAATTATACTATATAGTACTCCTCATATCATTTCCATCTTTACTAACAGTTACCCCCAGGTGAAAAACCTACTGTATTTTAAATTGTCCACTGAAACAAGCAAATAGGGAAAGAAAAATGAAGTATCTAAAAGTAGCTTAACCTGTAAGATGGAGAGTCTAGGAATTTCAGTTGAGGCCTTCAGCAAGAGGGCACATTAACCGAAAGCTCTTGTAGTGACTTTACTGCTAGAAGCCCTGTGGCCTTAAACATCTAAACATTTTGGAAGCTTTCTCTTCTGTCAAATGGAATAACAATGGGATAAATAACATCTATTCTAGTACTTTACTATGATAAACAAATGGAGTGATATATGAAATTGTTTTGGAAATTGGCTAAACAATTATGAAGCTTCACATATATTATAGAAATCCACTTTTAGAATATATATGTTAATAACTCAATTTTAAAATGGTGAAAGGATAACAAGCAGTATGGATAAATTTTCCTAATATACCCTGCATATTATTACATTCTACTCTCCCCAACAAAAATACTCTCAAGAAACCACAGTTTTCTGAGAAATAGAATATACTTCAAGGAAAAGTAGCAGCTTACATTTATAGAAGTAACTATATCAAGTTGAATAAATATTTCAATTACACCTCAAATTCTGTTTCTCTCAAGATGTAGTCAAATAAATTTTTACCCTTAGGTACAAATTTTTAAAGAGAGTTTAAATATTCTAATGTGAATGTGAGTGTTTCCATCTTCCCACCCACCACCTTACTTCCCTGATTTATGAATTTTTGTACATATGTTAGTAATACTCAGTTTTTTTTTTAGTTAGAAATGATCAATTATACAATAAGCCTTATGAATGTAGTTAATGTAAGTATTTATTAATAAAAAAACTGGGGAAAATCCAATAATAATACATATCCTCAAAGCTACCTGAAAGTATCATTGTATGACTTTGTATTTCCTACATCTACCAACCATCTCCTTGTTTTCATAAATGAGCTTTCACCTTTGCCTAATAATGGAGTCTGGCTTAGATACAGTTTTCTGATTATGTTGATAGCTTTCTTTATTTCTGCCTTAGCAGCTTAACTGTATCAGTATAGGCCAAATAAAATTAGAATTTCTTCCTGAAATAGAAGATACCTGTTAAATAAAGACTAGCAGGTGTCTGATAGCCCCTTTCTCTTATTTTTTACTTTAAATATATACAAAATGTTGTCTTCTCAGAGGTTATTTTTTCCTTTACCATATCAACCTCCTTTCCTTTTGGAGGATAATATAGGACAATGGAGGGCAATTTTGGAGGACAATTTTACTGTCTTTTGTAATCACACAGAAATAATGTCAGAAGTGCAGTATTGTTTTAGCAGAAAGTTAAATTACAAAATGGAACTGCATTTTTAATTGGACTTGTGGAAGCATGACTTCACTGTTTTCAAAGGGAAGTAGCCTCTCAGAATAAAAGCTGTGGGTCCAGGCACACCTGGACATTAATCTTCACTCAGATGCTCTAACATAGACTTTTGACTTTCCCAAGTTATAATTTACTCATATACAAAGTGACAGTGATACCTGTATCTTAAGATTTTTGTAATAAATGAGGTAACATAGATCTTTCCTGACATATAATAGACACTGTAAATAGTTACATATGAGCTTTAAAGGGAAGGAAAGGACAGCTTTAAAGAATATTTGCTGTGATCATGTTAAAGTTAAAGTTTTAGGACAAGAAAATATAATATATTGAATTGCCAAAGGCAATAAACAGGTTGGGAGTCATGTCAGTAACAGGTACAACAGGGTAGTTAATATGCACATCTTTAGATGTGTTCTCATTTAATAACCAAAACATGAAATTTATAGTAAGTAAATGAGCAAAAAGAGGAATCAATCAGGTATATAAACTGTTGAAGAAAATAATTAATACAAAAAGTTGTATAAATAATGGACTATATATACTCTTAAACCCAATAAATCACCAAAAACTAAAATGATGATATCCAAATCTGAAGGTGATTTGAGGATTTGGCACAGGCTTGGATTTCCTGTGGCAACGATCAGTTCAGTCCTTTAAAAAAACATTTTGGTATATATTTTAAGAGGCAAACTTTTTTCCACATTCTTTAACTTTGAAATCCTAAACCTAGGAATCTTTTCAAGGAAACATTAAAAGAAAAGTTAGTGTGTACCAAGAGTTCTGTTCCAACACATTATTTATTATGAAAAAATATAGAGACAGCGTAAATATCTAACAGGGCGACATTAAAGTGAACTATGGATGGGCTTTCAATTAAATATTATATAGCTATTATGAACAATGATTTTAGAGTATATAAGATATTGAATTCTACATTATTATGTCACTTTTAATGCAACTGATCAAATGTCCCGTGCCACTGAAAATAAGCAGCCAAACAAGGCAGAGTCTGTTAGCTTTTAAGGCACATGCAGCCTCACGGAGGATTTAGAAATACATATGTAAGTAAAGCAAAATGTGATGACATGGGAGAACAAAAAGTTCAGTGGAAACCAAAAAGAAAAGTGATGCAAGCCAGTGCTTTTGTGTTTCAGTATACAGCAGTTGCTGTCATGAGTATTCCACAGAAAGGAGAAAGAGAACGTAGGCAAAAGAAACCACTGGACATATTTGGAAAATGAGAGTGTTCCATTTTCACTAGAATGTCAGGTGCATGTAGATTTTGGTCAGAACATAGAGGACCTTAAATTACATACTAAGAATTTGGACTCTATGCAGCAGGGAGTTGTTGAAATTCGTTAGAATAGCCAAATTTTATGACCAGAATTTAAGTACTGAAATGTAGGATTGGTTTTCTTCCAAGCAGGGGAAATTCCTGTAGCCAAGGTTTTCGTTTCAATACGTCTAACATATGGTTCACTCTCTTTTTAACCTCAATTTAATTGAGAATAATTGAACTACATCACCGTATAAATTTAAGGTGTACAGCATGATGATTCGATTTGTACATACAGTTCATCCTTGAACAGTGTATGGGTAAGGGGAGGTGACCCGGTGACCCTTCCCCGCTACCTCATGCAGTCAAAAATTCACATATAATTTTTGATTCCCCCAAAACTTAACCACATTTGTCCCCTGATATCCCTGGAGGATGGGATCCAGGACCCCTGCAGATACCACAATCTAGGGATGCTCAAGTCCCTCATATAAGACGATATAGAATAAGGTATACAGCTGGCCCTCTGTGTCTGTGGGCTCCCAACCACAGATCAAAAATACTGTTTTCAGTCGGTGGTAGGTTGAATCCATGGATACAAAACCTGGGGATACAAAAGGCCAACTGTATATTTATTTATAAAAATCCACATATAAGTGGACCTGTGCAGTTCAAACCATTGTTATTCAAGGGTCAAGTGTACTGTGAAGTGATTCCACATATAAGTGTGATCATTTAAGTTTTGTCTTTTTTTGCTTGACTTATTTTACTTAACATAATTCCTTCAAGGTCCATTCATGTTGTCACAAATAGGAAAATTTTTCTAGTTTTTTATGGCTAAATAATATTCTACATCTTTATCCACTTAGGTTGTTTCCATGTCTTGACTATTTTAAATAATGCTACTCTGAACATAGGGGTGAAGGAAGGTATCTTTCTATTAATGTTTTTCCTTTGGATATATTTCCAGAAGTGAAATTTTGGGACCATATGGTGGTTCTGTTTTTAATTTTTTATGACCCGCCATTCTATTTTCCATATTGGCTGTAGCAGGTTACAACCCTACCACATTAGTGCACATTGGTTCCCTTTTCTATACATCCACACCAGCATTTGTTGTCTTTTTGATGATGGCCATTCTAACCGACATGAGGTGATATCTCACTGTGCTTTTAATTTGCATTTTCCTAATGACTAGTGATGTTGAGTGTCTCTTCCTATGCCTGTTGGCCATTCATATATCTTCTTTAGAAAAGTGTCTATTCAGGTTCTTTGCCCTTTTTAAAAAAATTGGATTAGTGAGGGTTTTTTTATTTGTTTTATTTATTTATTTATTTATTTACTTACTTATTTCTTGGCTTTTCAGTTGCATGAGTTTTTTATGTATTTTGCATATTAACAGCTTATCGAATGTTTTGCCAGTATTTTTTTCCCATTCTGTAGCTTGTCATTTCACTTAGTCAGTGGTATCTTTTGCTTTGCAGTAGTTTTTTAGTTTCATGTAATCCTACTTGTTTATTTTTTATTTCATAGCATGTGCTTTAAGTATGACTTCCCAAAATAATTACCAATAGCCATGTCAAGGAGCAACGAGCATAGGAAGTATCATTAGAGTTTTATTCTTTCTTCTTTTGCTATTATGTTTAAGTATATTTTGATTGCAGTTATTTTTGTTGCTGTGCTTTAACATATATTTTAGAAGTGTAGAATAATTTTTTTATAATGAATTTGTATATCTTGTTAAAGAACCATACTGGTTTGGAAAAGTATATTAATTGGAATATTGTTGCTCTCTCATTTGAAAATACTTTATTAGGAGAATCACTTTAAAGTTACATAGATTAAATAAGTAAGGTCATTAAGCATTAGTGATGCAGAGATTTATATTGATAGTTTAAAGCTCAAAATCACATTTCACAAGGTAATTATTTTTATTGTATTTCAGCATTTATTTATTTGCCTGTGTTAGCATGTAATATTTTCAGCTACCTTCTATTATTATAAAATATTGTAGTAGTAAAAAAACATGGACATAAGGAATGCAATTTTAGATGAGATCTCTCTTTTGCTAATTAGAGTACTCTCTCTGGAATCTAACTTGTTTCTAAATTGGCTTGAGTAGTATCAGGGTAGCCCATGTGAGAACCAAGACGACCTTTGAAAGGATGATATTACATGGAACCAAAGACACGGTATTGTTCTTTCTTGCAAGTTGAAGTGAACAATTGAGATGGCCAAAATGACATAGAAATTGGTTATGCAAATTAGGCTAGTCTTTGTGAATGGATTGTATACACATGTACCTCAAACTGTTTTTGGTGATGGTCACTCAGTAAACATTTGCTGAATGTAAGCTACACACCAGTCACTGTAGTAGATCAATAGGTATCATGATAAGTAAATTCTGTTGTCAACCTGATTAAAATGAATTGAGAAAGATGTGTTAAATCAGTCAGGATTCAGTAAAGGAAACAAACCACTCTATGTACAATTTGAATAGAAAAGAAATGAGGTACTTGCTTGAATGTTGGTAAGATGGGAAGAGCAGGAGCAATTCATTGGCACTGTTGAATTAAGAACCAGTGAATCGCTCCTACTGATTGTGAAATACACCATTGATGTTTTAATAGGAATTGTGTGGAATCTGTGGATTCCTTTGGGTAGTATGCACATTTTAATGATGTTAATTATTCCACTCCATGAACACAATATAAGCTTCCATTTATTTGTTTCTTTCACAGTTTCTTTCTTCAGTGTTCTATAATTTTCCTAGAACAGGTCTTTTGCTAGGTTAAAATTTATTCCTAGGTACTTTATTTTTTGTGTTGCTATAGTAAATGGAATTTGTTTCCTAGTTTCTCTCTGAGGTACTTTATTGTTGGTGCACAAGAATCCCATCAATTTCTGAATATTGACTTTGTTGTATCTGCTCCTTTGCCAAATTCACGTATTAGGTCTAGTAGTTTTTTTGGTGGGGACTATAGGGTTGTCTATGAACATTATCATGTTGTCTGTGAATAATGACAGTTTTACTTCCTACTTTCCAATTTGGATGTCTTTTATTTCTTTTTTCTTGTCTAATAGCAGTGGCTAGAACTTCCAGCACTATGTCAAATAAGAGTGGTGAAAGCAAATACAATTGTCTTGTTCCTGATCTTAAGGGAAATGTTTTAGTTTTTGCCCCTTGACTATGATGTTGATAGTAGGTCTCTCCTATATGACCTTTATTATATTGAGCTATGCTCCCTCAGTTCCCACTTTGCTGAGTGTTTTTATCATAAATGGATGTTGGAGAAGCTATAGCCAATGCTACAGATGCTTTTCAGCATTCATGAAGAAACCTTGAGTGTACAGTACATCCACTGTAACTTTCAGCCCTCATTTCTCCAAGACCTTTCTTGCCAGCAAAAGACAACAGCAGGAAGATGGTTTCTTCTTTACCTCTGTTGTCTAGTTCTTGCCTGAGTGCACCTAATTATCAGATTGGATTTTTGTATCCAGTACCCTAACTATAAGAGACCTAAGAAACATAGGTTTTTACCTTCTGGCTCATTTAATACAAGAAAGCCTCGTAGAAGGAAGTGGGAGTTGAGTGCTGATTAATATTCTTTGTTTTAATTGGGAATGAAAATATATTTAGGAAGAAAAAGTAGTTGTCCATTTACCTTTATGGAGCTTATATTTTGGCAGGACAGAAAGATTAATCAACTAGTTACATTATTTTAATTGAATTTTTAATAAGTAATAAAGAGGGACAAAGTGCTAAGAGAAAGTAAAATTGGGGAATCTTACCTAGACCTAAGTGTTAGAGGGGGCTTAGCTAACAAAATGACATTTAAGCTAAGATTGGGAGGTTAGGAGTTTACACAGCAAAAGTATAGTAGCAGGGTGTTCTAGGAAAAGTTTCAGACAAAAGAAAATAGCACATTGAAGGAAGTGGGTAAAATCAGAATTACTAAAATGTAGAGAATGATGGGGAGTGGCAGATGGCAGGTTTATAGCAACAGCTAGATTGTGAGGGCCTTGTCTATCATGTTACAGATTTGTTGTTTATCTTAAAAGCAATGAATTATGATTAGAGCAATTCGAGGAAGGAAGTGGCATGATCAGAATTGTATTTATAAAAAAAGATCAATAAACACAGATAGGGCGAATGAAAACACCACTTAGATTTGATGATAGTTAGATAGAGACATTGATTTGTTGGGGAATATTGGGAAACCAGATTGCTAGGACTCAATGATTAATGAGATATGGATGGTTGAAGAAGAAAGATCTAGGAGTTTCTGTGTTCTAAAAGATGTCTGGCTTGCATTGTTGAATGAGTACTTGAGCAATTTATGAAGAAAAAGAATAGTAGAAAAAGATGGAAGGACATGCTGAGTTTGAGATACCTGGGATATTTAGAGATGGAGAATAAGCAGCTGGATTAATAAAAGGAACACAGTCTGTTTTGGAGTAAGGAAACCATAGGAGTGGGTATGAGAGGTGAAAGAGCCTAGGACTAAGTCTTGAGGAATTCTAGTATTTAATGATCACATAGAGAAGAATGAGCCAAAAAAAAGAGACTTCAAAGCAGTGGAGTGATCCCCAAGCAAATGAGATAATGTCACGGAGGCAAAGGAAAAGAGTGATTCAAAGAGTACAAGGTGATCATCTGTATGTAGTACTGCTGTGAGAGGTGAAGTAATGTGAGAGTTATAAAATGTTCACTGTGTGTAGCAAAATGGATATTGGTGACCTTATGTAGAGCCTTTTTCATTCACTTAGTGGAAAACAAAAAACATCAAGTTGGCTGATAATTGTAGATGTCAATACTTAGAAGTTACTTTATATACAAAAGGAAAATGGATGGTATCTAGAAAATATGAAATAGACATTTCGTATTACAGAAAGGTGGACATTTTACTTTTTTTTAAGGTGGAAGTGATATGTTTATATTGTCTGGGAGCTATTCAAGAAAGAGTGAGAAAGGATTGAAGTTGATTGATTAATTTTATAGGAAAGAAACAGAATCACAGATAATATAATAGTCCTGAGAAGGCAAGAGGCATGGGATCCAAAGAACAAGTAGAGAGATTTTCCTTGGATAGGAATCAGGGTACTTCTATTATAACAGAATTGGGAAAATTAAAAAGGTGGGTTCTGATGCAAACACATTTCAGGTGTGTGGTAGGAAGATGAGGGCGTTTTCTCTGATGTGATGCATTTTCTTTATGAAATAGATGTTAAGGTCATTCCCTGAGAGTTAAGGGTATTAAAGTGATCAGTAGTTGAGAGAAAATAAGTGCCTAACATAGACATTGTGAGACATGTGAGAACTGACTATAAAAGACATTGAAGAGATTTCTGGCCAAGATGGAGTAGGTGGACACACTGTGCCTCCTCTCACAACCATAATTAAGGGAAACAAAGATTTAGAAACAAGAAAACAACCAGAACTGATAGAAAATTGAACTGTACGAAAGTCGAACAACCATTCATCAAGATCAGTAAGAGGGGTGGAGTTGTGGCAGGAAAAAATGGAGGTGCAGACCTGGGCACGCAGGCAGCAGCGGCTGGCAGATCCCAGGTGTTCAGGTGGCAGCTAGTAGACCCCAGGCACCAGGTGGCAACAGTGCAGAACCAACGAGACTGTGCAAGGCTCTGGCTGACCAGGTGGTCCCACATTCATGTGCAGATAATCCAGGTGAAGGGGAAGCAGCGGAAGAGACTAGAATCCGAGAGAGCAGAGCAAGCACCATTGTTCCCTCTCAGACCCCACCCCCTCATACAGTACCACTACCCAGCAAGTTGGCTGCCCCGCCCTGGGACACACCTAAGGCCCCACCCCTCACTATGTAACAGCTGCGACCAGACCAAAACAAAAAAACAAAAATGGCTCAAATGGGAGAACAAATCAAAGCCCCAGAGCCAATTCATCTAAGTGACCAAGAGATAGCCAACCTATCAGATGCACAATTCAAAGCCCTGGTGATCAGGATGCTCACAGAATTCGTTGATTTTGCTCACAAATTAGATGAACAAATGAAGGCTACAATAAGTGAAATGAAGGAAAATGCATAGGGAACCAACAGAGATGGGAGGAAAACTGGGACTCAGATCAATGGAGTGGACCGGGAGAAAGAAAGAAACAATCAAACAGAAAACAAGGAAGAAACAAGAATTCAAAAAAATGAGGAGAGGCTTAGGAACCTCCAGGACATCTTTAAACATTCCAAAATCCGAATTATAGGGGTACCAGAAGGGGAAGAAGAAGAGCAACAAGTGGAAAACTTATTTGAACAAATAATAAAGGAGAACTTCCCCAAAGGAAATAGACTTCCAGGAGTCCAGAAAGCTCAGAGAGTCCCAAAGAAGCTGGACTCAAGGAGGAAATACCAAGGCACATCATAATTCCATTAACCAAGATTAAAATGAAGGAGAGAATTCTAGAAGCAGCAAGGGATAAGGAAGGGGACAGTCACCTATAAAGGAGTTCCCATCAGACTGTCAGCTAATTTCTCAAAAGAGACCTTACAGGCAAGAAGGGGCAGGAAAGAAGTATTTGAAGTCTTGAAAGGCAGGGGCCTACATCCAAGATTGTTCTTTCCAGCAAAGTTGTCATTTAGAATGGAAGGGCAGATAAAGTGCTTCTCAGATAAGGTCAAGTTCAAGGAGTTCATCATCACCAAGCCCTTATTATATGAAATGTTAAAAGGACTTACCTTAGAAAAAGAAGATAAAAAATAGGACAGTAAAAAGACAGCAAACTCACAGATATTAACAACCACACCTAAAACAAAAGCAGATAAGCAAACGACTAGAACAGGAACAGAAACACAGAAATGGAGATCACATGGAGGGTTAGCAACAGGGGAGTAGGGGGAGGAGGAGAGGGAGGAAAAGGTACAGAGAATAAGTAGCATAGATGATGGGTAGAAAATAGACAGTGGAGGGCAAGAATAGTGTGGGAAATGTAGAAGCTAAAGAATTTATGACCCATGGACATGAACTAAAGGGGGGAATGTGGGTGGGAGGGGGTGTGCAGGGTGGAGGGGAATGATGGGGGAGAAATGAGACAACTGTAATAGCATAATCAATAAAATATATTAAAAAAAGAAAAAAGACATTGAAAAAATGCTGTCCGATGTTAAGGACTTGTGGAGATTGTGATCGTGGATTTAAAATGTTCTCAAGTCTCCCTTGTATATAATTTTTCTTAACCACTTTTGTCAGTCTGTTATAACAAAAAGGCTCTGTTATTTAAACTGGGTAAAGAAGTAGAATAAGGACTGGGGTGTGGATTAGGAGTGGGAGGGGAGGTACTAATAAATATAATGAAAGTAGAGAAATTGTGATTAGAAGTATTATTTAAAAATGAGCTTAGAAAAATTAGTTGGGCAAGCTTGGATTATAGGAAGCCTCTGATCAGAAATTGAGATGTTTGGTCTAGTGATTTTAAAAGTCATACAGTTGTGGTTGATGACAAATCTGGAATATAATCATTGGTCGGCTGAGTTGGGACAGAGGCCATGGGAATTGAAGGGTGAGGATCTTGATGTCCACATGGAAAATACTGTCACCTAGGATGATGACAGGAGTTGGGATGGACAGAAGACAAGGAGCCATGGGTGTCAAGTCTTCATTGGATAAGTTTGGGTGACAGAGCCAGATATACTGAACCTTAAAGGAACAGAGGTTTTTATAAAGGGTTAGTACACACTGGTTTGGAAATGGTGATGGGGAAGAGAGACCTCATCTCCTGTCACTTGAGAGGTATGCATGGGAAGCTGAGTCCACAGAGGAGAGTCAAGTTTCAGTTAAGGCAAGGTAGGAAACAAGGTGGATATAGTTTGCTGGTCCCTGAGTGGCAGTTCCAGAGTGGAGTGGAGAATTTCATATCCTAGAGTGGAAAAAACAGTACAGAAGATAAGGAATTGAGTCAAGAGCAAAAAAAATAAATAAATAAAACAATTGTTAGGGAGACAATAGTACAGTAGATCACTGGTTCCCACTGCCTGTTTCCAGGTCAGATATCAAAATCAGAATCTCTGACACAAAGGCCCTAAAATTTTTAACATGATCCTCAGAAATTCTGCTCATAGTCAGGTTTAATTGATCTAGTTAACAGATGACAAATGGACCTTATGCAGAGAATAGGGAGGGACATGTTTCCTGGCTGCCTCATCGGGGACAGAGCATTGCAGGTTATGGTTCTCTTGTTATAAACGCCAGAAGACCAATCTTAGATGTCTCCTGTGAACATGGTTTAAAGTGGAATAAACCTTTAAAACAGAGAATAGGAAGGGTGGAAAAGATGGCATATTATATTCCTTAGATCTCTAAACTCCATTTTCCGAAGAGAAGCCAGGTACTGATATATGCTCCAAGCATGTAAGCAGGTCTGTCTTTCTCTGATTAACATTATAAACATTACATGATAAAAATATAACTTAACAAAGATGAGAGCTTTATAATACTTTTTCTAACATTGATAAAGCATGCTAATAATTGTGAGAAAGAATGGTATTATTTGGGAGAAAATATTTGCTTCCTCCCAGTTAAATTTTAGTTTTTATAATGGCAGTCATTTTTTCCTCATGGATTTGAAATTACCCACAGTGAAGCATACCTGATCAAGACAGATTACCTCAGAAGGCTTACAAACGTCACTATACATCATTTATGCAATTTCTCATACTGTTTTATTCATGGTTTGTATCTGAGTTGAAGGTCTTGCATGTGTTTTTGTTGTATGTTGAGTAAAACAAATTTGTTCTCCTTTGATATCCCCAATTGCTTGGTGTCAGTCTTTTTTATCCAGTTTTTTAATCATGTATTTGTGTTAGTTTGGAAGTCAGTTTTTGAAAGTGGTTACATTTTAATCTTACTCATTGATTTTCCATTTCATGAGTAGGAAAAAGATACGGAAGGAAGTGCTGCAAGCTTTCACAGGGGAAAAAGAACGTAGTGCCCTCTGTGTGCTAATGGATTATCTGAGCAGTTGTCCATTCTATTCTCATTTGACTGACTACCAAAGCCTTGTATGGGAAGTTCACTTGTGAAAACTGGAAATGCAAAGCCAGAGGAAACCAAGCTGAGACAATTCTTAAACTACGCATACCTGACTCCCTTTACTTTTCACAGCTGGTGTTCTTTTGGGCTGAATTCCCATGTCTAGAAACATTTATCCAGTGAGTATAGTATTGGATCTTTAATGGCCGCCTTAAAAGAACCCACTGCTCTGTTCAGAGAATGTAAACAAGATAAACTGTTATCTCTGCAGCTATGCAGAGGATAGCAGAGCCCGGGTCCCAGGGAAAGCTTACCCTGGGAAACAAGGTAGAAAACTGATTGTCTGGATTCTTCAGAAAGCAGCAGGTATCTTGTAATAAATTTAGCCGCATAAGTCATGATCTTAACCACCTCTTCTCCATTCATTTCTCTAAGTAAGACTCTTATTAAAAAGCTTCTTATGTTTATATTTCTTTCAAGGGAAGGTTTTGTACAACTGCCATTGTACATATTTGTGTGTGAGTTTTAGTGTGAACAGATTGGATAGTGTTAGACACTTTTATGTTTCTTGCTCTCTTCACTTTATATATGTGTTGAGGAGATCTTTCCAAATAAACACAGAATGACCTGGTCCTAGAAACAACTTCTTTTACCAACTATATAGAATGCTACAATATGGATATTATCATAATTCATTTTATCCAGTCCTGTCTTGATGGATAATTTGTTGTTTTCAGTTATTTTTTATTGTTAAAAGTGCTGTAGTAAAAAATTCTTGCTCATACTCTTGGCAGTTGCAAGATGTCCTTTGGGAAAATTTCTGGCAGTGGAGTTTATTCATCAACATGGTACATGCATTTAAAATTTTGGTGAATATTCCTTATTGCCCACTAGGGAGATTGTTCCAATTTACACTTTTTCAAATCATAACTTTGAGGAAGTTACTTTGCTCACATAACTGTCAGCACTGGGCAGTGTGAGAGTTTTTAAGTTTATGACAGATGAATAAGCAAAAAAAATGATACTTCATTATGATTTTAACTGACATTTCTTTATGAGTGAAACTGAGCGCTCTGCATATTGGCCATTTGAATTTGTTTTTCCATAAATTATATGTTCATATCCTTGGCCCATGTGTTTTAAATTGCATACACTGGCATATGTGTTACAGATATTTTTTTCTTGTTAATGTTTTGTTTTTATTTGTTTATATATATTTTTACCATGCTGAAGTTTTTATCAACTGATAGTCTTTGGTCTTTGTCTTGCTTATAGCAGCCACCCTACTTCATCCATGATGTTCTCTAACTGTTTTTTAAATTAAATTAAATTTAATTTAATTTAATTTACATTGTTAGATCTTTAAACTGCCCAAAACTTGTTTCGTATAGTAATGGACCCATTATCTTTTTCTGAGTATTCCCATTTCTTCTATTGATTTTTAAATTTAATATAACATACAAAATTCTTCTATTTGCCTGACCTTGGCCATGAAAGAGCTCTGTTATATTCTAGCAAATATTCCACAGCAGGCTTTATCCCAGGTCATCCCATATTCATGGGATTGACAATGACAATAACTCATGTCTGAAAAGCGGAAAGTGGTGGCAATATGATCCAAATGTAGTTAATCATAAAGTGTATGTATGATATGATTTCTGAGAGGCCAACCACTCTGCACAGACATCAAATGAGAATATACTGCCCTTGAAGAAGATAGCCTTTTTGTATACGTGTATTTTGTTTGAGTCTCCATCTAAAATGGATGTTGTTATTTACTTGGCTGGCCACTAGATGGTGGGATTTGTTAATGTATTACCATCCAGTTTATATTTGAAGCAGACTTCAGGGAATGCTATTTTCTTGTATTATTTTCTTAATTAATTATTATTAACATAGAAATTTAAAATTTTAAGTAACCTTAGCAATAATCAATGCGCCAAAGTCTGCACTAGAACCCCAGACTCCTGAAATCCTGCCCTGTGCCACTGTAGTGTTCCTTACACGTAAGAACTATGGAAAACTGTTTCAAAAGAAGCTATTGAAATGTTTGCAATGAAAATTTCAGAGTAGTAGCTCAAAAACACTAGATGTGGTGCCCAGAAGCTTTGATTGTATAAACACCTATGGTAATCCAAAGTCTTTAATTTTGCAGAAAAATTTTCTACCATCAGGTAGTGAGTCTTCATTGAATTTTGTAAAATCTGCTTTAGCATTTTCAGAGACTACAGATAAGTGGGCCATATCCCACAACTGACCTCAGACCAGGGCAAAGAGCAGACACCAGAAGTGAAGGTAGTGTATTCAGGGCAGCTATAAAATTGAGCTAAGGCAGGTGTCAGTGCCTCCCATCAGAGATCTCCAGGAACACGAGTGCTGGTGAACACAGTAGGTTTATTGGCTCATTGCTGTGATGAAGAGTTCATGCCATGCAGAACCGCAGGGCATCTCAGTAAGAGGAAAAAAGGCTTCTAAGGCAGTGGGTCTGGAATGGAGTGTCACACTGAGGTGAGTGTGGATTTGTCAGAAAGGGGACATAGAGAAAAAGTTGGCCCTTGTGACTAGCTAAATGAGGTTAGTGGATGGATATGATTTCTGTAGGGCCTTGCATTGTAAGGACTCTGGTCTTTACTTGGAATGAGGTGGAAGCCACTGAGATTTATGTTTATCTTAATAGAATGTGTTGGAAGGATAGGAAATTGATTGTAAGAACAGGACATCTGAATGAGAAAACACTTGCTTTTGACTTCCTTCCTTTGGGTTTTGTATCATGGTTGGGATTACATATTTTTTAAACAGATAAAATATAATTTTGAATAACTTTGTATAAACCGTTGTATACTAATACTTAGTAAGACCTTAAGATGCTTAAAAGTGCCCTGATTGCTGTGGTTCAGTTGATTGGGCATTATCCTGCTAAGCAAAAAGTCACTGGTTCTATTCCCAGTGAGGGCACATGCCTGGGTTGCAGGCCCATCTGTCCCTGGTTGGCATATGTGAGAAGCAACTGATCAATGTTTCTCTCCATCTTTTTCTTCTTCCCTTCCCCTTTCTCTAAAAATAATAAATAAAATCTTCTTTAAAAATGCTTAAAAATAATTTTATGCTCTTTGATAAACTCATTCAATGAAAGGCTAAATAACCATCCTTTTAGATGCTAAAATTTTTTATGTTTTGTTTATATCTCTCTAGGTGCAAAAGTCAAGAAATAGGCAAGTACGAGAATTATTCCCAGATGGTTTTAGTATTCATCATGCAGGAATGCTTCGGCAGGACAGAAATTTGGTTGAAAACTTGTTTTCTAATGGGCATATCAAAGTCCTAGTCTGTACAGCCACATTAGCCTGGGGTGTCAATCTTCCTGCACATGCTGTTATTATTAAGGTAAGAGCTTACCTTCCTTTGCACATGGATTTGTGATGTCTTAAAACAAACCTGTGGATTAATTTATTTAGAAAAATATTGTGATATGGCTGCTTCACTGACTTTGAATGTTATTTATATAAGGACAGAATTATTTTCTCAAAAAAATCTAGTTTATATTGTGAAAATTTAACTATCGCAGATGATGGAAGGATTAGTTAAAGTACACTTTTGAGATCTTGCCATATTTGCCTAATTTCAGTATTCAGCTCATCGGGATTATATTTGTGTGTGTTTATGTTAATTTTATTAACTTTTCCTTATCTAGGGAACACAAATATATGATGCAAAAAGAGGCTCCTTTGTTGACCTTGGAATATTAGATGTCATGCAGATATTTGGTCGAGCTGGAAGACCACAATTTGACAGATTTGGGGAAGGAATCATCATAACAACACATGATAAACTCAGCCATTACCTCACTTTGCTCACTCAACAAAACCCAATTGAGAGTCAGTTTCTGGAAAGCCTTGCAGATAACCTGAATGCAGAGGTAAGAGCTAATGAGTGAAAGATTGGCAAAAAACCATTAGCTGCAAGAATGATTAAGTAAAATAAAGGATGACTATTTCCAAGTATTTAGGACAATAGCTTATTCCATTAGACAGCCATAAGACACAACAAACCAAATGGCAATATTGTTGATTAGTTCAGAGCAGTACAGAATGCAAATAATAACTGATAGGAACTTACTGCTCAAAGATTATATGCTTTTTAAAATGGAATTTATTGGGGTGACACTGTTAATAAAATTATATAGGTTTCACGTGCACAATTCTATAATACATTATCTGTATATTGTATCCTATGTTTATCACCCCAAGTCAAGTCTTCCATCACCATTTATCCCCCATTTTCCCTCTTCTACCTCTCCTCACAACCCCTTTACTGTGACAATCACCATATTGTTTGTTTGTGTCTATGAGTCTTTCTTTTTGCTTTGCTTAATTAAGTTGCTTTAATTTCTTTACCCTTCTCACCCAGCTCCTAATCCTCTTCCCTCTGACAGCTGTCAGTCTGTTCTCTGTATCCATGAGTCTGTTTCCACTTCGTTAGTTTTTTTTGTTCATTAGTTTCCACATATAAGTGAAATTATATAGTATTTGTCTTTCTCGAACTGGTTTATTTCAGTTGGTATAATACCCTCTAGGTCCATCCATGCTGTCACAAAAGGTAAGATTTCCTTCTTTTGTATGGCTGAGTAGTATCCTATTGTGTAAATGAACCACAGCTTTTTTATCCATTCATCTCCTGATGGGCACCTGGGCTACTTCCAGATCTCAGCAATTCTAAATAACACTGCAATGAACATAGGGTTGTATATATTCTTTTGAATTAGTGTTTTGGGTTTCTTCAAATATATTCCCAGAAGTGCAATTGCTGTGGGTCATAAAGCAGTTCCATTTTTAATTTTTTGAGGTTACCTCATACGGCTTTCCCCAGTGGCTGCAGTAATCTGCATTCCTACCAACAGTGCACAGAGTTCCCTTTTCCCCACATCCTCACCAGCTCTTGCTGGTTGATTTACTGATGATAGCCATTCTGACAGGTATGCAGTGATATCTGATTGTGGTTTTAATTTGCATTTCTCTGATAATTAGTGACGTTGAACATCTTTTCACATAGCTATAGCCATCTGTATATCCTCCTAGGAGAAGTGTCTATTCAGGTCCTTTGCCCATTACTTTTATTTTATTTTTTTAATTTTCTCTATTTTTATTTTTAAAGATTTTATTTATTTATTTTTTGGAGAGAGGAGAAGGGAAGGAGAAAGAGAGGGAGAGAAACATCACTGTGTGGTTGCCTTTCACGCATCCCCCATTGGGATCTGTCCTGCAACCCAGTCATGTGCCCTGACTGGGAATCGAACCAGCGATCCTTTGGTTCACAGCCTGGTCTCAATCCACTGAGCTACACCTGCCAGTCTGCCCATTTCTTCACTGGATTGTTTGGGGTTTTGTTGTGGGGTTTTTTTGCATTGCATTTTATACATTCCTTATATGTTTTGGATATAGTCAATTAATACTTAACAAAGGAGGCAAAAAATACACTGGGGTAAAGATAATCCATTCAATAAATGGTGTTGGATCAATTGGACAGATATGTGCAAATAAAGTGAACCTAGACCACCTTCTTACACCGTACACAAGAATATACTCAAAATGGATTAAAGATTTAAATGTTTGACTCAAAACCATAAAAATCCTAGAAGAAAACATAGACAAGAAAATTTCAGGCATTTCTTGTAGCAATATTATTTCTGATATATCTCCTTGGGCAAGAGAAATAAAAGAAAAAAGAAACAAATGGGCCTCAAACTAAAAACATTTTGAACAGCAAAGGAAACCATGAACAAAATGAAAAGACAGCTCTGACCAGCTCTGGCTCAGTTGGTTGGGCGTCCTGCAAAGCCAAAGGTCACCGATTCAGTCCCAGGTCAGCAGGGCACATGCCTGGGTTAAGACTTCGGTCCCCAGTCAGGAGGCTTACCAGAGGCAACTGATGGGTGTTTCTCTCTCACATCAATGTTTCTCTCCCTTTCTTTCTCCCTCCCTCCCCTTCTCTCTAAAATAAATAAAATCTTTAAAAAAATGAAAAACAACCCACTGAATGGGAGAACATATTCAACACCACCATATACTTTTAAATTACGAGGTTTTGTAATGCGGCAGAAATCTAACCAAGCCTAATACAAACCAAGGAAACAAACAGCAATTACAACTAGTATTATCTGTATCACACTTTTGCAAGTTTTTTTGCAAAATATTTTAAAAGTTTTTACAAGGTTTATGAAGCTCCTTTATCTTCGATCACTTGATTAATGGTGTTATACAAAATATGATTGCTCACCTACTACAGTGTTTCATGTGTGTACGAGTGTTTGGTGTTAAGATTCAAATCACAGACCCTGGAATCCTAGTTAACTGGGGAATAACTGGTAAAGTGAATAAGCTTTCATAGTATAAGAGTTAATGCGTCAGACATTCAAATGAGGTTTTACTGTTTTCATGACACTTTTAATTATTGCTGTAGCATTTAATACTTTTCTACTTCTCTGTCCTTTTTTCCTTTTAAAGTTCACTCAAATAATTTTTGGAAGTAAGAAGGGTATAAATATTAAAGAGATGAATAAGTGAAATATTTACTATCAAATATTACTTGTGTGCAGGTCCTATATACTAGGTACTTCTTAAACACATGAAAATTACACTTACATTCTATTTATGTTATTTATGAGTCCTTTTAGAGGATGAAAAACACAATCATTTCTCAGTCCCCTTTGTTACAGAGCAAAAATTCCAAGGGTAGAAAAGATGAAAAAAAAAAACAAAACCCAAAACCTGGAGTACAATACTGTTTATGGAAGGATTCAGAGAAGGAGAAAGTACTTTTGGCCTCAGGCTACCAGGAAAGGCTTTGCTTGTGAAGATGGTAAAACTTGACCTGGGTTGGGAAGAAGAGATAAGGTTTGGAAGATCTGGTTGGAGGTTAAAAAAAGTCATGGAAAATGCTGGTTTCTAATAGTATAATTACAAGAAAATAGAAAGGATTAGGAAATAAATTTTGCCTCCAAAGAAAATAAAATAGCTCAGTCCTCATCATCTACTATGATTGCATGGTTTAAATAAGTAGGTCTTTGGTCAACAGTATTCATGATGGAATAGTCTATTGTACAAAGATAGTAACAGTAGCAGTCAGCCGAGGACCTGCTAAATGCCGGAGCCTGCTGGGTGCTCTTTGTATCCTCTGTCACTCTCTCAGTATTTCTGCTCAGCAGATAGGATTGTCCTCAATGAGATATGCGACTGACCCAAAGGCCATTCAACTACTAATTTTTGGAACTAATATTTACACTCAGGTCTGTGTAACTCCAAACCTAGTCTTTCCATTATAGCCTAGGTGTCTGCTGTGTTGAAATGTAGTAAGTTAAAGGCAAATATATTCCTCTCTATTAATACCCAACATTTGCCTTCTTCTAAGACCAAGGATAAACATTTTCCAAATTGATAGTCATAATTTCTCTTACAATAAAAATCAAGGCTCTTTTGTGCAATTTTTCTAGAAAAAACATTTCAAGGAAGATTATATCCTCATTAACTTAAAATTACTGTCCTTGATAGCTTTTTGTAAATGGTAAAGTAAACACAAGGTGGTGATGTTATTACGCAGAAGACACAGGTGAATAAGTCACTGCTCTTGTCCTCAAGGAACTCTTCCTAGGGACTCTGAAATGCCAGCAGTGAAACTATTTGGTCAAGTCCTGAGAAATTAAAAATAAATCGTAGTCCTTAGATTCACCTAATATTCATAAAGTTCTTGTTAGGTATGTCATATTCAGAAAGGCTAACTTTAACCATTAATTTCATTTAATACCATAAATGGCATTTAAATAATGAAATATATACCTTGAAAATTTTAGCTAATATGAAGTATAGCCATTTTTTTCTGTGTATAAAATTTTTCTCATATTGTGGTTTGCTGGAATAGCTCCCAATTAAAGTAAAATTTCTCCTTAAGGAAAGAAACTCCTTTAAATTACATTTAGTAATCTGTGGAAACCAAGTGTGAAATTAGTTTATAAATAGAATGTGGGCTGTGTCCTTAAGGTAATGGATTTTTAAGTCTTTAGTGTCCTAAAATCTTTGCAAGACTACACAGTGACAGTGATCAACATAAAGGTCATGTTAGATCAGCAGCATTGCTTCTACTAATATCTTCGATAACATGAATATCAGTTCTAACCATTAGTTTAGAAGAACTGGAGAAAGTATTATATTAGTTTTAGTGCAAACATTTTATGAGGCATCTTTGCTGATTGATGCATAATGGGGCTGAGTTTTTAATGCTAATATGAAAAGGTCACTAATCCCAGCCCTGGGTAAAGCTACTTAATTTTGCACTGAGAGAAAAACTGAAGCAAGTTTGAAGTTTATTAAAATTTATTTGGCAGACGTTACTGGGTACCTTCTCTGCCAGCTCCCTGTAGTCTGTACTTTAAAATATGTTAATCTTTCTATATAACCATACATACATTCTTTATTTAGAGCCCCTTCCATTTCCGCAGGACATAGTACAAACACCTTATCCTTGGATTTAAGGCCTCCACAGTCTGACCATCCATCCCAATTCTGGCTCTGGTTACTCTCCAGCACAGATCTTCTGCTCTAGACAGGCTCTTGTTTACTCACTTCTCCTGTAAAACCTAATTTTCCTATTTATAAAGGAAGGATAATGGATTTTTGTAAAAATTTAACAAATGCCTGTGCCTAGTTGCTACTCAGTGAAAGACTGTATCACCATTAGCTAACAGTTCCTTGATTCTCAGGCCTGCTTATACTTATGGTCAACATTCACATTTCAGTTGAGTAAATGAATGAATGGTAGCATAAATGTTTTTTTCATGTATATCTAAAAACTTTTTAGTGGGAGTGGTGATTATATTTCCTTATTTAATTTTATATGATTTCAACTAAATTAGAAAACATACAGATAAGCAGTTAAGATTAACTTTGAAGACTAAAGTTTAAATAAGTAAATTAGATACAAAGTGATACTTTGAGTCTTACCTCTAAATTACCAAATCTGGGTTGTTTTTTTTCTCTTAACAGACCTTAAAGCTCTATTACGCAATATACTAATAGCATTTTTATAAGTTTCACATGTTTGGTGTTCTTCTTTAAAGGAATTTTTGGATACATATTATGTGCTAGGCACTATAGTAGTAATTTCATATGTGTTATCCTAATTTGTTATATGTATCTCATCTGCAAGATCAGGGAACTTTTTGAGATGATGGACTATGTTCTGTTTGTTACTGTATCCATTGTGCTTTATGTTGTTAGTCTTTTACTGAATTACTATGTGATTACTGAGATGAATGGATAAGTTTTAAAGAAATACTGTGAAAAATACGTATTTTATAAAAGGCTCCTATACTAAGTAGCCACTAGGTGACAGCAGATATTTATAGGTAAATGTTAATATTTGATACTAGATGGCATTCTAGGATTAATCTCAAAATGTGGTTGATGTGCCATCATAAATTTCAACTCATTTTCCTTGGTAGTCTGTTTCTTTTTAATGAACATTTATAAGATTGCACTACTTCAACCAGTCTTTGATTCCTGCTTTCTCCTTTCTTTTTAATCTTATCGTCACTGTCAGTAGATAATTACTAATGTTAATTTATTGTGTCTGATTTGGAAAATAATAAGATTATTTTATTTTTTATAAAAATTTTCTTAGGAGTTGCATGATATTTTAAAATATCTATAGGTAATAAGGGAATGTACACAATTTTGGCTGTCAAATAAGAGAATCTCAAATGAGGGGCACTATTAAACTATAGTGCCCTTTGCCTGAGCACACTAGAAAACGTTTAACTGTCTTATTTGAAAGTATTTAGGAATTTGCACAAATCTGTCATTAGCTGACATTTTAGTATTTGTTACTCTTCATTTTGTTGCAAATCTTACAGTTCACATTTTAGGAAATGTATATATTTACCTCTGTTATGAATGGTTTAGTCATTTTTAAATATGTTAGTGAAAATTTATTTCTTCCAGCTTTATGGAGATGTAATTGACATATGTATAAGTTTAAGGTGTTCAGTGCAATAAATTGATAAATGTATGTATTTTGAAATGTTTACCACAATGATTAGTAAATACATCCTTCCCTGTACATAATGATCATTTTGTTGTTATTAAGGGAACATTAAAGCTCTGCTTTCATAGCAACTTCAAGTACACAATGCAGCGTTAATTATAGTCATCCTGCTGTACGTTAGAACCCCGGAATCTATTCTTTTTCTTACTGGAAGTTTGTAGACCTGCTGGCCCTCTCCCCGTTTGCCCCTTCCCCCAGCCCCTGGGAGTCACCGTTCTGCTCTGTTTCAGTGAGTTCTATGTTTTTAGGTTTTCCATATAAGAGAAATCATCTAGTATTTACTTTTTTTGTCTGACATCTTTTAAGTTAGTGTAAATTTAAAAGCCAGTGGTCACATTCTGCCTTATCATTTTTATTTTTGGTCATTCCTCTATTTAATAGCATCATATGATATTATAATTACATATATTCCTATACTTATCTTCAACAAACTAAAGATAGCTACACATTCACATATTTATTTTATAAAATTAGTTACACCGAATTTAAAATTATAATATGGGAATGAAACAAATATGAAGATTTTTATTTTCTTTAATATTCAGTACTAAAATGAGAAGCTCTTTTTCCCCCTTCTAAAATTTAATAATTTAGGTAGGGAACATCTCTTCTCCTTTAGTTAAAGTATTGAGAGGTTAAATTATTTTTTAGCTACAGGTTGAGGAAAAATTATACAGCTATGAAGTTTCACAACTTGGATGAATTTTTAAATTAAAATGAACACTTTGAATAAAAGCAAAACAGGTACCCATAGATCCAGTGGCTCAGGAAATGTATTTTTAAGAAAACTTTTCATTATCATTCTATGTTAAGAATATTTTCTAACAATTCCTTCTCTTCGTTACACAGGTCTTATGTGTTATTGTCATGTTTTTAAATTATCTTTTGGTTTTATGAAATTAATGTGTTATACCTACATTAAAATGCTATATTAAAATTGTATTTCTTTTTACAATATAATTTAATGTATTATCCAGTGGATATTATAATGCAAATGTATAAAAATCTGCTTTTTTAATAAGATATTTTAAGTTTCCCAATAAAATATTAAAACCATTCCCAATTGTATGATTTCTTAAATTTATGTATTATTAATATGTATAAATCCCAATAAAATCTTTGTTATTGTAAAAATGATTGCATTTTTCCATTGAATTTATATTGTATATTTATACTACCCAACCTATAAATTGGTATCTTTGGAGGTAAAAGTTAATGTTATGCCCTTTGTTATTTTGGTAATGATAATACACAAAATCACAATAAAGAGGGATAGACATAGCAATATTATGATTATGGTGCATTTACATTTATAATGTTAGTAGTGTGATACATAAAATGAAACCAAAAGAAGAAGGAAGCAAGAAAGAAAATAAATACCAAAATGTTTTTAATGCTATACAGAATTAAACCCCATTTATGGAAAAATAAGCAAATGAGAGAATTCAGTTTTGGAAAACAGCATTTCTAATGTACTGTTTTCAGTTAAATGAGGCAGAACCGATTTTTAATTAATTGGAGAGCTGTCATGTCCAATAATCATGCTATACCTTTTGATTACAGCATAGTGATAATGTGTTTTAAAAATTTAATTTTTGACAAAATGGTCTTTGATGTAATGTTTATATATTCAACTTTAATGGATTAGTTAATTTGTGTGATATTTTTGATATGCAGATTGCTCTGGGAACAGTTACTAATGTGGAAGAAGCAGTGAAGTGGATAAGTTACACTTACCTTTATGTACGGATGAGAGCAAATCCATTAGTATATGGCATCAGTCACAAGGCTTACCAGGTAGAAAACTCATTTGTAAAGAAAAGAAATCTAACCTTCTTTTTAATTCTGTAATCCTTTCATGGTATGAGGATAAATATTTGCTACTCCTGCCTCATCTGAAAAGAGTTAGGTAGCTGGAAGAAAAACAAAGAACTTTAACCTTTTTCAAAAATACTAAGAAAAATTAAATTTGTCCTCTGCAATTATTCCACTTTATTTATAGCATCTCTTGTATCAGAGATACTATAAATATATGTGAATAATAAATTGATGAGCTGTTATCTTAGTAGCTTGGGGGTTGGGATGAGATGCGTGTGGTAGCAGCTCTTCCTGTGAGCTCTGCAGTTGTGTGGTCCACATGGCTTACAGATTCTGTGAGATCTTGTCTTTCCTTTAGAACTCTGCTTTATACACCACTGTAAATGCTTCCTAATTACAGATATAATCCAGTTGTTCTCTAATGAAAACAATTATTTCACCATCATCATGTGGATATTCACTTGGGTTAAGTAAAAATTAGCAAAGAAACTGAATTCAACTTAAAATTATAGTTTTCCTACATTAATAACTTAGTTTTTTATTTATATTCTGTTGTATAATCAAAGCAGTTGCTAGTCTTGCTTTTTTTTTTTAAATTCTCTTTTTCCTGTACAGTAGATTTGACCATGGAAAAATTGAAACTTAAGATCTAGGAGGAAAAAAGAAATAAGAAAAGTAGTAGCAGCTACTAGTTCTGAAGCTGCTAACATGAAATCATTGTTTTTATACTTACATTAACTGTAATTGGAATTCTGCTGCCTTTCTTCTCAATTAAAATATATGCTATTCTTCAAATGGATATCTTCTTTTACAGCCAAATTATTCTCAGCTATAAAATATAGGTGCATTGTAATCTGTAAGTCTTAAAAATTTTAAAGAATATGTTCTAACTATTCTGATTACAAATATAGGCCTTTTAAAAATAGTCAGTGGCACTATTAAAATATACTGAAGGGATAAAACAAAACACATTTTCACAGACTAAGCCATCTCAATTCTTGGCCCAATATAAACACATCAATTGATTTTTTAAGTACTAGATTAATATCATAAGTCATTTTTGTATAATTTTCCAGTATAAGAAAATGGAATTTTTCTCTTCTAAGATACAGGGTTTTACTGCCTTCACAGTTCAGAGAACCTTACCTTTCTATTTTTTAACTTATATGTTTTCATTTTATTACTCAATGTGAATTTGTAACCACAATACACATGAACTAACACATATCATGCAGTGTAACATATTTTAATGGTTTAGTAATATGTGATTAATAAAATGTTTTCATAAGATGAACTTGACATATATAGTATATCACTTGTAGCAGATACTTAAGACTTTGTATTTGCTAATAAGATTCTTGACTCTACCTTACTTCCTTGTGGTACTTTTTTTTTTGCCTCATTTTTCTGATTTTTTAAATTTGTTTTAGCTGTATACCCTTTAAAGGTCATATCCCACCTTATTGTTCTGACCAGACAGTGATCTTTTGGACCTGTATACATCTATACATTCACACACTTTCTCATACAGTAACAAGAATATTTGTTAATAAATGTTCTTTCTGCTAGGAAAAAGACTGTTATAACATCTTCAAAACTATTTAAAATTTATTATTACTTTATTTTGCTCTTTGCTTCTATTATTACAGGGAAAATTGGGTTTTCCCATCAGCAGTTACGAAAACTGCTGGAACACTAAAACCATACTTTTGAAAGGATAGCTTTTACTTATTTTTGTATACTTTGACACAGGAAAGCATCCTCACTATCATTTCTCCAAATACTGGTAAAGTAACAACATGGTTTGATATTTTAAAATCCCTGTTTATTTAAGTGTGGAAGGGAGAAGACATTTTTTTTTCAATAGCTGATTTCTAGTTTTTACAATCTTAAAGATTATGACTAGGTGGAGGGAGTGGTGGGGGGAAATGCAGACAACAGTAATTGAACAACAATAAAATTTTTTAAAAAGATTATATAACCATGTAAGAATTTTAGATTGAAGATAATAAGCAGATTGATAATTTTAATGAATTTTATAGCTATATTCTATTCAAACCAAATAAATTTTGGTTTATTTAATAAATAAAATTATTTCTAGTTATATCCTAAATTTATAAATATATGCTTCTTTTAAAACTGTAATAAAAAGATTATTCTAACTAAAACAAAAATTTTAGTTTTCAAAAATAGGTATATGTAACTCTAAAGAAAAATGGTGATTATCTAAAGAAATATTGAAATGCTTATGTATTTTTTTCTCCATAGATTGACCCAACATTAGCAAAGCATCGTGAACAGTTGGTCATTGAAGTTGGACGAAAACTAGACAAAGCTAGGATGATTCGTTTTGAGGAGCGAACAGGATATTTTTCCTCTACTGATTTGGGTAGAACAGCCAGCCACTACTATATTAAATACAACACCATTGAGGTATTAAACTGAGTGGAACAAATGCAATAATATCCTTGCTATTAGATGGAGATATTTTCTCGATGTCAAAACTATAGGGTTAATGCAAAATAATGCATGTTGTTAATAGATAAAAATGCTTTTATCACAATGAATTCAATAACATATGCTCAGTAAAGACAAGAAGAAAATAAGATTTTAAATATTAAGGACCCCCTTGCCATCCTGTTCAATAAGTATATCCCAAGCGATAGACACACTGAAGTCGACACAGTTAGCATGTTGGTGAAAGCTTTGGGATGAATGCCCAAATAATTTTAACTGGGAAGTGATGGCTTAATGATATCTTTGTATAAAAACTTGAAAAATAATTGTACTTGAAAAACTTCTAACACTGACTAAGGAAGAGTTAGAAAAACTATTAAAATTGTAAAGGTAATTTTGACTATATAATTGGTACTTTGCTTGTTCCTTTTAACACAGTGTTATGTGGGACCAGACAACACTACAGTATTTACACTTTAAAGAGTGCATGCATGTCTTTATGTGTGTTTATAAACATACATGTGTGAGTGCATGGGGATAACTAACAGTGATTACCTGTGAGGAAAGGACTTAAGTTCTAAAAGAGGGGGATGGGTTAAGATGAACTTTTACTTTTATTCTTAGAGAAAGTTTAAATTTTTTTTGTATGTTCATTTTTATTTTTGTATTTAAGATCATTTTTAAGTCACAGTGTTAGTAAAAGTCACTGAAGTGAAATTGCTTCATCAATATGAAAACCTAGGCCTATATGAAATCTAAGCTTTGTACTTATTTAACATGTGCTTATGCATATAATGTCCACCCATTTTGTCCACTAAGTAACCTTTCCCATTAGTCCACCTGGTAGTGTGTTAGAACCAAAGTACATCCGAAATCTGTTCGGAGCTCTCTTTCCGAAATTCAGGCCTTTCTTCAGCCTTGTTTTTGTTCTACATGGCCCTTTACTGATTTTTTTTTTCTTCCCATTTACCTGAATTTCTATATGCCTTCACTAGTAATATTGTGGTATCATCACCAAAATCTTCAGGTTACATATTTTTAGTTTTTCCTCTCTAAATTTTATAAGATACATGGTCAATTTAAATTTGGTAAATGGTAGATTTTCTTATGTCTATGCTAAAAATAAGCCAAGATCATAATGTTATGCCAAACATTTTTTTAGATATTTAATGTAGGTTTTGTTAACTTATTTATTGCCCTTTTTGTTTATAAAGAAAGATGTTCTCTAGCTAATTATATTTTAGGAATGCTTTTTAGCCTTTGATAAATAAGCAGAGATTGGAATAGTATGCCACATACATCATAACTCTGCATTGTCAAGGCTCAAATGTTCTGTAAGAATGTGTGATTTACAGTCACATTTTTAATTTGGAATATTTTATTGGACCTTCTATTTTAATCAAATATAACACTTACCTTGGTAGACCTTCAATGAACTCTTTGATGCTCACAAAACAGAAAGTGATATCCTTGCTATAGTCTCCAAAGCTGAAGAATTTGAGCAAATCAAGGTAAGATTACTTGATGCTTGAATCAAATACATATAACATGTATTCATTCATTCATAAAAGCTAATCAGTAATTGTTATTCCTGATGCTCTAAGCTGTATGACGCGTCACATTTGCAGTACCAGCAATGTTCTTCCATTTATCAACAATGTCCATTATCCTACATTATGATATTATGTCACACCTGACATCATTCTTTGCACTCACTGCAAATCAAATACAATTTAAGTAGGTTTTGAAATAATGAAATTGTCAGAGAATATAGTATGTAGGTTTTGGTTTATTTGCAATATAAAGTTCACTAAAAAATATGAAGGACATGCATGATTCAAACTTAGATCTGAATATTTCTGAAACCATATTATAATTTAATCTTATTAACAGTGAAAACTTTAATACTTTGAATCATAGTACTTCACAGCTTTAAGCAATGAATGTGTTATACCATATAAAAATATATGACTCTAATGAATGCATTTGAAGATAATTCAAGTTTGCCCTAATCCATTTGAGCAGAGGTTTTACTTGGGTCAAATAAAATATGAAATCTCATCAGTTGAAGGATAGTGATGTCAGAGGATTTAATTTTTGTGGCATATCTAATTTTTATATGTCAATGGCAACTTTAATATTGGTGATGAATAATAAAATGTAATATGTCAACCTCAAGATAATTTCTTATTTTGTTATTAATGACCTGTGAAAACAATTGTTATTTTAGCATAGAAATGGGAAGTATTTTTAAAAACTTGCAATGTGGTTTTATTTCAAAATGAAAAACTTTAGTAAATCAGCCCAAGTAATCCTATAAAAACTGATTCTTCTAGGTGAGAGAAGAGGAAATAGAGGAGTTAGAAGCCTTATTAAACAATTTCTGTGAACTCTCAGCTCCTGGAGGTGTAGAGAACAGTTATGGGAAAATAAATATCCTACTTCAAACTTATATCAGCAGAGGCGAGATGGACAGTTTCTCCCTTATATCAGATTCTGCATATGTTGCGCAGGTAAGAATATTTCTCTCTCCCCATTTATTCTCTCTCGTTTACTTTTAGAGACTCAAGGAATTATTACTTCATCCTATACTGTGTGAGTGCATGGCACGATGACATGCTACCAAATTACTATTTTATCCTAGAACTGGTTCTATTTAATTTGTACATATTTTATGCCATCTAAGCTATTAGATCAGGAATGGGGGTTAGAATTTGGTGGTTAGTTTGGCTCTAATATTGCTGTTGTTTTTATTTTAGAGTTTAAAAGTATCAATATACGATTTATTTTACTTTAAATGATAATGTTTACTTCTTTTACTTACAAAGGGTAATAATACAAGGAATTTTAAGGAAAAAACACAAGTATTGTGAAACAATTGCAACTTTCCCCAAACATTAGAAATATAAACAGATTTTTTATCATTAAATATGGCTTTATAAATATACCTCAGACCATATGTTTAGTATAAGTTTCTGATTTAAAACAAAAAAGTCCTTTCTTCTCTACTGTTGATACTTAAAAATTGAGGACTGAAAGAAAATTATTCCCTAAATTATAGCTTATTAAATGTATGTTTTAAAAAATACTACAGTATTAAATGTTGTAATATTTATGTTTTTATATTTAAGACCCATGTGAAGAAAAGAGTTGGGTTTTTTTGCATTATTTACCTTTCAAATGAGAAGTTTTCTTTACAGATACAAGTTTTTTTTAAAAAATCTTTTTTCTTTTCTTTTTTTATGTCAGACGGGTAATGTGCCTATGTTGTAACAAGGTTTGTGGGAGGCACATGTCACACGAGAGCGTGAACACCCGATCATCACGCTTATGAACTACAAAAGGATCTTAAAAAAATTCTTTAGTTTAAAAAGAATACCATTTTCATTTTTACTCCTCTTGTAAGTTAAGGAAAAATAATATTTAAGCTTAATCTGTATATCTTATATTTGTAATTTTGTTCAAAGACTTAATATAGAAGATGTATTTTTGTATTAAATTAGTATAAATTGCCATGAATACTGAGTAAGGCTTTGATACAGCTATGAACATGAAATATTTACAAACATGAAACAAGATGTATTGGCAAACAATTTGAATGAATGCAGTAACTTCATGTAACCAAGACACCAGGTGATACGGAAACTTTTTTTGCATCTTGGATAAGATGTTTCTGCCATAGAAAAATTTTATATATTCTCTAAAACCCATAGCTTTATAGGAATCATTGTTTCTAACTTCTTTTGTTTATTTGTTTTTCTGAAAAAATATGTTTCCTTATTATTTTATATTGAATTAGTTAATGATTTAATTAAAATATAAAGCTTTAATAGGTTCTAGATGAAAAATCTGTTCACATTTCTGCTTGTTTCGAAATTATGAAGATATTATCAGAGACTGATATACAAATTGCTTTACAATATAATATTTACTGTTTCTGCCCTGGCTGGTATGGCTCAGAGGATTAAGTGCCAGTCTGCAAACCAAAGGGTCACCAGTTCGATTCTCAGTCAGGGAACATGCCTAGGTGGTAGGCCAGGTCCCTAGTTGGGGGCATGTGAGAGGCAACCACACATCCATGTTTTTCTCCCTCTCTTTCTCCCTCCCTTCCCCACTCTCCAAAAATAAATAAATAAAATATTTTTTTAAGTTTACTGTTTCTTCATCATTAGTGCTCAGAAAGTCATTATCAGAACATCAAGGCCATATTTCAAAGTATCCCTAGTTTTCTTTAATAGCTATTACAGGTTTATCATCCTTGAATGCATTAGATAAATTATTGTTGATTTTATTTATATTTTAAGTTTAGGCTATCAGTAGTTCTTTCCACAAGCACTCTCTCAGCTCAATAAAATGGTACTGCCCTGTTTCTTTAACTTTACTCTATCAGCTCTTAAGAAAAATCCTTGACTCATGTATCTTATGATTCTATTTTAAAAAGCCAAGATTTGCCCTGGCTGGCATAGCTTGGTGGATGGAGCGAGGGCCTGCGAACCAGAAGGTTGCTGGTTCTATTCCCAGAGAAGTCACATGCCTGGGTTGTGGGCCAGGTCCCCAATTGGGGGCAGGTGAGAGGAAAGCACACACTGATGCTTCTATCCCTCTCTTTCTTCTTCTCTTTCCCCCTCTCTAAAAATAAATAAATAAAATCTTTTTTAAAATAAGCTGAGATTTAGCCCTCTAAGCTGTACATTTCAGAGACTTGGATCATTATTTCTTCGTGATTTATATCATTCCTGATAAAATGTCCTGTTTGTATCCTGTCATATGGGATTTCTCTTTCCTTCTCTTGGATCTTTGTGGAAACAACTGTGAGTTCTGAAATAAAAACAAAGTATATACTTTCAAACACAGTGGGAAAATTAGGCTAACAGTTTTTTTACAAGAGCAGTGGGAATGGTGATAAAAGACTTATTTTATAGATATAATAATCAAAATGTTCATTTTCTTTATCATTCTCTGGGCCTAGTAAGAGCCATCTTATTATTATTAATGGATATCAGAACTGTCCTCATAGTTCTAAATACCATATCTTTTCTTACATTTCTAACACTGAAAAAAAATAGTTGATTTGTCAAAAGACAAATACACATTTCATATAAAATGTAAAACTAAAGTCCCTAACTCTTACCATCATAATTTCAAGCTGGGTCATCTACTTGTTATTTAAAATCTTTACTCTTTTTCATCTCTTTTTGTGATTTTGACCAGATTTAACATTCATTTTCAAATACAAATACCATTAGATATTATAAAGTATCTCCAAGTTCATGATTTTAAAAATAATCTTCAATGTTAATGATAGAGGAAAGGAGATAGAACAAATGGAAACTAACTGTAAAGATGAGAAAAGTATCTTTAATTGTTGTAACTTTCTATATGTCTATCAATGAAATTATTTTCAGACCACTGAATTTTGAATCTTAGAGTTAAGTTTGCAATTGTTTAGATCTGGCTTTGAACAGATACTCTGATTCCAGCTATATGACCTTGGTCAAATTATTAACCTCACCAAGCTTTAGTATCTTTATCTATAAAATATCAGGACCAATCAAATGCAGTTGTTACGGAGAATAAACAGTGTACATATAAAGCAGTTAATATACTGCTTAGCTTATAGGAAGTCATTAACATGGATAGCTGCATTTATCAGTATTTCCTTTGTCATTCTTCTCTCACCAATTGTTCTCCCTGACTGTATTCCAGAGTCTTCCTTATTTCTCTAAGTAGCCTTGTAAATTTAAAAATATCACTATACTAGACTGTTATATTCCAGGTGGCCTCAACAGCCCCCTAAATACATTGTGTGCCTTTTGTCTCTTCCTGCTTTATTCCTATTTAGAGGGTATAGGTTGGAGCTTACTAAGAACTTGGAAATAAGGCTACCCTCTGAAAGTTAAACAGGATAACATCCACATACAAATGAAGGAGCTAGTTATTCTTATACAGAAATAATAAAGATAATTAGGTGTATGTGAGAATAGATGTTGCCCACAATTAAAGGATGCACCTTGACATACTTCTTTTGAAACTGAGCCTGAATAATAAATGTATTGACAGGTTTAAAAGCCCATGTTACCTAACCACCAATCTCCCCTTTTTATTCTTCAGAATGCAGCTAGAATTGTCCGTGCTCTCTTTGAAATTGCTCTGAGGAAACGTTGGCCTGCCATGACCTACAGGCTCCTGAATCTTAGTAAAGTCATCGACAAGAGGCTCTGGGGTTGGGCTAGCCCTTTGAGGCAGTTTTCAGTCTTACCACCACACATTCTAACAAGATTAGAAGAGAAAAATCTTACTGTGGATAAGCTGAAAGACATGAGAAAAGATGAAATAGGTAAGAAGGAAGCAAAAATGTTTTAATGTGGTGTTCTGTGCACATAAAATATTTTACTAGGTATAAAATAAAGTTTTGTGAATTTTCACATATGGTTTATTCAGCAAATGTAAAACACACAGTGAGGAACAAGGCAAAAGCAGTAGGGGACGCTAACACATTTAGGATCTGCTACAATTTGGGTGGGGGTTCACACAGCCTGAATTCTGGGTTTGCGGTGGGCATCTGTCCTGTTAAACTGAGGCCTCCTGAGTACTGAGTACCTCAGATATCTCCTGCTATTCAGTACTTCCTTAGTTCTTCCCTCCCTTTTTACCTCAGTTCACAAAAATATGGTCTACTTACCAATGTCTGACATGTCACACTGACTTATCCACATGGAGCACATGTGAGCTTTACCCATCCCGCCTGCTTCTTTTTCTTTTTTCTTTTGTTTTATTGTTTTATTTTTTTTTTTTTACTTTTAATCTTTATTGTATTTTTTTACATTACCTTTTAGTCTCCTTATACTCCCCTCCCCCCAGCAATCACCACACTATTGTCCATGCCCATGAGCAGCCCAAGTGTCCACTGGTAGATGAGTGGATAAAACAATACTGGAACATTTACACAAGAGAGTTCTACTCATCCGTAAAAAAAAAAGGAGAAAATTTTACCCTTTGTGACAGTATGGATGGACCTGGAGAACGTTATGCTAAGTGAAATAAGCCAGTCAGAGAAAGATAAGTACTATATGATTTCACTCATATGTGGACTCTAATGAACAGACTGAACTAACAAGGAAAATGGGGACAGGCTCATACATGGAGAGCAGGATGACAGCTAGTGGTGGGCGGCCAGGGGGTGAATTTAAGGGGATGGAGGGTTTTCGTATCAATTTTTTTTCATTTATCTAAATTCTAATAGATGTCCCTCCAAATTTTATGATGTCACTCAAAAGAATTAGCAGTTAAATGGAATTTAAGTTGTCACACTGTTGAGTGTTTTACATATAGAATCGCAGCTATAGCAAGGTTTTTCACATAATATTATGCCTACATACATTTCCATGTATTTTAATGTTCATTTGGACAAACATATAAATGCTTTGACTAGGTAATATTTCAGACTCTAAATGAGTAACTACTACTCATTTAGGGAGTCAGGGTGCAGAAAAATAAGAGGAAGGATTGCTACTGGCAAAATGTCCAAAGATGTGAAGAGAGGCTGAGATAGTCATCTCACTTGTAGTAAGAACAATACATCTAAGACAGAAGGGAGGCACCAATATTAATAGAGAGGAATTAAGGATATTAACTACAGAAGAAGAGAGTATTCACATTGGGGTAACATATATAATTTTTTTTGGAATTGTACCATATTTTTAAACTGTTGTTCAGTTACAGTTGTCCCCATTTTTCCCCCCACTGCTCTCCCCTGCCCCATTGAACCCCCACTCCCAAAGACAATCCCCACACCATTGTCTTTGTCCATGGGTCCTTTGTACATGTTCTTTGACTTGACTTTTATAAATGTTTTATCAAAATAAGGAGGAATGCTTTAGTTTCAAATTTGCATGAATATAAAACATTTGATTTATTCACAAATGTTCTTTAAAAAATTGTATTATGAAGAGCCAACACATATAAGAAATATTGACACCATAAACTAATACAAAAGAATATTGAATGTAAGTTGTAATTGAAAAATAAAACTATATATATGTTTTATATGTATATACACATATACGTGTGTGTGTGTATATATGTAACCTATTCCCTTTTTGTTACTTGGACTAGCATAGGAAAATGTTTATAGTAAGTTATATTTATTTGTGACTCCCCAACCCACCCTGGGCCTCACATACATATCTGTATTTTAGAATCTAATCATTTATGAAAATATGTATAAGTGGTTAGTTTTGTGCCAGATTGACCATATTTAATAGTTTATCTTTGTTTTTTGGAAATGGGTATGGATAGATGAGTTGTGTTTTATTATTAAAGCGTTTCTCATCGTGGTATTACGTTCTGAAATAGACCTTGAATAAATTAATGGCTATTTTCAAAAAAACACTAAATATTTTTATAATGTGTCATAAACTAACTGGAAAAAAAGGAGAACTGTTTATAGTAGTTTAAACACTATTAAGTCTCAGTAATTTTAAGAACCCTATTAATAACTGGAGAAACCTTGATACTGGTTTTCAGAGCTATGAATTGCTAATTCAAGTTAACTATTACAAAATATTCAAACATTCCAGGTCAAGAATGTCAACTATTCTACATAGCAAATCATAAAACAAGCAATAAAATCACCCTCTCTGAAATCCCATTTACAAGTCAGATTATATTGCTTTTATTTTGTTGGACACATTTCTTCTATGTGATGTTTTCCTTGCAGGTCACATGCTGCATCATGTGAATATTGGACTCAAGGTCAAACAATGTGTTCATCAGATTCCTTCCATTACAATGGAAGCTTCCATTCAGCCCATCACACGGACTGTACTCCGCGTGACGCTTAGTGTCTGTGCTGATTTCACTTGGAATGATCAGGTAGAAGTGGAAAATGCCAGTCTCGGTGTTAAGCAAAAATGTCTCTGCTGCAGCTTCAATTGTACCTCCTTACATCTGTCCTTAAGGCATTTAGAAAATTCTCTCAAATATAAAAGATTCATTTAAAACATTGTACTAATACTTTTGTCAAGAAAAATGTGTGGTATGATACATTAATATGAGAACCATGAGACCTCTTCAGAACATCTAGGAAACCTGAAACCTCAACATTAAACATTCATTTAGTGAGTTCAACTGCATTGGGACTTTGCTTAATTCTGTCTTCTTTCATTTTCTCTGCTGTTTTTGTTTTTGCCATCTCTAATTACTGTCATTTTAGCCTACTAAAAATTCAATATTCTCCATATTAAAGGAGCCCTTTTTAAATCCTGATGTTATCATTCTCTTCTTTGACATTAAACTTGAAGAAAGAGTATTCTGCATTTCCTCCTGTTCACCTGTTTCTTTCCTGAAGACACTACTGCCAAAGACTGACTGGTTGCCATAGTAAATGGACTTTTCATGATTCTTTACTTCTCTGAACATTCAGCACTATACATAGTGCTTGAAAATGTCCTTCTTGGCTCCCATCACATTCCTGTTTCTATTTTAACCCCTTCTTCTGTTCTTTCTTAATACCTTAGATGTTATTATACACATGTCAATATCCACTCTGGATTTTCTTCTTCTTCAGTCAGTATTTCTTAAGGTCTATTTTTGTACCACTTACTGTGAAGATAGTATGGTAGAGTTGTAGATATGCAAATAAGGTTCACTCCTTTCTTTCAAAAAGTCAGTGGGGGAAGACAAATAAATCAGTAATTGTAGTATAGCAATATTTACTTTACATGATTACTATAAGGTCTAGTTAAGTGGATACAAATGCCTTCTGATTTACATGACATTAGAACATCTTTAATGTAAATGAATTTTATTCAAAACATGTTCTAAAATTACACAGCCAGAGTCCTAACACAAATCTACCATGGTCTTAAAGTGTTACCACCTTTAGTTTCTTCAGTTTCCTCATCTGTAAACATTATAATAATAATAATTTCACAGAATTTCTGTGAGGAACAGATGATATAAAATTATATTTAATATTTAAATTAAAAATTTTACATAAAATATAAAATCATAGTTAACCATAAACTCATATTTCAGGGTTTATATTTAAGAGAATGTTTTTGAAATACATAAAGTTTCATATGTTTTTCACAGTTTCTTCTGTCAGTATCCATAATAAGTCTCTCATAATTTGGCTTAATTCACCAGTAAAAAGGAGCATTTAATTGTTTTTTATAATTAACTCTCTTAGAATGCTCTTGACTGCAAGAATAAAAGACATGACTTCTCTCAAACTGTTAAACAAGAAAATATATTATCTTTCACAACAAAATGTCTACAGGTATAATAGGCCCTAAAGATGACTGAGTCTTCTGTTTAATCATGTCATTCAGGGCTTAGGATCTTTACATCCTTTTGCTCTCCTGACACTTTGAGCTACTTGTCAAGTGTTTTCATGCTTCTTTGTTCATATTTAAAGAGAGGGAAACACCTCACTGCACCAGCCCAAAGCATGGACTGTAAGACCTCTTCTTTGGTCTAGTTGGGCCAGTATTGGTCATGTGTCTGTTCTTTACTGCAACTTAGGGGTTCGCCTCCCCTAGGGGGAGGGGCTGCCATAGCTGATTGCCTTATCTAATTGGAACTATTATAGGAAATGAGGTCACCTTCTCCTGAGTCACTTGAGAGATGAATACTAAGTAAGGCTGGGCTTTGTTAGGAAAAAAAGAAAGAGGAATAGGAATGAATATACAAAAGATGGTATTTCATTTATCTAATAGAATATGTGTATAAAAAGAAGTGTACTGATGTGTACTATAATATGAATTACCTTAAAAACACTATAGTAAGTGAAGGAAGCCAGTTATAAAAATACATATGAAATGATTCCATATAAAATGACCACATATTAAATGATTTATATGAAATATCCAGAATAGGCAGATCTATAGAGAAAGAAAGTAGATTGTGGTTGTCAAGGGTTGGAAGTAGGGGAGATGTAGAAAGATAGGTAGTGACTGATAATGGGTGCAAATTTTCTTTTTAGTGTGATGAAAATGTTCCAAAATTAGATTATAGAGATGATTGTACAACTTTGTAAATAGATTAAAACCATTGAACTGTATATTTTAAATGAAAACTTTGATATATCAACAAAGCTGTTAAAAACAGTGGGTGCTGGATATACAAGCAACAGTGTATATATTCCTCACTTGAGCTACAATATACATAGTGTAAGGATACTATTTTTCTTCTAGGTCCATGGGACAGTAGGAGAACCCTGGTGGATTTGGGTAGAAGATCCTTCAAATGATCATATTTATCATTCAGAGTATTTTCTAGTTCTTAAAAAACAGGTAAATATCCATGTATGGCTATATGCTTATGTTGCTATCATAAATAGAAAATATAAACTCACAATTTCTGCTTTTACTTATTTCTCTACAATTTCTACTATCATTAAAGCTGTATTTTTTTTTTACATTCCCATGTCTTTTTAAAAGAAAACAATTAAATGTTACTGTACTGGTAATATTCAGTGTGATCTTAGTTTGAGAAATTGAATTGTAATGTTTATCATTGTTTAAGGCATGGCTTCCAGGAGGGTGGAATATGTCAAATACGTGGGGCATATAATACAAAAATAAATTAAGTAAGAAATTATAATAACTTTGCTACATAAACACAGTACTAAATAGTATTATACCGCAATGTGATTTTTAAAACAATTTTAAATGCAAAATATAGCTTTATTTAAATAAATACAGGGATAAAAGGGTAGGAGGAAAAGGAAGGTGGGAAACAAAAGTCCAGAAAGGCAAGAGACATGTAGTGCAGCAATCCCCAAACTTTTGGGCACCAGGGACCAGTTTCGTGGTGGAAGACAATTTTTCCACAGGCAGGGTTTAGGGAGGGATGGTTTCCGGATGATTCAAGTCCATTACATTCAAGCTCACATCTTGCTGTGTGGTGGTGGGGAAGGGCAGAGGGCAGGTCAGGGACCCCTGACATAGCAGAGTGAGAGTTTTAAATGGGTCCATCAATTCATACCATAGGTAAGTTTCAAATTAACATTTCACGACTCTCATTATTCAGCTATTATTAAAAAACAATAACCATCAAATAAGGCATTCCTTTTTGGAATTCTCCATAAATCCCAGGAGAAAGACTCAGTTTGATGCTAGCAAGCCTAACTCAGATGCTTCAGTTCTAATTTCTCTTTTTCCCAAAGAGAAAGAAAGCTTCAGGCTGGGGGCCTTAGTGGGCAGCAGTAGAATTCCATAGCAATGTGTTCTTTCCATTGCACTTATCTTCATAATTACCTTCTATTATGCCAAATGGTTTTGTTTTTAGACTTAATAAAGTCATCTACTGTTTTTCGCCATGTATAATGCACTCCTGTGTGTAATATGCCCCCACGTTTTGGGTCCAAACTATCAGAAAAAAAATCTTTTATTTTAATTTTTAAATTCAAGTTTTTATTTATATTTAGAAACAAAACCAATCATCATATTCCATATGCGAAGTCATACATATCAATATCATATTATTTTGCCTATGGATATAATTATTGCTTTCTAGAGTTACACTTTTAACACATAAGCATAAATAAAAGAATTAAAAACATTTATATAGATAGGGAATTAGTACTACCCACTAATAATGTGCATCCTTATTTTTCCATCAAAAATTTGGGCAAAAAAAACTGCACATTATTCGCAGCAAAATACAATAAAGAAAAATATTAAATAAAAATCATACAGTTAAGTAATTGAGTGAATAAAGTTTGGGAAATTCTGATAAAAAGTCAAATTAACCCTGGATGGTGTGGCTTAGCAGATTGAGCCCAGCCTGGAAACCAAAGGGTTGCCTGTTCAATTCCTAGTCAGGGCACATGCCAGGGTTACAGGCCAGGTCCCCAGTTGGGGATGTGCAAGAGACAACCACACATTGATGTTTCTCTCCCCCTCTTTCTCCTTCCCTACCCCTCTCTCTAAACAGTCAATCTTTAAAAAAATATAATATTACTAACCCATTAATTTATGATGAATACATTGTGAATATTGTAAGTTGAGTATAACTTTACCTTCTGTTATATCAGTTATCTTCAGAAAGGAACCACCCACAAGTTTCTGAAGTATTTGAATATCTCAGCTATTTAGAAATCCAAGATGTTTTCTTTATCTCTAGTTTATATTGCTTTAGATACCATTGTCTTAACAATAGACTAATAAGAACTGTATAATATTAGAATATGTATATTCATTTTAGACTTTGTTTCACATTAGGTCATTAGTAAAGAGGCTCAACTGCTGGTATTTACAATCCCTATTTTTGAACCTTTGCCTTCCCAATACTACATCCGAGCAGTGTCTGACAGATGGTTAGGAGCTGAGGCTGTATGTATTATCAACTTTCAACATCTGATTCTGCCAGAGAGGCATCCTCCCCATACAGGTAACATATTGAATAGTAATTTGAATCATTGATTTTTCAAAATTGTTTTAGTTAATGTTGAAAAGTGTCTGTGCTTTAAAGTTATTGGAATCAGAATGAAAATCTAACTCATAATAATTCAAGTTAACTTAGTTTCCATTACCTGGAGCAACAATTCATTTGACCACTCTAGTCAGTTGTCTAACCAACCAAAAGTAATTTGTTATAGTAATCATTCTAGTACTGAAGTTTGTGAATGACTCATTTTTCTACAAATTGGAGTACATTTAGTTTTGTTCTATAGCATACACATTTTTTTACACCTGTCATTCAACTTACCTTCCTAATTGGAAAACAAAGATATGGCATTGTAGTTGGCATATGGGGAACTGCCCCCAAAGTGTCCAGTGGGTAGATATTATAAATGGGTAATAGGGGGAAAAGATCTGCAACTAATATATACAATTTATGTTAAGCTTTTTTCCTCTCTAAACAGTTAAGCTTTGTTCTAATTTAATTCTATGATACAATATTCAGTACTGTGCATACTTTCTAATTATTAACAATATCTGATGTGTATTTTCAGAACTACTGGATCTTCAGCCTTTACCAATCACGGCTTTGGGCTGTGAAGCATATGAAGCCCTGTACAACTTTAGCCATTTTAACCCTGTGCAGACACAGATATTTCATACACTGTATCACACAGACTGTAATGTCCTACTTGGAGCACCCACTGGATCAGGAAAGACGGTTGCAGCTGAATTAGCCATTTTCAGAGTCTTCAACAAGTACCCTACTTCAAAGGTGTGTTTGAAAAAAAAATCGCATGTTTACATTCAGCTAGAAAAGGCATTTCATAATCTGTAAACTAGCTGGTTCTAAATATACTAGCAGGATTCAATGAGTAGCTTTGAAAATGTCCCATTTTTTCCTCTCCTTTATTCCCCTCTGCCCTGCACCCTACCTCCCACCAGCATCCCCCCAGTTAGTTCATACCATGGGTTGTACATATAATTTCTTTGGCTTCTCCATTTCCTATAGTATTCTTAACCTCCCCCTATTTTGCACCTACCAATTATGCTTCTTATTCCCTGTACCTTTTCCCCCATTCTTCTGCCTCCCCCTCCCCACTGATAACCCTCCATGTGATCTCCATTTCTTTCATTCTGTTCCTGTTCTAGTTTGCTTAGTTTGTTTTTGTTTTGTTTTGGTTTTTAGGTTCAGTTATTGATAGTTCTGAGATTGTTGTCATTTTATTGTTTGTATTTTTAACTTTCTTTTTCTTAGATAAGTCCCCTTAACATTTCATATAATAAGGGCTTGATGATGAACTCCTTTAACTTTACTTTATCTGGAAAGCACTTTATCTGCGCTTTCATTGTAAATGATAGTTTTGCTCAATATAGTCATCTTGGATGTAGGTCCTTACCTTTCATGCCTTTGAATACTTCTTTCCAGCCCCTTCTTTCCTGCAAGGTTTCTTTTGAGAAGTCAGCTGACAGTCTTAAGTGAATTCCTTTGTAGGTAACTATCTCCTTTTCTCTTGCTGCTTTTAATATTCTCTCCTTCTCTTTAATCCTGGATAACATAATTATGATGTGCCTTGGTGTGTGCTTCCTTGGGTCCATCTTCTTTGGGACTCTCTGAACTTCCTGGACATCCTGGAAGTCTATTTCCTTCGCCAGAGTAGGGAAGTTCTCCTTCACTATTTATTCAAATAAGTTTTCAATTTCTTGCTCTTCCTCTTCTCCTTTTGGCACCCCTATGATTCAGATGTTGGAATGTTTAAAGATGTCCTGGAGGTTCCTAAGCCTCTCCTCATTTTTTTTAATTCTAGTTTCTTTATTCTTTTCTGGTTGAATGGTTATTCCTTCCTTTTGTTCCAAATCATTGATGGGAGTCCTGGTTTCCTTTCCATCACTGTTGGTTCCCTATACATTTTTCTTTATTTCATGTGACATAGCCTTTACTTTTTTGTCTATTTTGCAACCATACCTAACCATTTCTGTGAGCATCTTGATTACCAGTGTTTTGAACTCTGTATCTGATAAGTTGGCTCTCTGTTCATTGCTTGGTTCTATTTTTGGAGGTTTGATTTGTTCTTACATTTGGACCATATTTTTTTGTCTTGGTGCACCTGTTGCATTGTAAGGGATGGAGCCTCAGGTAATCAGCAGGGTGGGACAACCCATGTCACTGCATTGTGGCACTGTATGTGTGTGTGGGGGCAGTGGTCAGGGAGGGAACAATGCCACTTGTTCAGCTCTCAATCAGCTTTCAGTCACTTCCTTCACTACCCACAAGCAAATTGGGCCCTTCTGGTGCTGATTCCTGGGTGGGTGGGTTTGTGTACATTATAGGACCCTGTGGGTCTCTCCAAGGAACTCTCCTATGAGGCTGGGAGTTTTTCCTGCCACTGCAGTCCCCACAGGTTTTTACAGCCAGAGGTTTTCAGGCTTTCTTTTCTCATGCTGGAAACCTGGGTTGTGTGGTCTCTCTTACTCCCCAGTTATTCCTCCCGGTTTATTCACATGTGAATGTGGGACCACCAGTCACCAACTTGCTGCATGTCCTCTCCTCCCCAGCTCACCATCTCTAGTTGTTCTACCAGTCTGGATGAATGTTTCTTCTTTAATTCCTTGGTTGTCAGACTTCCATACAGTTTGATTTTCTGTCAGTTCTGAAGGATTTTTGTTTTTAAATTTGTTGTCCTTCCTTTGGTTGTGCAAGGAAGCAAAGTGTATCTACCTATACCTCCATCTTGGCAGGAAGTCCTGGTTTTTCCAAATACAGTTTGATTATACAAAGGAAATGTTGAGGCAGTTTTTATTCCACTTTTCTCTAAGTGACTGTATCATTATGTAATGTAAAATTACATTGCAAGTTAGGTGTTGATTTTAAGTGTTCTTGAAATACAGAGTACAGTTTAAAAACATTTTTTAAGTAAGCAAATTTATATTTTGTGATTGGAATTGTGTACCATTTTTCTGATTGTATGATTTCAGATATGTTTTAACTTCCTTTTTTAGTGACTTCCAATTAGTGACTTTTCTTCCCTGCTTAAAATTTTCCTACTTCTCAGTATATTATGTGATTATTAATCCATTAGGTGATATGTTAATACACTAGTAGAGCTCTACTATAAATTTGAAACCTTTTAGAAAGAAAAGAATTATTTTTGTGAATAATCTGTATGTAAATTTGATTATTAGGACCATTTGTCTTTTTTTTAATAATAAAAAATATAACATCTAAAACATACACATCACTGGCATATTCCATAAAAATCAACATTAAAATTTAGACAAGCAGATTATTTCTCTTCAGAATTTTAAAATTAGTAACTTTTTTCATGAAAAAGTTACAACTCATAACTTTTTATTATAATTCTAGGAAAAACTTATTTTCATTTGAACCCTAATTTTCTCTAAATAATATATATAGTCTCATAATTGTTTTATTTTTTCACATTATGTTAGAAGATAATTTTACTATAAAATAGTTTTTAAAAAATTACCTCTGTTTTTACAAAATACTTAAAATTTTCTGTCAGCATTAATACTGTACTATATAATTCAGTCTTTGGATAAATGTAGATTAAGTTAATGACTTTTCCCATTAATTTAAAATTTTAAGCCTTTCAATATTATAAGATGCATTTTAAAACCACACTGTTCATGGGAGTCTTTTTGTCCCCCACCTTTAGGCAGTGTATATTGCACCCCTAAAAGCCCTCGTACGTGAAAGAATGGATGACTGGAAAGTTAGAATAGAAGAAAAACTTGGTAAAAAGTAAGTTCTTAACTTTTTTCAAAAGGTATGCTTTGAATAATCTAAAGGGACCAACCAATAAAAGATTTGCATGAAACAAATGCTTTTACAGTGATTTCCATTATGTTTTATTTAAAGGTATTACACATTAGATTCCACATGTAAGTGAAATCATATGATACTTGTCTTTCTTTAGCTGGCTTATTTCACTTAGCATAATATTGTAATGAACAAAGTGATCTCGGAAGCTAAATAGAGGCAGACTCATACATAGAGAGCAGGATGACAGTTCCAGGAGTGGGCTGAGGGTGGAAGGTTTAAGCAAAAAAATGGGAGGGGGGAAGGGAAGGGAAGGGAAAGGAGGAAGGGAAGGGAAAGGGAAAGGGAAAGGGGGAAGGAAGGAAAGAAAGAAAAAAAGAAAGAAAGAAAACTCTTGGTCATGGACAACAGTGTGGTGATTTCAGGGAAAGGGGGGTGGGGGATGTTTTAGGGGGTATAAATGGTAATGGAAAAAATACAATTTAACAAGAAGATATTGTAACTACTACTAAAATTTATCAATAGTTCCATTGTTTTAAGTTTAAAAAATAAAATTATTTTATTTAATATGAATAGTTGGCAAGATTAATTTACCAAACAATAAAAATTATTTGAAGGATATTACTTTTTAAACAATACTTAAATATTGCACAAGATTATTCATTGTAGTATTGTTTTTAACAGCAAGATTTTAGGTAATCCAAGTGTCCATTAAATAAATTATGGTATAGTCACACAGTACAAAATACTCTATAAAAAGAGCTCTTTCAGTATTGAAGGAATGATCTCAAGATACTGCTAAAAATGTGTTAAAGTATTCTACCTTTGTTTTTGCAAAACGGTGACAAATATAAATATACAGTTGCTTCAGAATGACAACTGGGTGACTGGAAACTAGGCATGCTACAGAGACAACTCACTATATATTCTTTGAGTCATGTGAATGTATTACATATTCAAAATAATAAGTAAAAGTAAAAAATGAATGAAAATAAGTAAAAGCTTTGGGAACACTACACTAGGAGTAGCTAACCTTGCCCTTTTTAAAACATGTGAAAATTTTTGTGATATTTTTTAATTTTGAGTTTGCCTCCAAATTTCTCTCTTTCTCACTATAAAACAAGTCTGCTCAGAATGAGGTGGTACGTATTTGTCCCACCTTTCTTCTTTATGTCCTAATATGTTTGAATCTGCCTATAATCTATAAAGGAAATTTCAGTCTGAGAAATGGAGCTTATACATAATCATATTCTTAATCAATACCTCCTTTTCTCTTAATAAGGCAACACTTGCCCTCATTGGAAGGTTTTATTCCAACATATTGAGAAGAAGGTTTGAACTCATCTCTCTGTAAATCACATCGGGCAGAAAAACATAACCATAGCTAAGTCTGACTCATTTTGTATCAGCATAAAAGTTATATTGTTAGTATTTTGAATTTATGCATCCTTCATTTTATGGGAGAAAATCATCTTAAAATTCTTAAGAAATTTATTTTGGGCTCAAGTCACAGAACATTTCAGAATCAAAGGGAGATTAAATAGTCTTAAGCATTATAAAATATTATTTTGAAAGATATATTTTTGCCTTTCCAAGGTCATATGTTACCTGAAAAGTTAAAGGGGTCATTTTTATTCCTCTCCAGAGTTATTGAACTGACCGGAGATGTGACTCCTGATATGAAATCCATTGCCAAAGCTGACCTCATCGTCACCACACCAGAGAAGTGGGATGGAATCAGCAGAAGCTGGCAAAATAGGACTTATGTAAAGCAAGTCACAATTCTCATCATAGATGAGATCCATCTCCTTGGTGGGTACCACTGTATATTGCAGCCATTTTACAAACTTTGATTCTTGTACCTGCATCAGCCAGCATCCAGATTTATTAAAATGATTAATGTGTATTATTTTTATTTCCTAGGGGAGGAAAGAGGTCCTGTTCTAGAAGTCATTGTCTCTCGAACAAATTTCATCTCATCACACACAGAAAAGCCTGTTAGAATAGTTGGACTCTCTACTGCATTAGCTAATGCCAGAGACCTTGCCGACTGGCTCAATATTCGTCAGGTATTTTGAAGATTGATAAATCAGGCATTTGATAATGTGGCTTTCGTAGCTGCAGTGAGGAGGCACTATAACACTATAAACTTAAATATGAAAACTGAAAATGGTTTCTCCTTCATTTTTACTCTAGATGGGCTTGTTCAACTTCCGACCATCAGTACGCCCAGTTCCACTGGAAGTTCACATTCAAGGCTTTCCGGGTCAACATTACTGTCCTCGTATGGCTAGTATGAATAAGCCCACATTTCAGGGTAAGCTTCAGGCACTCGCAATGAATAGCAACTATTTTATGTGGTAGCCTTTAAATGCATTCTAAATTTGGGTTTCTTTGAAAGCATACTATTGCTCCAGTTTCTACAGATATCCAACTATTTATCTCAACTGTATTAGATTTATAAATGATAAGATCTTTGTAGTACAGTAAATGTATATAACTTTAAATAGTAATCAGATCAATCTAAAAATCTTTTAAGTGTTTCATTATGGAAGTAGGTTGAACAAATGATAAATAGAAGCCACAGTAAAAACAGGATCGTGATCTTAATTTTTACCAAAAACCTTAAAACTTACAAATCTCAGTACTTTATTTTGCTTCTGTTTATGTGTTTTATTTTTTGTTTTTCCCTTTCTAACAAATTAGGCAAACAAACAAATTCAAGAATAACTCTCATTTTGTAGAACCATGTTTTCTTTAGGCTACATAAGGAATATTTATTATATCAATTAAAAGTAACCTCCAAAATAAATTCTGTAATGTGAACTGCTGTTGATTGTGAACTGACAGTTGTGAGGTGACTTTTTAGCTGCTCTAATTAGCCTTATGACAGAAGCAAAGTATTGATTGTGAACTAGAGACCAATCTTGGCAGTTCAGATTATTTATACCTCCACAGAAGCATTGCACAAAATCACTAATGAACAATAAATCTGCTGTGAGCTGTTCAGGCACACCTGTTCTTGCAGCAGCAAAAATCCATTAAATGTGGAGGTTTAAAAAAGAGACATTCATTCACGATTATGTGTACAAATGATACCAATATTGTACTAATATGGTATTTTGAACATTGTATCTCTAATATGATTTATCAAAGCATTGCCATTTACATTCTATAATATTCTGATAAACAGTGAATGAGAAATAAGATCAATGAATTTATTTTTTATAGTATATATTGTTGAGTTTGCTTATCTTATTTAAGGAATAGCTGATTGCATACCAGTGATTGTGAAACAAAGCATTTTGCTTTGTGTAAATCAGTAGTAAATAACTGAAATACACTTCTTTAAACATGGTATCAGCACAACAGCTATTTTTAGGAACTATTTAATTATACCCATGATTTATCATTATATTCCTTTGAGTTTAGAAATGTGATTTTACGATAGCTTTATTTGTCACTATTAGAGTATAAGTATAGTCAAAGTCATGTTAACATTTCCATTACAAATCTTGTGTCTTAGCCCATAAAAAAAATTCTGCAGCTCACATTTGAAACGAAATTATAAGCTGGTTTAACTTTCTTATATAAAAATTTTAAATCTCTCTATTTTAAGAAAGCTAAGCAGATATAAGTTTTAATTTTATTTGTGCCATTTTACCAGTTATTTTGGAGCCTGTCCATAGCAAAGAGATCTCTTTTTCAGTGAGATCAAATAATATATGTGGCTCTTTAAGGTTTTTTGTTTTGTTTTTTTTTTTTTTTGCTTGTTTTGTTTCAATCTGAAAACCCATTTTCCAAACTAATCCTATCGTGCGTGTCAGCTACCAGCTGCCATCATGCAGATACAGTCAGGCCAGGTGCTGTCTTCAGCTCTCTTCTGCATTCTGTCATGTTCCCACCTAAAACTGTACACATTTTTAGAAAAACAGAGGAAAGCATTCTTGGCTTATTGCTTACTAGTTTATTGATACAAGCTCTCTTAATTTTCCATTTACTGGGAACAGGACAAAACTAAAAGGAATCTTTGTGGCTTTTCTTAGAGAATTTTCATACCCTGCAGGACTTGACTTGCTCTCCACATCCCAGGACCAGTTAACTCTGCAGTATCATTCAGGCAGGCAGAGACCCAGCTCAGAAATAGAAAGCGCAACCTAAGATTTAGTATCTGTATTGCAACTATTACTGGAGAGTCTCGGCTTTTTAAGTGTCTCCTTCCTCAGGAGCTCAGAACAGAACTGGGAGCTAACAAAGTTGAATCTTCCCTGCCCCAGGCAGCATGCTCCCTTAGGGCTGCCTTTCATTTACTGCCCTTCCTCAAGTATGCTGCCAGTCCATCTGTTGATAGTTCCTCAAATAATGCTATGCTTATGACCAAATTAAGAATTCACTTAAATCATTTACAACATTAGCTTTTGTGTATCCCTTTGATATTCTGATAAATTCAGATTTCAGTAAAGTGGCTTACCATTTTATTTTCCACAACTTTTCACCAGCAATTAGAAGCCATTCTCCAGCCAAACCTGTTCTGATATTTGTCTCATCAAGACGTCAAACTCGTCTTACTGCTTTGGAATTAATTGCCTTTCTGGCTACTGAGGAAGATCCAAAGCAGTGGTTGAATATGGACGAAAGAGAGGTACGCAGTCTATTTTATTTCTACTTCCTATACATGTCAAATTAGTTTGTATTGTAGTACAATGGAAATTACATATTTAATTATGTTTAGTTTTAATCTATGCTAAAAGTTTAGTGTAACATTATAGAAATTTTGAAAAAATAGAGGAAAGAAGAAATGCATAACATAATAGTACCACTTTAACACTTAATATTTTAATATATTTTCAGTATTTTTCCACTAAATATTTTTACATCTATATTTATAGTGTAGTTTTTTTCTTTACCGTCATCACCTGTGTGTTTTAATATTCAACTAAGTTTTCATAATATTTGAGTGTTTACTACCCTCAAGAAACTTAATTTTTTAAAATTAACTTTTTACAAAATATATAATATGACCATATAAAAAAATTTAGAAAACCCTAAGTATATAAAAATTAAAAAGCCTTTGTTATACTTTAACCAAGTAATAACTATCATTAAAATTTTAAGGAATTATATTTTTGTATCTACATAGTTACATTCATTATATGGCTATTCCATTGTATTTTCTGCAATTTTTGAAAAATTACACATCTTTATTATAGGGTTTTTTAATTTTTCACATAGACTGCTAATTACTTTCCAATAAGGCTGTTCCGTTCGATGTTATCGCCATCACTGTATGAATTATCGGTAGTCTAAGAGTGACAGTTTTAGCACATCCTCATTTGTTGTAATTTATTGATGTATTGTTGATAAAATGTTCTTACTACAATGCTTTAATGTGTTTCTTGATTTTTGTGTACTTGAACTTTTTTCATACATATGTTTACTGACTGTCTACTTTTTTTCTTTTTTGGCTCTTCATTCCTCTGGGCTTTATCTGTTGCAGCACAGGTTTTCTCTTATAAACTTGTGTAAGAGCCTCAGCAAATTAAAAACACACACACTCATACCCACACATCTGAAACTTTATATGATATCATTTTCCCATATACATTTATTACTAGATATGCATGTGAATCTTTCATCTGCTTTATTAGTTAATTTTGCTAGTTCTAGTTCATTGATGACTTTTTATCTTAGTAGCTTTTTACAAAGTATTGTCATTTCACATGATGCAGTCTGTTAGTATGGCTCCTACTACTGCTCCTCAGTGTAGATACTTCTCCCTCTGTTAATTTATATATAATGAGTTTCCTTTCTTATACTTTTCCAGTTTAAAAAAAAATATGTTCCTAGTTGGAGTTATTATGAAAAAAAATAGGTGAAATTGGTAATAGAATTGTTTCATCGTCTCCCTTCTTCCTCCGTATCTCCCTTTTCTCATTTCACGCAGGCCAAAAAATAGTAAAAACACTATTTTTAACCGACTAATATCCAGTCTCAACAGTTTGCATTTTTCTCCCCCTCCCCCGACTTCCCGTGACTTATTTAGGGTTAGTGGGCCCATTGGATGATACTGTGTGCATTGCAGTTATGTGTTAACTAATGATAGCTAACTAATATTTCAAAATGCTCTTGCATAAGATTGCAGATGACCTTACTTACTAATAAGTATCAGACCTCAAAATTAGTTTCACATAAAAGATATGACTCCTTGAAGTAGAGTGAAAGTTATCACTGTCTTTTTCAAGTTTCTTCATTACTTTTTAAATATTACATGTATGTGAACACAAAATATTTATACCAGATAATAATTCAAGATCAAAATAATATTGTCAGAAGATTTCTTATTCTGTATTATTTAATTAGCATGCTCAAATAATCCCCCTGTTGTGTCTAAACAGTATCTTGACTTAGGAGGCATATGCTAAAAAATAGATGTATGTACTATTGACAGTTTAGTTTATGTGCAGCATCGATCTAGGCTTAATTTTTTTCTCTTTTGTTTCATTCCTAAAAGTGTTCCAAATGGAGACTTTTCTTTGATGTCAAGGTACAAAGTACATACCTAGTGAACACACTTTGGGATGTTGGCTGAAAGTATATATATATATAAGGGCTCTGCGTTTAGCACATATGTGACTCACATTAAGCTCAAATGTGAACCTCATGTGCTCTTCCCGGGTATAGTACAACTGTACTTTTTTTTTTAAAATGTATGAGACCTAAGGAACTATGGACAGCTCAACCATTGTATAAAATTACTTCTCTGTTTTGTGTTTTTGTCAGCATAAAAATTTTTCATAAATGCTAATTAGAAACCATAGAATTTGCTTGCAAGATTTCTGCTGTTTTGTATAGTTTCAGTGCTAAAATAGGGCAGCTAGAAATTGTCATTTCATTTCACCCAGACCATTTCAGGACTAAGACAATCCAGGCTTTGTTTTATCCCTGCCTCTGAAAGCAGTCACCTTTCAAATAAAAATTTCAGAGGGTTTGCAACTGATCACTATGTGAATTCAATCTGATTATACCAAAACCTACTGTAAAGCAGGTGTTTCCATTGTTGAATCCCCTAAAGCATCTTAAAATGGGAATTCTTTTAAACATTTTAATTGTTGTAAGAGTTACTTTCCATAGTTTCCGGGGATGGAAGCGTAGAGCTATTGCTGCTGCTTCTCCTGGTACAGTGTCAGACTGGTGTTCTATGGCAGGACATAGTCCTCTGGGTAGGACTCCAGTGTTGACAATTGTGGCATTCAAAGGAGGCATTGTAAGCATGGGAACAACTATCCTGGCAGCTGTGGAGCAGGGTGCCTGTGATATAAGGCAGCACCAAAATCATTCTGCAGTTGAATGGTGTTAAGTCGGGCAGTGTCCCTAGATATGGAGGTGGGAGGGAAGGGGAGAGGGGAGACAGAAAAGAAAGCTAGGGCAAATCTGAAGAAGATAGAGAGTTAGAATATGACTAGGGAAAAATTATATGTTATAATTTATTTCTTAACAAAGGCAAAATGAATTACCTATCTTTTTAACATAGTAAAGTTTCAAGGTAAAGTATTACGAAAAACCCCTTCAAACGTATGTGAAATCATATTGCAACATGAGGAAACCACAAAAGTTATTCCTTTCATAGTGGCCATTATGAAGTAATTTCACCATATTTGCAGTTACTTCCTGTCATAATTTTAAAGTTCATGGGCATATGCTGCCACATCATTTGGATTATGTTTGACAGCCACCACTTCCACCATTAACCCCAAACTGTTGTTGGGTTTTTGCCCACTTTCTCAAGCTTCAAGTTCAAGACAGAAACATTGGAATGTCTGAGCTTCAGTCTCTATCATACAGCAGAAATAGAGAATTCCTTCTCCTCTTTGACCTCACTTGCAAGAGATGTTTAGGTACTAGCTATTTATGAGCAGCAAAGGTCTGCTGCATTCCTTTAGCTACCCAAAACCACTCATACACCATTCTCTCCTACCTACACTTTAAAAGGAAAATTTTTTTTAATTTCTCCTAACAGTGCAGTTCTCACTCATATATACCAAATCCACTCATCTTTCCCCAGGGGAGACAACTGAAAATTTCATCATTGACTCCATTAGTCCTAGATCTCTTGGTTATATTATATTCAATCACCCTCTGGTTCTTTTGCATTCTCATCTCAATGGTCTTTCTCTGGCCAGTGGACTATATGATAAAGTTACCCACAATCAACACATGCTGCATTCAACAGTAGAGGATAGGGCGAGGAACGAGAAGCAGTATCAGATAAAATATGTGAAATAGGTTCGTGCATATATGAGACAGCAAGGAAACAGCATACACTGCTGTTAACTTTTTGGTAAACATCTTTATGAGATATGGGTAGTCTTTTACTCAGCAACCAGTCTAAAAGTTCACCCACGTAAAACTTCTGCCTTTCTCACCACCATCCTCAAATAGCACGCCTGCCAAGTTTCTGACTGGGAAATACTTGACATTCCATTTTTACTCCTTTCCTTAGAATCGTTCCTGAAAGAGGTTGCTACACCACATCAGTGTACTTTACATAGTGCTGCCACAATCTTATTCAAAGCCATTTCTATTTTTTTTCCTCCTCAGTCAACTTGATATAAGAAATATCCCATGGGGCCCTAGGTAGGTTGAAGTAGGGATAGTGTGGCAGGAAAAGGCACACATATAGAGTTTTCATAAATTACCTTTTTTTTGCATGTTTTTATTTTGTATTCTCTTTTTGTAGTTGCCTGCATATTTTATTGTAAAAGTTCCTTTTTCCTACCTTATTTTCTATTGTTTATTCTATTACAGTTGTTCCAATTTTTTCCCTTTTGCCCCCCTCCAGCCAGCCCACTCCTCTTTCCCGCAGTCTATCCCCTCTTCATTGTCCATGTCCACGGCTCATTCATACATGTTCTTTGACTAGTTCCTTCCCCTTCCTGCCACCATCCCCCCATTCCTCCTCCCCTCCTACCACTATCAGTCTGTTGCATGTTTCCATGTCTCTGGTTCTATTCATGAATTACCTTTCATGATATTCTTCCATCTGGTCCTTTTATTTCTACTAATAATGGCCTGCTTCTACACATATCGAAATATATAACTAGATGGATCAGCTAACATCCAGTTCATGATCAGCAGCTTCAGTTGCAAGTTTACCTGGTATCACATAGTCAGGCATTCTTTCTTCTCCCGCCTCAAAAATATCCATAAAATAATAATTCTCTAACTTAAACTAGTATATAACTCTTACTGGAATTTGTAAAGTATTCATTTATTTAACATTCATTGAATGTCTGCAACTTACCAAGCATTGTTTTAGCCAACTAACCTCAATTCTCAAGGAGCTTAAATGAAGAAGATACAAGTTTCAAAATATATACATGATTAAACAAGTAATATCAAATTATGAAAATTGCTGTGAATAAAATAGAATTCTGGATGGGAGGCTTCTCTAAATATAATGATGGTCAGAGAAGACTTCTTTAAGGAGATGACATTTTAAGCTGAGAATCAAAGCATGAGAGCATGCTAACTGCACCAAGAGAGAAGATAGCAGCATTTCAGGTGAAGGGAAGAGCACGTTAAAGGAGCTGTGAAGGTGGTCCTGCTGGAGCAGAATAAGCCTGGAGGAGAGGGGCACAAGTTTGTTTGAGAAATAGGCAGAGGCCAGCTCATGCAAGGTCTTAACACCCATGGTCAAAGAGCTTGGATATTAGTTCTAAGTACTATAGAAATGGATTCATTAACTCATTTATTAAACTAGCATTTATTGAGCTCCTTCTGTGTGTTAGGTAAAGTTCTTGCCTTTATGAAGCTAACATTCTAGTTATTATATGATACATAATAAGCAAATTTGTCAAATTGTAATATTCATTTAGAAAGTGATAGGAAGGGGTCAAGGGAATAGGGAGTGCCGAGAGTGGTAGTAGAATGTTGTACATTAATGTAAGAAGGCCTCTCTGATGAGGGTGCCTTTGAACAGAGAACTAAAGGAAGCAAACCAAGCATAAGAGAGGGGTGTTCCAGGGCATTAAAAGGTTGTAGGCTAGACAAGTTGTATACTCCAATTTATATTTGAAGATTCCTTTTGCTGTTTAGTTGGAAATGAATTGAAATAGAAGTAAGCGTGGAACTGATGGTAACCTGTGGGTGACCTTAGGTGGTAAAGTGGAAATGAAAAGATAAGTTTAGGGCTAAATTCAGTAGTACTGTCTGATAAATAAGGAATAGAGGTTGAGAAAAAGAAAATACGTAATCAAGAATGACTCCCCAGTTATTTTTTAAAATATTTATTTACTTTTAGAGAAAGGGGAAGGGAGGGAGAAAGAGAAGGAGAGAAATATCAATGTGCATGAGAAACATTGATCGGTTGCTTCTTGCACATCCCCAGCTTGGGCTTGGCACAGCAATCCAGGAAGGAGGATAGCTCTGACCAGCAATCCACCCAGTGGGCTTTGGTTTACAAGAGGATGCCCAACCCACTGAGCCATACCAGTCAGGATGCTGCACAGTTATTAACTCTAAGTATCTAATTAAATAATGGTGTCATTTATTAAAATGAGGAAGGCTGAGAGGATAGGACAGAAAGGAAGGAGGAGACAGATTTGAATTTTTAAAGAAAAAGTTATATGGAGTCTGTTGGGAAAAGTCCAGCTGTTGTTACTATATCCAGAACAGTTTATAAGACATCAGTGTAACCTGGCAGCCAAGGACGGTGGACTGGAATGCTCATGTGTGAACAGTGATGATTTCACTGTACTAGTCAGTGAGGCAGTAGACTCTGTTGAATGAGCATGTGCACTGTGTGGTGTTCACATTCAAAATGACTGAGCAAGTAGAGCAGCAAATCTGCATCAGATATTGCATTAAGCTTGAATATTCCTCCATGGAAACTATTAGGATGGTTCAGAAGGCTGCAGCTATGGGCAACTGGTGATTGGCACCTTCATTATGACAATCTGCCCGCTCATGCATCACACGTCATGCAGTTTTTTGGTGAAACATCAAATCATCCTGGTGACCCTGCCCTGCTACATCCCTGATTTGGCACTTGGCAACTGTCTTGCTTTTCCCAAAACTAAAATCACTTCTGAAAGGGAAGAGATTTCAGTTTCAGTGAGGTTCAGGAAAATATGATGGGCAGCTGATGGTAATTGGGAGAACTGTGTGAGGTCCTGAGGTCCCTACTTTGAAGGGGACTGAGGTGTCATTGTCCTGTGTACAGTGTTTCTTGTGTCTTCTTTAATAAATGTCTCTATTTTTCACACTACATGGCTGGATACCTTCTGGACCAGACTTCATATTTTGGACATGTTAATTGTATGTCCAAGATTTTCAGTGGAGATTTCAAGGAAATGAGATGTAGGAAGTCTGTAAAACCCTCAGAGGATATGTGATGGACATATAAACTTGAAAGCACCATGTTAGAAGCGGCCTTTATTTTTTTTTAATTTTTATTGAATTTATTGAAGTGACATTTGTTTACAAAACCATACGTTTCAAATGTACAACTTAACAAAACATCATCTGCATACTGCTTCACATGACCACTGTACAAAGCAAAGTTTCTTTCTGTCCCCATTTATCCCCCCTTTGCCGAACTCCACCTACACCCACCCCACCTTTCTCTCTGGCTCTCACTACACTGTGTGTACAATGCATAGACACAGACAGCAGGGTGGGGATGGAGGCAGCCTCTAAACTCAGGTGAGCACATGAGATGCTGAGACAGAGTGGAGGACCAGGGGTCAGGCCTTGAGGAACTCTCTCATTTTGAGCTTAGGTAGAAAATGAGAAGCTGGCAGAGGGCACTGAGAAAGTGATACCAGTGAAGAAGGAGAGGGTTCATTTGAAAACGCTGTAGAATGGAGGGTTTCATGAAGGAAGGAGTACTTGACTCCATCAGCTGTTAATGGAGTTGAGTGATGTGAGAGCACAGAAACACCCATGGGGTTTAGCACTTGGATGTCCTGGAAGCACTTGGCAAGCAGAGTCAGTGACATGTTGTGAACAGAAGCCAGTTTGGAATGAGTTGAGGAGTAAATGGGTGGGAGGGAAAGGGAATGAAAGTAAATGGGACATAAAATCCTTCTAGAATCTCAACTATGTAATTTAATTAATGTTAAAATTTAGCGCCTAACAAGTATGGTCTGTTGGTTTCCACCAGATATTCTGTGGTCTGATCCCACATGTAAGGGTGAATGGTGCTAGGATCTGGATAGTTGCCAACCTGCACTAACAGATAAAAGAGCAGAGGAAAACCCTTCCTTTTAAATGGCTTTACCAATTGAAAGCTCAGAATACTGCCCTTACTTCATCACTCACACCTTGGATGAGATGCCACAGCTGGGGTGAGAAAGCAGAACCGTGTCTGCATGTGAGACAGTCTTGTTTACATCCTCCCCCTCAGCTCCTCTATGCGTATCACCAGTTAGCAGGATGACTTACCTCTGTCTTCCTTCATACTGTTAGAAACATAGTGTATAGGGTTTGGTATTGTTTGCAGTTTCAGGCTTCACCTTAGGGGTCTTGGAACGTATCCCGTACACATAAGTGGGACTACTGTACACTGATCATTATTTTAAAATGTGCTCAGTAATAACTTTTTACACAATGCTTCAAAGTGAATTTATGAAAAACTATAGCATAGGTCCACATAGGAGCACTTTCATGAAAAGTAAGATTGGTATTATTTTCACATGCCTAATAGTGAAGAGATTTTTAGATGCTTGAAAAGTTTATCATTTTAAGCTAAACATAACTCATCGAATCTCAGTGTAAGTAAAGCCTTCATAAATTTACTAATGAACTATAGTCTAGCTTTACTCAAAATCATCACAAGTTTAGATTTGGTGGAGTTTCTATTAATGACATTTTACCATAGTTTTTTTTTTATTCATTTGCTTTTTCATTCACCATATATCTATTGGCCTCTTTCTATAGGTTAGAAGTTAGTACCAGGCTTTGAAGATAGACTTTGATATTGTTGAAAACCAAAAATTAATAAGAGTAACCACATTTTCAACTAGAAGGGTCTAGGTTTGTTTGTTTTAACAAACCAAAGTAGATTTAGCTTGTGATACAAAAGTTTCACCCCAAGTACTTCTACTTTGATCGGGTATCCAACCTCTGAATGACTGACCATTGAAGAAACTATTAGACTAAGATTAAGTGTTAGAGTAGACATTATCTACAAATTTGCTGTATTTGAACTCAGCTGGGTCTCATGGAATATTGTGTCATTAAAAGTAACTATGCGACCTGGCTGTGTAGCTCAGTGGATTGAGCGTGGACTGCAAACCAAAGGGTTGCTGGTTCGATTCCCAGTCAGAGCACATGCCTAGGTCGTGGACCAGGTCCCCAGTGGGGGCCATGTGAGAGGCAACACACATTGATGTTTCTCTACCAACATGCATTGATGTTTCTCTACCTCTCTTTCTCCCTCCCTTCCCCTCTCTCTAAAAATAAATAAATAAAACCTTAAAAAAAAGTAGCTACACGATAGGAAGCTATTCATTTTTATTTTGCCTGTGTTGATATCATGCATGCCTTCCTAAAGAAAGAGGCAAAACTGTTATTATGCTTAGTAATAATTGATATGTTGAAGTACTTATAGTTCACTAAAGGCTTATATTATCTCATTTAATCATGAATTCTGGGAGGGTTGTTCTTGTTATCCCAATTTTACAGCTGCAGAGCCTGAAACTTAGAAGAATTAAGTGATTTGCCTATTAATACAACCAAGTAAGTGGAACTTGGGAGTTCAAAACTAGGGTGATTGACTCAGAGCCTGTGTTCTTTTATTCTGCCACATGGTAAATGGAATTATTGACAACTTACTGGCTTCAGAAGATGGAAAAGTCAAAATGGGGGCATGTGTGATTTGACGGGTGGAACTACAGTAAAGATAGAGAGAAGTCAGTAGCTCAAATATCAGACACAAGCAACCAACAAGAGCTATACCATTCTCAGTCCTGAGAGGTGGTATTTTAGTTTATAAAAGAAGATACTTTTAGATATTCTTTCTTTTGAAGCATAGGAGTGGATATACTTAAATAGTAAAGAATAAAAAATTTGCACATTATCTGCATAGAGTTCCTTAGCTTGTGAATTTAGTCTATTACTCATTACTTCGAATCTTGCCTGTTTTTTACACGGTGAGTCCCAGTCGTAAGCCAAATGAATGATGTCATTACTTGAAGTAGTTGTTTTAATGCCCCTCTCATTCATGTGCTGATTAGAGTGTGGCATTGAGAGTTTGGACTGGAGTCAGGCTTCCTGGGTGCGGCACTGACTGCTTGTTACAAGCTACATGACCCTGATGGGGTGTTTAACCTCTGAATCTCATCCTTTCGTCTGTAAAACAATAATAATAATAATAATAATAATAATATTCTTACAGGATTGTTGTGAGGTTTAAGTGTACTAATACATTTAAAATACTTAGAGCAGGTCTGGAACTGTAAAGAAACTGTTAAGCTAAGGACATTAAGTGTCCAAGTAGACATTATCCACAGACTTTGTTCAATAAATTTTAGCTTATTACATTGAATAATACCTAGCAAACAAGTTCTTTTTGTTGACAGCTCTGATAATATTTTATCATAATTTTATAATATTTGGCTTGTGATCCTTTATAAATTTAATTAATATTAATATAGTATTTGTTTATTTTAAATGATGCTAGTTAAGAAAATTAATTCTATAAAGTCCTTTTCATCAACTTTCTCTGTATTTTAAAAGCTTTTCAATATTTGTAAATTCCCTCCAAGCATGTTTTAGAATCTGAACTCTTTAAACATGAAAGTAAGCATAAAATGTGTACTCAAAAATAAATACGAAGCACATACACTGAGATTTCCTACCAATAGCATAGTGAATTAAATTAGAATAATTTCTAAGGAAAAAAATTCAATATCAGTAGCCCAGTTTTGATATTACTATTATTAAGAATCAAGCTAATCTAAAAACAAAAATACTGAAAATAGTATTGTATATATTTAGCCAACATAGAAAAGATTGTTTAGATTTTATGTATATATTTAATTGACATATAATTGTATATTTAATCACATATAAATATATATTAACAGTCTAGTGAGTGTTATTGAGATGTGGTTGTTTTGGACTTCTGAAGGGACAGCAAGAGAAAATGTTCTGAAGAGTACTGGTAAAGTTTGGGAACTTACTGTCTTTAATTAGTTTAGTTTCTGATTTCTATCCTCTTAGATCAACAGAATGTTCTAAAGTGTTGTGGGTTGTTTTTTTTTTTTTTAAGCTGTTCCCCTTCAGTCTATGGGGTTTATCATACAGAAGTATACTTTAAGAAGTTAACACTTAGTAATTATAAGGAAATGTTTCAACTTCATTTAACATCTGGACCGATGTAATGTATTCAATTATTTTTTTAAATGAAAGTATTTATAACTTTTATTATTCTTCTGTATGGTGCATCTTTTATTGAGCATTTTAGACAATTGATAAGCATTATTCAGTGGCATATGGCCTGAGTCTGATGTGCTTTGAAAAGAGTACAGAGTTCTGATAATGAGGATTCTGTGAAAATGGGAAAACCAGCACAACAATATGCTTTGAAAAAGTATGGGTTTTTAGCATCTTGAAACGATATATCGCACTCAAAGGGACAGAATTGGGCTGCACAATCTGTTAGCTCATTCTTGTCCAATCTGGTCTCCTCCTTTCTTTTGGAGCCAGCATTGTCATCAACTCACTGAATTATATTCTGACTGGAATGTATTTCGGGAACAGAGTAATGTATCTACTTAAATGGAATCCTATCTTTCTACAAAAGCTTTTTGAGTATAATAAATTTAAAATATAAAAATTCTATTAAGTTAAAGTAATTGGTTCAACAGTTTACATATGTGCCTCCTCCCCCACCACCCCAGGACCACTACATAGAGGAACATAGGTTTGTTTTTTCTTTTATTTATAATATTGAATAATTTTCTTGATTTAACTAACATGTAGTCAGACAAATATCAAAGACCATTTATTGGAAAAATACCTATATATTGCAACAAATGTTACTTGAACAGAAATAAACTGTGGAATTAGAATTTCCTATATTAAAGTGTTTTAATTATCATGATTATTCTTTCTAAAATTCTGTAGCAGACTTTCTTAACAAGAATTAAGCCTTAACTTCCTAAGGTAACCATTGCATTTAATAAATGAACTTTTTAACTAACTATCTAGAATGGTAAACCAATCTTGGAAAAATTAAGATGATGCTAATTCAGATTTTCTTCTCATGGAATCAGGGCTGAGAAAGCTACTCTAAAATATTCAAAATCATTGAGGCTTTTAATCTGTAATGCATTGGGTGTGTAAATGAATTGGGAGTTACATTAGAGCTATATTACTTTATATAAAGGATTAAATGTGATAACTTTGTAAAGTGATAAGCACAATGTTTGATACATGAGTACTCAGCAAACAATATCTAGTATCATGTTTTAAGCTTTGATTATCCTAAGTTCCTGAAAAATTTTGCTTATATATTGTTTTGATAAAGATGAAACTTAATCAAAATTTTACATTTTCAAATTTAAACAGGCTGTCCTAGTAGTATTTTATGCTTAATGGTTGGATAGCAATACTATAAATTTTGCTTTTTTATGATGTTCAGATAACGCAGAATTTATCCACAGTAACCATGTAATAAATGAAGTTGTTTTTTGTGATTGTCCTCATGAGGATTTTAGGTCTTTGCCAGTTCAGATAGGCAAATAGTTCTTTTTAATGCATTGATTTATGTGAAGTGGGGGCAGGGGAATGAGAAACAGCTAGCCTTCCCTGATGTAAAAGGACAGGGTATTACTTCCTCACCAAACCTTCTGCCATAGGATTCTTTAGCTTTCCTATGGTAGATGCTACATTCCCTTTTGGGTATGATTGGCATTGCCATGGAACAATAAATTATACAAGTTAAAAAAATACACTGTTGTTTAAGTTGTGAAACTGAAAAATATAATCCCTGAAACTAATTGTTAGACCAAAAATATTAGTGAATTAATACTTGATAGTATAAATTGGAGATATTTTATACAGTGGCCTATTGAAGAATGGATAATAAACTGTCATTTGAGAACTACCAACATACAATTTATGAGATGAGACAAACTCCTTTCTTTATAGCATGCATTTGTAGTCAGTTTAGTTATCGTGTGCTAATTTTAAAAATAAAGTGGATTTATGTTAATACATTTTTCTATTCTTGCTTAACAGTTTACAAAGTAAATAATGCAAGAATATTAGATGACGTTACTATGATTATGAAACAGAATGAACTGTTTATAGATTGCATTTTGTTCAGGGATAATTGATAAATAACATTTCTGATGCATATGTCATTAAAACATTATCTAGTCTATGTGGTACTTTTTATACATTATTATTATAAAGGCAAACTTTTCCTATTTTTCAAATTATTGGTATAAAACAACTTGTTTCCACATAAAAAAAAATGAGGAAAATTTTTTGACTCTTGGGAAAAAATTATTGAGAATGCAAATGGTTGGAATGCTACACAGTGTGGATATGCTTGTCTTACGCATTTATGTAAAACTGCAGTAGCCTGCTAAAGTTTCTCTAAATGGAGACTTTGTGAGTTGCACATTGGTTTATGCACAGCCAGGAGTGTATTACAAGTATACTTGTGTATATTAGAGGTGGCTAATATTGGAAGGAAAAGGAAATGAAGTCCAGAGACCACGTCAATTTTTAATATTTCTACCTAAGTCTTTTTTTTTCACTTTTTTAAATTGTTGTTCAAGCACAATTGTCTCCATTTTCCTCAGTCTTTAGACATAAAATAATTTTACATGTACCTATTTACAAGTTCCTGTTCCACTGTTGTTTACTCTTGGACTGTGGTAGTGAGACTACAGATATAACTAAGATGTGTCTTTTAAAAAAGTGCTCATGTATTCTCAAACTACATGATCTCTGCATTACTGTTCCCTTAGAGTTGCCTAGAAAGAACCTCCCCATACTGCACCTTGTGTCATCCTCTGCTTCAAGGACCAGCAGAGGTCTACTATTAAATAGAAGGAGGCTGGGGTTTCTGTTTAGTTCTTTATAGGGAGTCAATTTTGTAAGAAAATAAGATTTGCTGCATGCTGCCATAAAATCTGTGTTGCATTAAGTATTTTCCATGTAGAGTGGAAAGTGATAGAATATTCAGAGAGTATTTATAATATATGAGTTTCAGAAACCATTTAGACATGAAAATTTAGTGACTTAAACTGAGGCCAAATATTAAATCTGTTTTAAAATTTAAAAACTGGAAGGTATAACAATTCTGAATATAATAGTATTAGCATTTAAAGTAAGTGAGGTAAGGAATTGTTTAACCAGAATTGCTAGAATAATTGATTAATTATTTAAGAAAAATAAACTTAGATTTCTACCATACTTTCTGTTACAAAGTAAAATACAACTTAATTATTTAAATTTAAAAAATAAAACTATAAAAAAAGTTGAACTAGTAGGTGAATATGTATTTGATCTCAAGATGAGGCAACAAAACATATGGGATCAATTTAAAATTTTAAGTCCATAAAGTAAAAAAGAAAATTAAATGAAGAACAAAAAACTGGATGAAAGCATTATGGCATATGATGGACAAGGAGTTGATACCCTTTATCCATAAAGACCTATCATAAGCCAGTAAGAAAAAGCTATCACATCTACCTGAAAAATGAAAAGATATTTACAAAAAAAATAGCTGGTAAATATTAAATATATTTAACTGCACTATTGATCAAAGAAATAAGAAGTAAACTAAAATAACACCAGTTTGATTTGTAAATTATTAAACTGAGGCTCAAAGAGGTTATCTGGCTTCTGTTGGGTCGTGAAGGCAGTAAGAAAATCTAATCTTGAACAATTCCTGTCTTTGTAGTGGGATAATGACTGATTTTTTCATTATTTTTGTCCATATTTTATATATTTTTATCACTAAACCAAAAAGAAGTCTTTCCTTTAACAAGAGATGAACAGAGATACTGAAACATTTCAGGCCACACTGCATCCCTTCAATAGTTAAGGGGATATTCCACTTATTCATAAGTCTATTTTCCCTTGATGCATAAAAATAAGATGGATAACATTTAAACTTTATTTAGAATATACATTCTCACTAAGATATTCTTTTCAATTAATTTACCTTTAATCATAGCTGTAGGTGGGACATGTATTTTTATGCTTATAAGTATCATAAGCAAAAAAACAAAATAAATCAAATACAGTCTTAATATAAAAATTTTAAAGCTAACGTGCCTACATCTTATCACTGTTTGCATTTGCAGATGGAGAATATCATTGGAACGCTAAGAGATTCCAACCTGAAGCTTACACTTGCTTTCGGAATAGGAATGCATCATGCTGGACTACATGAGAGGGACCGGAAAACAGTAGAAGAACTCTTTGTTAACTGTAAAGTTCAGGTATTTTTTTCCATGACCAGATATTTAAATGTAATTTAAACATTATGTTTCAGTTAGATATGTTGTCCTTTTTTTTTTTTTTTTTTTTTTAGGTTCTTATTGCTACAAGTACATTAGCTTGGGGTGTAAACTTTCCAGCTCACTTAGTAATTATTAAAGGGACAGAATATTATGATGGAAAAACAAGACGTTACGTGGATTTTCCCATTACAGGTAATTTTTTTAAATTTATAGATACATTAAGCTGCTATTTATACCTTAAAAATTGAATTTGCATGAATTAAATTTTAGAGAATTGGTCACATTTAAACATATGAGCAAATTATAAATTTTTGTTTCTAGTACAAATGTTAAAGTTTTGAACTCTTTTTATTTACTTTTCCTTACCCAGTCTTACATTTACCAAATTGGTTAAGAAACATCAGAAGCATAACTAATAGTTTCAAATTCATAAATAAATAAAAGTACTGATTAGTAGCACTTGTTGCATGAACGGTCTATTAACATATTTTTTAAAACTTGATAAAACCATTTTCATTGGGTTCTGAAGAGAGAAGTATTCTCAATGCATATTTATACTCAGTAAATATAGGTAAAAGCTGTATTATTTCTACATGATTACTTCAGAGATTCCTGCTGTATAAAAGAAGGATATTGCATACCATGGTCGATGAAGGGTGAGGTCTAAATAGATCCATTATTCATGGAGAGAGATAATCAAATGGCCATGCTGAAGAGATTTTTCTAAATATGTGTTCATTTTCTTGTTAAATTAAAATAATAATAATTCTTAAACACCAGCTTTAAGCATTTAACTAAAGGAACCGTTTCTCTTTATTTTCCAGATGGTAAGAGCCTTTAGGGACTTAATTTTACATCCTAGTGAATTGATTATTTAATTATTAAGAAACTCAGTAGTAGGCATCAGAGTCAGCATACATGTTCTTAGATTTCTGTTTCCTTTGTTATTTTGCTGTGTTGTAGACACATGCCATAGTCAGTAAGTGAATCTTGTGCCACATAGCGGAACACCTCCTGTTCTCTTTTATAGATGTGCTCCAGATGATGGGACGTGCTGGGAGGCCTCAGTTTGATGACCAAGGCAAAGCTGTAATTCTGGTTCATGACATAAAGAAAGACTTTTACAAAAAATTTCTTTATGAACCATTCCCAGTAGAATCGAGGTAAATTTTGATATAAATTATTTTAAATTAATTCATGTCACAACAAGTTGATATTTTTGTGGTTACATTTTATTGGATAAAAAAATCAGCAAACTAGTTCAAAAATATTCTTTGAAATGAAACCAAATTTACTTAATGCTACAAAACAACATTCAATCATAGTTTTCATTTAAAAAATAAACTTTTTGAAAGAAGTAGTGTAGTACAGTGTTCATTCACATTGACTCTGGAACCAGGCAACCTGTGTTCGTAACTGAGCTCCACCACTTGCTGATACTGAATGAGTTATTTGATTCTTCAGTGCAGTAGGGCACCTGCCTGTAAAGTGGAGATGACAGCTGCACTAGCCACCTCATAGGGCACTTGTGATGATCAAATGCACAGTGCTTGCAACAGTGTTCATCACACAGTAAGTGTTAAGAGATTAGTTTTGTGCATATCTTTGTGGCATAGCTCATAAATAAATGTATAATAAAAAAAGACTTAGAGTGAATAATTTAGGCAGGTGGCCTATTTCAGAATTACTACAAACTTCTTTGTGGACCTAGTAACTACTACCCCTTTGACACAATCTTGACCCATATTCTCAGCTGAAAAATCATCTTTTCTCCCTTAGATTTATACATTTTTATTTCTAATATTTATCCCTTGCTACCTTTTATCAGTCTTTTTGAATATACTGTATCTCCTTTACTATATTCCAACTGGGAAGGACAAAATATTTTTTTAATTTATACTGTAAATAATTATTTGGGTTCTTTATTGTTATTACTGCCACTAATGTTTGTTTCTTTAAAGTTGAAAAATGTAAAAACATTAAATATTGTGAGATATAGTTTACTCTATGCTTAGAGAAAATTTATGACCATAGATATATATTTAAAAAGAATGAAATATCAATTACCTTATTATCTATTGTAAGAATTTTGAAACAAAATTAGCAAATTGAACTCAAAGAATGGGAAAAATAAGAAAAATTAAAGCAAGAATTAATGAATTGAAACCAAACATAACACATTAGAAGAAAATCAGCAAAGCCAAAAGTTGGATCTTTGAATAGAAAAATAAAATTGATAAACCTTTAAGTCTCATTAAGAAAAAGAGAGAGAAGAAAAAGGTATCAGGAATCAGTAGATACTACAGACATCTAAAATAAGATTATGAAAAACTTTATGCTAGTAATTTTTAAAATTTGGATCAAATGCTAAAATTCTTTTTGAAAAAAATCTTACTAAAACTGACACAAAAAGAAATAGAATATCTAAATAAATAGTCTCTCATCAATCAAAGCAATTGAATCTGAAATGTAAAATCTTTTAATATAGATATCCTAAGCAAAACATGAGCAAGTCAAATCCAGCACTGTAAAGGTAATATATCATCTTTATTTATATTCTATAAATGCGAAGATGATTTATTACTTGAAAATTATATAGTTTACCACAGTAGCATGAAAAAATGAGAAAAATCACAACTACCTCATTAAAAAGATTGATAAAACTTCACACCAATTCATAATAAAAACTTGTTAGCAAACAGGGATGTAAGGAATGTGCTTAATGTGATAAAGAGTTCCTAGAAAAAAATTTTTACATCAGTAAAACTTTAACTAAAAATTTTAATTTTGTACCTTGATTATTATTAATGTTTTATCTATTACAGAGTACTCAATTTATATGTTAACTTCTGTATTCATGGACATTTAGTTTCCAATTTTTTCCTCTTACATATAATGTTGTAATAAAGTATTTTGCTTTCTTGTCCTAACATGTAAATGCTTCTCTAGCAGGTGATAATGGAAAAGTAAAATGCTAAGTCTTGATAGCTGTTCAAGTAGGTATTGCCAAATTGCCCTCCAAATTGACTATATGGATTTGTACTCTGCCATTGGTAAATTGAGAATAATATAGCAATTTGATTTTTTATTCAGTTTATTAAAGCCATTTTGTCATGTCCTTAAAACATCCTTTGCTAAAACTATTTTTAGAGCTGTATATTGTTCCATGTATCATATAATTTACTTAGCCTTTCTTTTGTTTGACACTACTTTTCATTTTTGTATTTTACATAAGAAACTAAAGTGAACATTTTGTTATGCCAGTATTTCAACACATCTGATCATCTGCATATACTTAAAAATACCTAGTACAATTATGTCATCTGTAACTCTGAAGTTAATACTCACTGAGTGAATGAAAATAATATCTTTGTTGTCTCAGAACTATTATCTTTCTTGCCGAACCTCCTTTTATCTGCTCCTGCATCACTCCTTAATTACGCCTACATGCCATAAGTTTACTGTTGCCTGCTCTCTGAGGTATATTTTCTGTTGTCTGCTCCTACCTTGGCTCTCATCTCCTCCTCCTGAAAGTTACTAGCTATATTCCTGTCAGTATGTGCTTATTTCCACCTTGCAATTTATTTCCCCCTATCATGTAAAAATATATAAATTATGTAAAACATGTTATTTTTTATCTTGGAACATAACATCTAAGTCTTGATTGCGTGAGATACAGTGTGCTTCATTAAATGTTCATGTATATTTCCCATGTCTTGTTCACTATACAGTTTATTAGGAGTGCTTTCTGACCATTTAAATGCAGAGATTGCTGGTGGTACAATAACATCAAAGCAAGATGCAATGGATTATATCACCTGGACTTACTTTTTCCGACGTCTTATCATGAACCCCAGGTAAGCACAGAGTTAACTGTTTATTGCTGTTTTGCACTCAAAGAAAATATGTTTGAAAGTAATAATCTGTAAGTTCAAGTACATAACAAAAAAGTCAGAACTCTGGACAATCAGGATGTGTGAATTTGCCCAGAGAGTCATATGTCTCTGATATGATCACAATGTATTAGGATATATTAGAAAATTAATAATTATATGCATTTACTTATTAGCTTATTTTAATTAATTTAGGATATCCTCAAAGACTTGGGGAGACAAGTGGTTATTCAGAAATGTGTTAAACTGCATGGTAGTGATTGAGTTTGTGAGGCATTTGTGAGGGTCAATAAGGGACCTGCAAGAGGAAATAAAATTGGGGGAGTTGTGGTGGAGTGTCTTTTACTCCAGGAAGTATAGGTTAGGTCTTCATTCAGCACCTGTTTGTCAGATGTTGTTTACACTAGATGCAGAGGCATAAAGACAAATGTACATCATTCACTATCTTCAAGGGCTGATCTTTTAATGTAGGAAAACTATATAAATAATGACGATATAAATCATAAGTGTTCTAAAGAACTGCATTTAAGCCTGTAAATGAAAGCTTCTCAGAAGAGGTGATACTTCAGTCAGATCTTGAATCTGGAACAGGACTAGAACGGCTGGATGGCCTCAGGGCTTGAAAGTGTGTTTACAGAATGCCAAGAAGCTTGGTGTGGCCAGAGCTTAAACAGCATAGACAGAAGATTGTCTAGACCAGAAAGTGGGCCAAACCAGAAAGTAAAGAGCCCCTATGCCTTGCTGAGGAGTTTGCATCTGACTCTGTGGCTATGAGACTGTGAGCCAATGGGAATTTTAAACACGGTTTAAACGTCACTAAAGTAGGTTTTGTTTTATTTCAATACTTAGAGCACTGCGGTAGCGAATGAGCTGGAATGGGAGGACATTTACAGCAGAGAGACCAGTTAGGAAGCTATTTAATAATAGGGGGAAGATGAATAAGTAGTGAATAGGACCTTGATAGATGGAGAGAGAATGGAAGGAAGATCAAAGATGAGGGACATTCCTAATATGAGTTAGAGGAAATACTAAATAGAGAAATCATGATGAAAAATGTTATTACTAAATTTTATCTGTTAATACCTGAGACTTGTTTGTTTTCCACCACCATTTCCACTTCCATATATAGGAGTTTAAGAACATGGTGACATTTTGCTTAGAGTTTCCTCAAATGTTGGAACCTCTGGATTAAATACAAAATATCATTTGGGAACATGACTGCGGAATGAGATCGCCATTTGGCACTGCAAATTTTTGTAATAAGTGGGTCACAGGATTAAAATTGTAGTTTTGTACAATATAATAGAATATACCTTACATGAACTCCAGTTAACCTTTTTTTAATTTTTTAATTATATTTTATTGATTATGCTATTACAGTTGTCCCATTTTTCTCTTTCATTCCCCTCCACCCTGCACACCCCCTCCCACCCACATTCCCCCCTTTAGTTCATGTCCATGGGTCATAAATTCTTTAGCTTCTACATTTCCCACACTATTCTTGCCCTCCCTCTGTCTATTTTCTACCACCGTCTGTGCTACTTGTTCTATGTACCTTGTCCCCCTCTCTCCTCCTCCCACTCCCCTATTACTAACCCTCCATGTGATCTCCATTTCTGTGTTTCTGCTCCTGTTGTAGTGGTTTGCTTAGTTGGCTTTTGTTTTAGGTGTGGTTGTTAATACCTGTGAGTTTGCTGTCTTTTTACTATTCATATTTCTTATCTTCTTTTTCTTAGATAAGTCCCTTTAACATTTCATATAATAAGAGCTTGGTGATGATGAACTCCTTTAACTTGACCTTATCTGAAAAGCATTTTATCTTCCCTTCCATTATAAATGAAAGCTTTGATGGATAGAGCAATCTTGGATGTAGGTCTTTGATTTTCATGACTTGGAATACCTCTTTCCAGCCCCTTCTTGCCTGGAAGGTCTCTTTTGAGAAATCAGCTGACAGTCTGATGGGAACTCCTTTGTAGATGACTGTGCCCTTATCCCTTGCTGCTTCTAGAATTCTCTCCTTCATTTTAATCTTGGGTAATGTAATTATAATGTGCCTTGGTGTGTTCCTCCTTGGGTCCAACTTCTTTGGGACTCTCTGAGCTTCCTGGACTTCCTGGAACACTATTTCCTTTGCCAGATTGGGGAAGTTCTCCTTTATTATTTGTTCAAATAAGCTTTCCATTGGTTGCTCTTCTTCTTCCCCTTCTGGTACCCCTATAATTCGGATGTTGGGACGTTTCAAGATGTCCTGGAGGTTCCTAAGCCTCTCCTCATATTTTGGAATTCTTGTTTCTTCCTTATTTTCTGTTTGGTTGTTTCTTTCTTCCTTCTGGTCCACTCCATTGATTTGAGTCCCAGTTTTCTTCCCATCTCTGTTGGTTCCCCATGCACTTTTCTTCATTTCACTTATTGTAGCCTTCATTTGTTCATCTAATTTGTGAGCAAAATCAACCAATTCTGTGAGCATCCTGACCACCAAGGCATTGAAGTGCATCTGATAGGTTGGCTATCTCTTCATCGCTTAGATAAATTGGCTCTGGGGCTTTGATTTGTTCTCCAGTTTGAGCCATTTTTGTTTCTGGGTTTTTGGGGGTTTTTTTGGTCTAGTTGCGGCTGTTACGGAGTGAGAGGTGGAGCCTTAGGTCTTCCCCAGGGCAGGGCAGCCCAGTCGCTGGGTAGTGACGCTGTATGTTGGGGCAGGGTCTGAGAGGGAACGATGGCGCTTGCTCTGCTCTCTCCCAGATTCCAGTCCCCTCTTCTGCTTTCCCTTTGCCTGGATTATCCGCGCGTGAATGTGGGACCACCTGGTCAGCCAGCTGCCCTGCGCGGCCTCACTGGGCCTGCACAGCTGCCACCCCGTTCCCAGGGTCTGTCAGCTGCCACCTGTGCACCTGGGATCTGCCAGCCACTGTTGCCTGCGTGCCTGGTCTGCACCTCCACTCTTTCCTGCCACGATTCCACCCCTCTTACCGGTCTGGATGAATGGTTGTTGGACTTCCTAACAGTTCAATTTTCTGAGTTCTGGTTGTTTTCTTGTTTTTAAATCTTTGTTGTCCTTAATTTTGGTTGTGAGAGGAGGCATAGTGTGTCTGCCTACGCCTCCATCTTGGCCGGAAGTCTGCTCTTACATTATTAACATCACTGTCTTTCACTGATCAGAGGGCCTCCTTCTCCATCTGTTAGGGCATCCTCTTTCTTCCCCAGCCCCCTCACTAATGCAGATGTCACTGGAGCAGTGAGTACACATTGCCTGAGCCGAGGTTTAATTTAAAAGGGAGGAAGAGGAGTCCTGGTGGGGCTGAGAGCCAGCCCTCTGCTCTCCAAAACCAAGCCCAGCTTTGCATCCGTCTTTCTGGCTTTCTCCTAGTTAACCTTTTTTTGATAGTGAAGAAACAGAGGCTGGAAACTTAAAGTGACTTGCCCTGGATCCCATAACTACCTTGTGATAAACCCAGGACTTAAAACCTTAGTTTTCTGACTTACAACTCTTTATTTCTATGTAAATAAAGAAGGAGAGCCTGGTGTGTAACCATAGATACATTCATTTTTTTATATCATAAGAATAGAGGCAATTAATATGCTAGAAAGAACTTTGAACTTGGAGTCAAAACACTGATTCTTGTTTCAGCCCTACCCTTTACTAGTTGCAGCCTTGAGTCACTTCACTTCTCTCAGCTTCACTCTCTTGATCTGGAAAGTGAGTAATAGCCTATCTCACAGGGGCATGTTGAAAATCAAATACTCAAATTAAAGCTTAAGTTCAGTATTAACTATGTAGAACATAATTGATGTGATTAGTGACCTGTTTTTCTTGTACTCCCTTCCAATTGCTTCATTGGTCTATACCAGTGATTTTCAACCACTGTGCTGCTGGAGGCACGCTGATGTGCCACAAGGAATTTTAAAACCTGCAATATCTGACTATTTAGTTAGGGATACTGACCTCTTTTTCATTACATTGTCAAATAAAAAAATGACAACAGCCAACAAAACAATAGCTGTCTGCTATGAATGAATCAAAATTATACCTATTTTTTGTCAGATCAGCAAAATACATACATTTTTGGTGGGCTGCACAATTTTAATAATCAGTTTACGTGTGACATGAGATGAGAAAGATTGAAAATTGCTGGTCTGTGCTATCTAAAGTGTCTGACTTAGACACTAAAGACTCGGTCATTTCTGTCAGCTTGTCCGATTATCAAACAAGGGAATAGTTCTCTAAGGCAAATTGAGTTATTTAAGAAATTAAAATTCATTACTGAATCCACAGATATAATGAGTTTCATGTATTCACCTTCTTTTCATAAAAAAATTTAACATTTCATTTTGAAACAATTTGAGATTTTTAAAAATTACAAAAATATTGAGAAGAGGCTCTGTTATACCTTTACCCAGCTTCCCCAAGTGTTAACATCTTATGTGACCGTGGTACAATTATCGAAACCAGGAAATTAACATTTCTACAATCTGTAGGCTTTATTGCAGCTTCATCTGTTGTCCCACCGATGTCCCTTTTCTGTCTAGGCTCCACCTTAGTATCCTTCATTGATTCAGTTTTTCTGTCTTCTTAATTCACTCTAATCTACCCATCAGTCTTTCTTTGTTCTAATCTTGACACTTTAGAGAAATAAATAGTGGCCAGTTATTTTGTATAATAGAATGGCCTTTAATTTGAGTTCAGCTTAAGCATCCTCATCCCTAATTTCGAGTTTTGCCTTTTTTTTTTTTTGCAAGAATACTGTGAAGTAATATTGTGGTCTTCTCAGTGCATAATATCAAGAAGTTTTTCCTGCAGATCCCTTCTATATTTAAAATATCATCAGTCTGTATTAGACCCTAAACTATGTTGCTCTATTCTGCTGTCTGGAATCTGCTAAACTGGATTAATCATATATCAAAATTCTCCTCTAATCTTACTTTCTTACTTTTATTAATATTATTATTCTGCATCCATTCACCTTGACATCCAACCTCAAAGTTGCTTTTAAATTTTCTTCTCCTTGTTTTCTTAGGTCTCCATCGGCTTGACCTGCCTTTTGTCTAACCCCAATCTAACCTAATTTGCAAACTGTCAGATAGTACTGATCAGAAATTAAATGTATTGTGTTAGAGGTGGGAACTAGATAAGGTTAGTTAGTAGACATAGCAAACATAGTCTTTAAATGCAGATAATGAGTATGAGACTAACCAGTGTTTACATTTTTTCAACCGTGAGAGTGAGATTGAGCCAAGAGCACAGTTGGAGACATCAGTTGGAATAGGGATCCCACTGAGAGGAATCTGAAGTAGGCATCTCTGGTGCTCTAGTTACAGACTGCCTTCTATTTAATAATATTATGAGAAAAATATCTACATGCAACTATAATAAAGAGTAATAATTAGGGGCAGAGCAAGAAGCTCAGAGAGGTTAGCACAGTGTACAGAGATGAAAGCTTGAGGGTATCGCTTAAAAACTGTATCACACCTCTGAGCCAGAGAACTTGGATATTGACAATTTAGGGGTCTCCTGCTAATATGGGTGTAGCCTGTGTAAATAAGGAGTTTTCCTTAGTTCACATTGCCTCACCTTCTTTACCGATGGCTGTCTTCACCAGGATGAAATTCTGGGACTGGGTGTCAGAAGGATGCATCATCTTGGTGCATCAGCTCAGGTCACTTAGTTGCGGCAGCTGCTTTTTCTGCTCTCTTGCTGCTCCAAATGAGAGTTGAGTATTTGTCCTGCACCACCACAGGCAAAGGCATTAGTATAGAGTAGAGGAGACATTAACCCACACCCAGTAAAGTTCCTCTCATTTTTGCTGTCTCTTGTCTCCCTGTGTGGAGTGCCCTCCAAAGACCTTATACCCAACCAAGCTTTAACAGTCTTTAAAAAGCCTGGTCATATATTGATAAATATGCTTCAGTTAATTTCAGGAGGTGGTGGTTCATATCAAGTAGTGTGCCAGTTCCTTTAGTAGCCACCTATACATATTTTGAAATGCCTAGCTAGGTTAAGACTAAGACTTTCATTAGTATTCTGAAGTAGAAACTTATGCCTGTGCTGTTGCCATGTGAGTTAATCAGTCTAGAATAGGTACAGCAATAAAAATTTTTAAAAGAACTATGATGGTATTTTTTACAGAAATAGAATAAATAGTCCCTAAATTTGTACAGAACCAGAAAATACCCCAAATAGCCAAAGCAATCTTGAGAAAGAACAAAGCTGGAGCCATCGTGCCTCCTGATTTCAAACTATATTACAAAGCTGCAGTAATCCAAACAATATGGTATTGGCATGAAAACAGATACATAGATCAATAGAACAGAAGAGAGCCTAGAATAAACCCACATATATACGGTCAATTAGTTGATGACAAAGGAGCAAAGAATATATAATGGTGAAAGGATAGTCTCTTCAATAAATCTGGTTTTGGGAAAACCAGATAGCCACATGCAAAAGAATGAAATGGGACCGTTACCTTATACTTTACAGAAAAATCAGCTCAAAATGGGTTAAAGACTTCAATGTAAGATCTGAAACCATAAAACTCCTAGAAGAAAACTTAGTGGAGGTAAAGTGATGAGTTTTTGGATTTGACACCAAAATAAGGTCAACAAAAGCAAAAATAAACAACTGAGACTATATCAACCTAAAAAATTGCACAACATAGAAAACCATCAACAAAATGAAGAGGCAGCCTATCAAATGGGACAAATTATTTGCAAGTTATATATTTGATAAGAGGTTAATACCCAAACTATTAAAAAGAACTCAATAGGGAAAAGAAAAATACTACTTAAAAATGGTCTGAGAATCTGAATAGACAATTTTGCAAGGAAGACACATATGGCCAACAGGTACACGAAAGGCGCTCAACATCAGTAAGCATCAGGGAAATACAAATCAAAACAGTGAGATATTACCTCACACCTGTTCGAATGGCTGCTATCAGTAAGACAAAAAATAAAGTGTTGAAAAGGATACAGAGAAAAGGGAACCCTCGTATACCACTTGTGGATTGCAAATTGATGCAGCCAGAAAATTAAAAATAGAGCTATAGGATCTATCAATTCCATTTCTGGGTATTTATCCAAAGCAAATGCAATCACTGCCTCAAAAAGATTGCCCTCCACACCATGTTCATTGTAACAATAGCCAAGACATGGAAACAACCTAAGTGTCTCTATCAGCAGATGAATGTATAAAAAAGATATGGTATGTGTGGATGTATAAATATATGTATGTATTATTCAGCCATAAAAAAGGAATTCTCGCCATTGCAACATGGGGATGGATCTTGAGGGCATTGTGTTAATCGAAATAAGTCAAAGAAAGACATATAATCTGATCTCTCTTTATGTGGATTCTAACAAAAAAAATAAAATGAACTCAAAGATAGTAGAGAACAGACTGGTGGTTGCCAGAGTGGGGGGAAGTAGGCAAAATGGGTAAAGGTAGTCAAAAGCTATAAACTTGCAATTACAAGATAAGTAAGTTCTGGGATATAATGCACAGCATGGTAACTGTGGTTAATATTATATTATATACTTGAAAATTGCTAAGAGTAGATCTTAAAAGAAAAAAAATAATTTGTAACTGTGTGAGGTGATGGCTGTTGACTATTTTTGGGTAGTCATTTTGCAGTATATACATATATCAAATCATTATGGTATGCATCTAAAATCAATACAATATTATATGTCAATTATACCTCAATTGTAAAAAATAAAGACCTATGGTTAACAATTATATTAGATTCCATTGGAAGGTAGTAGCCATATAAATAGTGCTTTCTAGTCTCAAAAATTAAAAATTCTCCTTAAAGTGATAATGTATAGGCATTTCAAAATCAAACCTATATTCTTTAAGTCAATAAACATTAATGAGTACCTGCTATGTGCTAGGCAGTACTCTGGGCATTTTGAAGATGTATTAATAAAGTAAGAACAATAATTTCTGCTTCTGTGACATTCATGTTCTTTTAGAAAAACAGTGAATTTAAAAGTATGTTAGAATATAGTAAATGCTTTAAAAAAAAGAACTAGGTAAGGAAGATTGGAGGAGCCAGAGCAGGCAGAGGGTGGGGGGAATCAGAGTGGGCCTAGTTAAAGGCACCACCGGGGAAAGTGGGAGATATTGGTCGACAGGTACAGACTTTGAGTTGTAAGATAAGTAATTTCTGCAGATGTAATGCACTGCATGGTGACTGTAGTTAATAATATTGTATTGTATTGTAGTGTGTGTTTGTTTGTTTGTTTTAAGGGTACTGACATTTGAAAACTTGAAAGAAGTGAGGAAGTTGACCACCTAACTATGTAGGGAACATTTTAAGCCAAAGGAACAGGAGGTGCTCTAAGGCAGGCATCTCACCAAGGAGAAGGTGTGGCTAAATAGATAAGTGAGAGATGGAGAATAGGGGAGATGAGATTAGGGATGTGGAGGTCAGTGGTAGTGCAAGTCCTGTGCGACCTTAGAGACCATGGTAAGGATTTTGACTGTCTTCTAGGTGAAATGGGAACTATTGTAGGGGGTTTGAGCAGAGGATTGACAGGGTGTTTTAATATCATAAGGCATGTCAGTTATAATCATAAGTGTTATAAATGATTTAAACTTTCCTGTTAAAAGACAGGAATTCTCTAGATTCATTTTCCTAAACCCAGCTAAACAATTTATAGGCAACAGATTAAATCAAAATCATACAAAAGAGTTGAAAATTAAGGATTGAAAGAAAATATGAAGAATAACAAAGAGAAAACAATAGCTGAAGAATTAAAATCAGACAAAATTAAATTCAAGCATAAAAAGATTTAAAAGGACAAAGAATGGTTCATATTTATAACAACCACAATCACTATAAAATTATAGTAGTTTCCATATTTTTAGATAACTAAAAATAACATCTAAATATATAAAGCAACAAGCAATTGAAATCTAAGACATTAACTAAATTAGTCATGTTGAAAAATTATCTGTTTATAGTCTTATGTGTGTGATATGTATGTGCAAAAATAGGCATATATGCATATAGCCCTGTATAAAAATACATATTTACATATATAAATATATGTAGACATACATGTATATGTTCATTAGTTCAGGTATATAAACATATTACTGGTGCATCATGAAATATAATATATTCTAAATTGAGTTCTGGAATCAATTTGTATGTTCAATTTTACTCTCTGTTTTCCCTTGAGAAAGCTTTTAAATATTTCTGGGACAAAAAAAATGTTGTAGTTTCAGCTGTTCCTACGAGCACTTTCATTATTTCTGTCATTATTACTGCTGCATAATCTGAACATAAAAAACATGGTGCTGTAACAAATGACCTCCCAGTACTGACAGTTATAGCAGCAGCATTTCAATACTGATGAAAAATTTCCCATCAAGATCTCTGGCCAGGTTTACATAAACCAAACAGGAAATGGCTGCCACTATTCACATTAAATCCAAACTGTTTGGTGTAACTTTATCTATGTTTTACATTATAGTAAAATCTCTTTTATTCTCAACTGGTGAAATTTTATCCTTTTTAGTTGGAAAAAGATAACTGGAGGTTTTATATGTGATATTCTTGTTTGTCCTTTGATAAGATCTTTTAAAGATAATTTTTTAAAGTTGTTTTACTTTTTGATTGTTTAAATGTAATGAACTTTGTAAATTTTTATGATAGGAAGAGGTTTGTTACGACTTTTTCCCAATGGACTGCTAATACAAGTTAGCTTGTCTAGCCCATGTGCTATAGATGCTGTCAGTATCAAACTGCCTTTGACTTTCACGCCTCTCGGGGGACTAGTAATTGTTGTGTTCAAACAGCCTGTAATTGTGATCCCGCTGGCTTTCTCAGTATGCTTCTGGCTATTAGAATCATTAAACAACTCAGCACCTGTTAACAGCATTGTAAATATTCAACCCTGCTTGTGTGCAGGTTGAGTCCAATATAGAGAAATCTTACAGAGCTCAGCCTCATAAATTAGAGCTTCTGACAAGTCAATTATTGTGAAACTAGGTTTCTCTGTGAAATAAATGAAATAACATGCTGACAAAAAGGTAGGCTGTCTGTTTATGGCAAATAGAAGATAATGACTTGATGATTCGATGCAGTGAGCATGAAAATACTTTGTATTACTTATCAGTAATTAAACAGTTGTGTAATATTTCTGTTTAAATAACAAGTAAATTATAAATTTTGTACTGTGGAGAGTACAACATGAAAACAAACCTTTTTACTTAACTGTTGCATGCTTTTTCAAGTTATTGAAGTGATTGCTGAAATTATATGTAATGTTTTAAGCTAAATGCTTATAAATATTTAGGCTAGAAATTGCATGATGACTGAGAAGTTCACATGGTGTCAGAATATATTATCTCTCAAATATTTTGTTAAGCTAAAAAATAACTTTATATTTACTTGTAATTATTTAACAGTATCTTATGAATTTTATGTTTATTTAAGATGTTGTGCTATCTTACTTTTATAAGTATTTGAAAATTCTTTAAGCATCCTTAGAATCTCAGTTGAAATATTAACAAAGAGTACTTGGTATAAATCAGCACAGTTATATCGTTAACAAAAACAAATGCATTTTAGAGTATTTGTGTTTATTGGATACATAGGAGACAAGTACTTTAATTATTGAGATTTTATTATTATATTCTTGAATATAACATTTTAACTAGCATTCTCTATATTTAGAAGTTGTTACTTTTTATAAATAAATAAATAAATAAATAAATAAATAAAATGTATCGCTTATGCCAGAATTCATGAAGTAAAGAATTTTAGGGATTTCTAAGTTCTAGATTATCCCCAGATATTGCCAGGATGAAAATATTGATATTCAATAACTTTTATGTACATTCAATCACTTAAATTAAATTTTGTCGTTTTTTTCTTGTGCCAGTCAATGAGACTATTGGTGAGTACATTCAAAAAGAATTAAGAAGAAATATTAAGAAGAAATACCAGTGGAGGTTTTTAAAATTATTCTGCTCAAAAAAGTTGTAATTTTTAGCAAGTTAGATTATGGATAACATTTTATTGTAATCATCAGATAATAATCGCCTCAGAGACATTATTTTACTTGTTTTTTTTTGCAATTTATTTAAAATGTTTAAGAAATGCTTATCTAACTATGTTATCTGGATAAAAGCTAGAAATTAGTCTAGAAATATTTCTAGTAGGCTTAAATAAACATGACAAGGGATCTTAGACCCTCAAAATATATCTTATAAATACATATAACAGTAAATCAAATATATGTGTAAAAAAGAACCTATAATTTTTAAAGGAAAGTTTTTATTATTAATGGTTTTAAATATTATCTGTATTATTTGTAAGTGTACCAAATTTATTTACTAAGTCATAAAATGATAATGTTGGCCTTCTGATTATATTTATTAGGGAATGGCTTATGGTAATCAGTAGCAAAATCTATGAGATTCTTTTGTTTTTAAATGGCATGATAAATTTATAGATAAAAATGAAATTTTTAACTTTCTGTTTTTCATAGCAAAATTGTTTTCCTAAGGTCTTCTGTAACTTTAATGGTATAGCTTCATTCACACTCTATAAATGATAACATTTATTCAGTGTCCTGGTCACATTTTCACTAGTCTTTTTCATTTAATATAATTTGTCTAGATACCTGGAAAAAAGTATTGAAAAAGTTATAGGCTTATCAAGCCAAAGATACAGACCTATCAAGCCAGTGGTGCCCCCTCTATCCACAGGGGATACATTCAAGACCCCCCAGCAGATGCCTGAAACTGTGGACATAAAGTTTAATTTGTAAATTAGGCACAGTAAGAGATTAACAACAATAATAATAACATAGAACAATTGTGACAATATACTGTAGTAAAAATTATGTGAAAGCGGTCGCTCGTTTCAGGGGATTTTTTGCTGAAGTCTCTGGATAGGCTCAATGCTTTCTGGCACAACACATTGCCATCAATTAGAAATCATTTTCTTTTCCTGTCACCCGCCCACAAATTTAGTGCCTTTTTTTTATCTTAACCTAAGCACTTATCAGGTACTATGGCTGTAACTTGCAGTTTGAGAAGCGCAGTAGCAAAACTAGCACAGTTTTTTTCCTTCACAATTTCAAGGGAAACAAATGTATTCTTATCACAGATGTTAGCAACCTCAGCATGTGATTTTTCCCTCTGCTTATTAGGTCAAGCACTTTGACCTTTTCACTTAAAGGGAACACTTTGTAGCTTAGCTTTGGCATATATGAATTATCAGGATCATTACCTCTGTCCTGTGCTTGGAGGCCACCGTTGAGTAAAGGGAGAGTTACCTGAACACAGCGCTGCAGTACTGTGACAGTCGATCCGATAACAACGTGGCTGTTACATGACTACATCATGCAGGTGGTGTATGCAGAGTAGAAAAGGGATGGTTTCCTGTCCCAAGTGGGACTTAGTGGGGTGGTGCAAGATTTCATCATCTACTCAGAGTGGTGCACAATTTAAAACTTATGAATTGTTTATTTCTGGAATTTTCCATTTATTTTGGAGTGCAATTGACCATGGGCAATTGAAACCAAAGTAAGGACTAATATTGCAGAAAGTTTGTCTAATAAATTTGTTGAGAAAAAAATGAAAGACAAAATATATAAATACAACTCAAACAATGTAGAGGTTAGGGGCACCAACTCCTGTGCAGTTGAAAATCTGTGTATAACTTTTGACTCCCCAAATACTTTATGAACAGCCTGCTGTTGACCAGAAGTCTAACCTATAACATAACAGTCAATTAGCACAGATTTTGTGTTATATGTATAATATACTGTATTCTCATAGTAAAGTAAACTAAAGAAAAATGTTAAGAAAATCTTAAGGAAATTACATTTACAGTATGTATTGAAAAAGTCCATGTGTAAGCGGACCTGTGAGGTTCACATCTGTGTTGTTCAAGGGTTAACTATGATTTGGAATGGTTTTGGGGGCCTGTATCCTTTGTGGAGTTTTGCATGACCAGAATTTTTATTTTCACCTCTGAAGAAGAATACATTATTCTAACTAAATACTTCTTAGTCATTTTTCAGGATAAAGTATTTTCTAATGGTTTCTGATGCAAATTTTTTAGTTTCATATATGCCTAGTTGGTTAAAAGTTGTTACATCTTATTTAAGATCATATCAGCACTGGTTTCAATACTTACCTATTTGTTCATTGATAAGTTTGCTTAATTCTGATCTATGACAAGAACTTTTCCAGGAAAGTCAATAATTTTTCTACTGACTACCAATTTTTTATAAAAATCAAAGTCCTCAACATATAATTATGATTTATGTTATTTTCCAAATAAATAGCCTGTTACCCTTACTCAGTGGATGCTCTCATATTTGGCTGTACCTGGCCATTTATGCTAACTTCACTTTCAAATGAAAATATATTCTGTCATGATTTAAGAAGTGCTTTGCATATTTTAAAATAAATTTTTATAGTATACTGACCCCAAATATTTCCCTTTGAAGAAGGGGGAAAATTACCACACTGAACAGATTGTGGTTTTCTTTAGGCCTCTCAAATTAAGATCCTTAACACTTTCTTCAAGTTCTGAATATCCCCTTTCCAGTCCTGTACAGATGCAAAACCCTCGTCCTGGGGTTTCAGTGATAGATGGGTCTCTTCTCTGAGGCCACTTTCTACTCCTATTCCTTGATTTGGGTGGAGGCGGTGCATATAAGTTCTTCATGCTGATTAGGGTAGGGGGTTCACCCAGCAAGAATTAGAGATCTGTCATGACTGTGGGGGCAGCCCCTCACCTTTTGAGTCTCTTCAGAGACACAGATTTCTAGTGATTTTAGGAATTTGCCTAAAATCTTCAGGAGTTACAGAGAGGAGCATTCAGGTGAATTGCACGTTCTTAGGCTTTTTACTTGGCAATTGTACAGGGCTGAACCTGTGTTTCATTATATAGGAGCTTGGTTAAACTGCTTTATTGTCAGCCTGATGATGTCCCTTCTAATCTTTAGAATGACATTTACTCCTTAAGTGTTAGGAGAATAGTAATTGACTGGATTTCCTAAAAGAACTCATCTACCACCCAAATCAAGAATTTTTTTAGTTTGTTTTTCAAATTGTTTTAAGCATTTTATTTATTTACTTTTAGAGAAAGGGGAAGGGAAGGAGAAAGAGAGGGAGAAAAACATCAATGTGTGGTTGCCTCTTGCACACCCCCTACTGGGGACCTGGCCTGCAACCCAGGCATGTGCCCTGACTGGGAATCAAACCAGTGACCCTTTGGTTCTCAGGCCAGCTCAATCCACTAAGCCACACCAGCCAGGGCATTTTTTTGAGTTTTGTTAAGTTAGTGAAGGTGGGTTCTTATGTATAAAAGAGCTGTATGTTTATATATAATATGCTTCTCACCTTTTTTATATCTAGTACATAAGTTTAGTTTGCTGTAAATGTGTAAACTGAAGTAAGGCCAGTTTTAACACTGGAAAGTTAGTACTTTTTTCTGTTTTGTTTGGGGGGATTTTTTAATTTTTATTTTTTTGTTACAATTGACATATATCAGTTTCAGGTGTACAACCTGGTGATTAGATATTTACATAACTTACAAAGTTATCACCCCAGTAAAGCAGTACCTATGTAACACTATACAAAGTCATTACAATATTATTGACTATTATTCCCTATTCTATACTCTACATGTCCATAACTATTTTGTAACTACCAATTTGTAGTTCTTAATATCTTCACCTTTTTTAGTTATTCCCCAAATCCTCTCCCTTCTGGCAACCCTCAAAGTGTTGCCAGATCTATGAGTCTTTCTGTTCTTATTCATTTCTTTCATTTTTTAGATTCCACATATAACTGAAATCATATGGCATTTCTCTTTCTCTGACTTCACTCAGCACAATACCCTCTAGGTCCATCATGTTGTTGCAGATGGCAAGATTTCATTCTTTTTTTATGGCTGAGTCATACGCTGTTGTATATATGCACCATTTCTTTGTCCATTCATCTATTGATGGACACTCAGGTTGCTTCCATATCTTGGCTATTGTAAATAATGCTGAAATGAACATATGGATGTATATGTCTTTTTGATTTAGTGTTCTGAGTTTCTTTGGGTAAATACTCAGAAATGGAATTGCTGGGTCCTTGTTTGTCTCTTGTTATATAGAGCCTTTGTTTTAAAGTCTACTTTATCTACTATAAGTATTGCCACCCTACCTTTTTGTTTTGCTTTGTTTCCATTTTCATGAAGTATCTTTTTTCATCCCTTTACTTTCAGTCTATGTTTGTCTTATGATCTGAAGTGAGTCTCTTGTACACAGCACATGTAAGGGTCTCCATTTTGTTATCCATTCAGCCATTATATGTCTTGATTGGAGCATGGAAAGTTGGTATATTTTTAATGTGGTGCTAAACTTTATCTGATTATTTTACATATTTTCCATGTATTGTCATTGTTCAACAGTGTCAACAAACATTAGTAAAGGTATACTGATCTATAAAATGGAATGGTTTTCACATTTGCCTTATTTCTTTGAATTGCTGTAAATGTAACTGTTTTCTTTTAATTCTGAAAAGAACAATATGAAACTGAAGCAATAGTTTTAATAGAAAATATCTTGAAACCTTGCTTATTTTCCAGCTACTACAATTTGAGTGATGTGAGCCATGACTCTGTGAACAAGTTTCTGTCACACCTGATTGAGAAGTCTCTGGTTGAATTGGAACATTCCTATTGTATTGAAATTGGAGAGGTATGACTCAGTCACATACATTTCGATTGAAAAGTTTGCCTAGCTTTTTAACAATAGGGTTTTTGCTTCTGGTGATGACCAAAAATTTAACAAAATTGTTGCAATAACAACTGCTGATGAATGATTAATTTTATAAATGTATGAACTTCCATTGTAATTTTTCTTTATGTCACTTTATCTTTCATTTGAAACAGGATAATCGGAGCATTGAACCTCTGACGTATGGCCGAATTGCCTCTTATTATTATCTGAAGCACCAAACAGTTAAAATGTTCAAGGAGCGCTTGAAACCTGAATGCAGTACCGAAGAATTGCTTTCAATTCTAAGTGTGAGTTTCGTGTTGTTATTGCATTGATTTTTTAAATATAAAAGGGATTGTATTTTATATATTCCATACTTTCTCTTAATTTTAGTCTTAAATTGTTGCCATCCAGCTCCTCTTGAAATTTGGCAGAAACTATTTATGAAGTCCTTTCATCTGTCAAACAAGATCACTAAAGCAACATATCTGAACCAAGTTCCCTATGGATAAAGTGGCCATGTAATTTATCATCCAAACTTGGATCTTCTGAGAATGGAATGGGGCCCTATTAATATTTAAGCCAGGATAATAGGTATAAACTGGGCTTTCCTCAGCAGTTAGGTGATCACCCTAGCTTCAATATAATAATCTCTCTGTATTATAATTGAAAGCCCTTCTTATTACTTCTTTAGGGTAATTCTTCTTGAATCCATGGTGTTACTGAAATTTCTTTATATAAGGATCCACATGATTAAGTTCTCTTAGAATTAATACCAGAAAAGCTGTTTAACTCCTCACTTCTCCCCCTTCCAAAAAAAACTGAAGTTAGAGTTACTACTAGAAGTAACTTTTCCATCTTCCTTTATACATATTATATATGCCTTATTTATTTATTTTTGTCTTTCTTGAGTTTGAGTGTAATAATTTACCATATAACTTTATTAGCACATTAGTCAGCATATACCCATATTTTGCCATGTATAATGCACTCCCGTGTATAATGCGCACCCACGGCTTTGGCCCAAACTTTCAGGAAAAAATTATTTCATTTTAATTTTTTAAATTCAATTTTGTATTTATTTATATTCATATATTTTTTGTATTATAAAGGAATTTTAGCATTTATTTTGAACATACTATGGTATAACAAATTTTATGTAATGAATAATTACAAAACACAAGAACAGATGCAAGGTACAAGAACTTTTATGTACTGGTAACAAATCAGTGCTACCCATGTATAATGCACATTCTTATTTTTCCCTCAAAAATTTGAGCAATAAAATGTGCATTATACACAGCAAAATATAGTATGTTGCAAACAAATACTATATATTATCTTACCCCTAAGGTGTATTGGTGCTGCTTTTAAAAGTTTAGGACCACTGATTAGTCTTTATGGTCCTTCTCTTATTAATTCACTGATTCTGAGGTGGTTGACTTACTTACTAGCTTTTTTGTGCCTCTCCTATTGCTTTATCATTCTTAATAGGCTTTAATACCCTATCAACAGTTTTTCACTTTTTCATTGTTTTCCCTTTGAGAAGCCAGTGTATAGAGTTTGTGTAGCATTGGGCTAAGTGTAGCTGTAGTGAGTCCAAAAATATTCATGAACTGATGAATGGAATGGATTAATCAGTTTTCTGTTGTTTGTTCTATAGAAAAGAGTAGAGGATTAAAGTAGAGGCAGCTATTAAAAAAACTTTTTTTGTGAAATTAAAAATTCATTTCTGAAGTAAGAATGTTAAAAAACATGAAGAATTTTTTAGATCTCTAAGAATGAGGTTGCAGCATTATTTATAATTTCCCAGTCAGAGATTCATAAAAACAGGATTTATCTGAGGTAAAGACAGTAAAATAATGGTTAATCAGTTTGGGAAAGCCTTTTAAACTAGTATCTGTAAGATTTAAGAACATAACTTTCTTTGTTACTTACCTACTTTGATATAGTTATTTAATCCAACATTTAAAAGGATTTGTGTACTTTGGGAACTCATATATTTTAGCTAACACCTTCAAGCACTTTTCACATGCCAGGCGCTATTCTAGCAATTTTCCACTGTGTGGGTTCTTAACTACTGTACTATGCTGTGTGTGTATGCCACGCACACACACACACAATGAGGGAAAGAGGATGCCGAGGTGGAAGGTACAAAGGATGTCATGTTATGATTGAATGCACATTGTTTGTAAAGGAGGTTGGTAAAACCATATGCCCATTACATTCTGTGTTCCCCTCAACCCCATTAAAATAGTCAAAAAATGTATACAGACAAAGGCAATTAAGTTCTTATTTTCTTCAGTCTTCTCAATGAAAAGGCATTGATCAAAACAACAGGTCCATCCACATCTTTTCAACAGCCTATTTCTTTCCAAAATTACACTGCCTAAAACCAGTTAGCTGATCTCATGGTATATTTTTATTAAAATTAAGTCAACTCTTTTGTGAATAACTAAACAAAAAAATCTGCAAATGTATGTAAGATAAACTCAATAGTATATTTTTACAAGTATCATTCATTGGTACCCCCTTTATAATTTCCACAGCAACAATGATACAATCTCTTTATCCTATGGTGTGTAGTCCAAGAAACTCAGAACTTCTTATAGTGTCTGAACCTGTAATATCTTAGAGAGAATTGTTTGAGGATACTGGGACATAGAACTGTGGGACTCACCTTGACAAGGAGATCTACAGGTGCCACTGTTTTGTTAATTTCTTGTCTAGGAATTAGTCTTTGTTCAAAAGAGAACATGAATACTAACAGAGAAACATTAAATAATAAAGTAAGATTGTATTTGAAGTAATTACAGTGCAACTTCTGAAATCATTTTTTCAATGAGAAGTTTTTAAATGTTTTCTGTATCCATACCCAGGATTCCTAAATGGGTTGCATAGCCTCATTATCATCTCTTCTCTCATCTCCAAAAAATACACACTAAACTTGTGGTTTTGAAACTAGGAGGAGGAAGCTGGAGATGACAGGAGCTTAGAGAACAAGATGATAAGCACAAAACAGAGCAAAGAAAAGCAGTGGGGGTAGCATTAGTGTTTCAAAGATCTCATTCCATTATCTTTGTTTTGTTTTTATAATGCTTAATTATGCCATATTATGTTTTTGAACTATTCAATATTATAACTTACCCACTTCATTGTCTCCTTTTACTAAGATAAAACATTGAGGCTTCTAAAGTCATTTTAAAACTTCTTTTAAATTATTAATTAAGAGGTACTTTAAGTATTTCTGAGAAGATTACAACTGAAAAGCCTCTATTTTCTTGGCTATTGCTTTGAACTTACTGTAACATTTTTAACAATTTAATGTTCTAACTATTTCTTAGGATACATATTGTATTTAACTTCTGAGTTTTGTGGGGGATGTTATATTAATGACAGTGTAGAAATTATGATGTTTAAGATTTTGTTAGGTCCTTTGAATATGTTGCAGTGTGATTATTGTTATCACAGAGAAAAATAATCTAGATCATAACCATAGAATGGAAAAAGAGTATTAAAACATTGAGTTGCACTTTTAACAAGCATTTAAAAGTACATAAGCCTATTATTTCTCTTCAATTGACATAAAAACATAGTTTCAAATGATGATCTCTAGGTTTTATATATTTGTAACTGATAGTATAGGTTTTCAGGTGTTTCTTTAGATAAGGCATATGCATATATTTAAAATTTCATATTTCACCATAGAGTTGTTTTTCCTTTATTTAAATGAATTGGAGTTTATTTGGTCATTTGTATATTTCTATCAACTTTTCTAAAATAAGAATTAGAACTTTTTGAGTAGGACTATAATTTTATTACCATATTAATAATTACTAAAAAGATACTTTCAAAAATAAAAGAAAATATTTAATCGGATCATTTATTTCATGGTATGCTTCCTTTCGCAGTGTTTTTGAAACTGTAGACTTCCCTCTCACACCGGGTTTCATAGCAGAAGGTTGTCAGGTTTGATTAAAAATTTCATGCATTAGTTACATTTATACCCTATCTTCTGAATTCTACCTTCTTTGTTCTTCTATCATTTGGATGGTTGGGTTGACCTTGAAGTTTGAAGAATTATATTGACAATTTCACCCTTTTAACCAAAGGATGGAGGCAACAGGAAATTTCTGAGTTTAAAGATGAAAACTAAACTCTTCCAAATAGTAGTGAGCCTATGCTAAATGAAATTGTCTTAATATCTCAAGCAGATAGAGAAACATGTATAAATTAGATGCTTTATTCTCAATATGTTACCCTACACTTGTCTATATTAAATTTTATCAGTTACATTTCTACTCACACACAATTATTGATTTACTCAAAAAATACCTATTTTGTGCCTACAATGTGTGAGGCTCTTGTCTCTCTCTAGGGGCCAGAGATAGGAGATAGAATAGGGAACATTATTGTCAAACTGTGTGTGTAGGGGGGATGGTAATAAACTATAAAACACACTTGGGTGTTGTCACTAACAGAGGTCACCAGCTCAGTCTGATGCTCTAAGGATGACAGCAGAGTGCTGCCCATCATCAGAAACAGTCTCTGAAATAAAACAGACAATAGTATTCTGTCCTTCATATTAATTTTCCCTATGCAGGAGATTTGCTGTGTATGTATCTCCTGGCCCCACATCAAAGAACATCATAGAGACATTTGAGTGAGTCCAACTGAGCTACTCAAATGATAGAAGATATGTGAATATGGCATTTCAGTCTGAAAAGGCAAAGGCTTTGAATCGATGAAACTGAAATTCCAATCATGAGCTGTAGTAGGGGAGGCCCTCTTTAGATCTTGATCAAAGTAACTTTTTCAATTAGTGGGAAGTTCCATCTGATCCTGCAAGTAATAAACTCAGAGAATTTATTACTTCAATTGATGGATATAATATAGGCCAAAAATATATAGATTCAAAAAGGGCTGGAATGAATTTATTAATGGTAAAACTACTAAAGAACTGAAAAAGGAGATGGAATTGTGCCTGTCATGTTTGGTGTGATGGATGATGACCATTGCATTCCAGATCAGGGAAGTCAAGGACGATGACTAGACCTTCGTGGCATGTTTTTTTTTTTTTTTTTTTTCTCTTGGCCCACTAGGTACTTGGAATATTTTTATCCTTCAGAATATTGGGGGAGGGAGGAGTCTCCTTTCTTTAAATGTAACTGTCTATGTGCTCATTCCTGTTGATTATTACTCTGTTATACACAGTGTGGCAAAAGTAGGTTTAAGTTCTTTGTATGAAAAACAATACAATAATTAATAAATAATAATACAAGAATAAATTTTCACATACAACTTTAAACCTACTTTTGCTCCACCCTGTATATAAGCCTTTATTTCAGTCAACACTGAAAAAGAAAATACACTTCCACTGATGTCTTTTTTTTTTTTTTTTTTTTTTTTTTTTTTTTTTTTTTTTTAGTAACACCTCTTTTAACACCTCTCTTGCTTTCTCTTCCTCCCAAGGAATTGAACTCTTTCTATATACATTTTGAGATGCCATTGCTTTTAAATGATAGTAAAATACTGTGTTCTGGGTGTAAGGCCAAAGACTGTATTGAGACTCTCTGTCTTCACTAATGTTATTGTATAGTAATAGCCCATTTATTTAAATCTTGTCTTATATATCCATTAAATAATAATAACCACTGCCTTTTATTGAGCACCTACTACAAAGACATTTTAATACTCATTATTTCTAACAGCCTTTTATGGTAAATGTTTATATACAGAAAACAAAATTGAAGTTGAATGAGATTAAGTTTTCCAGGTTCTATAGAAAGGAGCTCTTTAGAACTCTTCTCTATACCTTCCTTCCTCTCCTAGACATAGTTTAACCTTTTCCTATCATTTAATTCCAACTATAAAAAAGAAATTTAAGGAATTGAAATGTAAGATATATACTTTTAAAAAGTCAATCAAGAAACAGTTACTTTAAAATTATGTGTGACCTTGTAACTAATAGTTATAGGTATTAAATGCAGACATTAATTACTGGCAAAATCATTATTTCAGTAATCCTTATTGAAAACATATATTTTAAGTTTTAAACTATACAATGCTATTTGGAAAGGTTAGGTATTTTATAAGAACTCTTGCCAAGTTTTTTTAACACCATGAATTAATAAGCTTTATAATTAAGGCATCTGCTTCACACTTCTATTTTTAACCAGTGACACTACATCTGTCTTGCTCCATTAATGCCCTTCTCCTACTTATGGAAACATTTAGCAGTTTTGGCAACAGGGATTACATGGCATAGAGTAAGTAGTCTAATTAGATATAAGTGAAAATCCCAAGGGAAAGGGACATTTAAAAAGTAATTTGAAGAATCTCTTAATGATGTTGGCACGGAAAGCCCAGGTCCAGCGGAGAAAGTGCCTGTCGTCATGGCGAACAGGGCTGTGATTTGCTGTGCTCCATGGGCAGCAATAGAAATGAAAAGATTACGAGAATTTTTTCGAGAAATCTTTATTTGAGAAAATTTATTTGAATACATTTTTTCAGAAGATGCTTGCTATCATATTAAGATCTTAGAAAGCAAAATATGTCCCAAATGTATTATCTCTATAATTTTCCAAAAAAGAAAATTCTTAAAGACATATGCAGTTGTATGGTTCTCTTTTGACTATACAGAAATAGGAGATTATATATAAAATAGCCAACTTGAAAAATTACGAAAATGTTACTTTTCCACAAAGTCTTGGATATCGACTTAAAGTTTGGGTTTTGTGTGTTAATGTAAAACAGAGCCATTCCAAATTTAGAAAAGGACCAGTAATAAGATTTTGACACATCAGTAAATTTATGAGTTTGGCACTTGTCTGTAGTGCTTTCTGTAAAAGCACACTGATTCTTTGCCCACAGATAGAACATTTTTCAATAATATAGCATTTTCAGTGCTTGAGTTTTGTCTTGTTTGGAGCGCAGCTACAAAATTTTTGATAGAAAAATGCAAATGTAGCTTTCTTAAAATGTGATTGGAAAAATTAAGCAAGAATTTTTTTTAAATAAAGAGAAATTTAAAATGAAGAAAGTAAAAAGGACAAGCAGATACGAATAGTATTGGTAGGGATCCCAGCGTGTAAAATTAAAGAGTTCATTAAAGGAAAAATGAAAGGAAAGAAAGGTTAACTGAGTAACAGTGAACACCACCCACCTCATGGCCTTGCATTTCCAAATAACCTCCTGACAATTGCAGGATCCCATCTGCTGCTCTCTATCTTCCTACTGGGGAAACCTGATGGGCTGTCTTCCAGGGGCTGTGAGAAGGCTCCCCTCACCCTCAGGCTGGGGAGCTGCCTGGCATCTTTGGAGAGGCACAGATGGTAAAATGCCTTGATAAAAAGTACCTTTCTATTTCTCTTGGTCTCTTTCCCTTGAGACCTTCTCTATTCTTCATTCTTTCTTAGCTTCTTTCTAGCTTTCTGCACTATTATAAACTTTTCCACATTATGAAGTGAAGTACTCTTTCTTGCTGAAAGTCTCAGATATGTCTTGTTGTGATTCAGTAGATTGTTCTAAAGATTTTAAGCTGATTGTGTTCTGATGAGTATAAAATATGTTTCTTATATTATAGCATCTGAAATTTGTCCTGTTATAAATTTTCAATTTTTAAAAATTACCTTTGGTTTTATAAACTGTCCTACAGAATAACAACTGTCAATTACTAGTATTCTAAAGGTTGGCAATAAATAAAGTTAGTTGAGAAATGAGTGTAGATACCAGGGTATGAATAGCCTTAACATTTCTGTCATTGTCACCTAGTTTAACTTTCTCATTTTCTCAAATAACAAAGACCAAGTATTATCCAACATGACACAATCAGCATGGAAAAATACTATAAAAACTCAGCCCCCAATAGGGAAAGGGCAAAATTCAAATAAGAAGTCATACCATACCAGCCATCTTTTAAATGCCCTTCTCTTCTTTTCCCCTCTGCTGATTTGTACTTTTCTTTTTCCTCTTCTTTGCTTCTTATTTTGCCCTTTTATTTAAACTTACAAAGTAAGATACATAGAAAGGGTGTACCATTAACCTTCTCAGCCTGAGCTATGTATAAAAAATACTTCGGCTTGTCAGCATTTATTAAGGTTTCCTAAGTGTTCTATCCAATATTCAGTGTACTTAAGGGAATACTGAAGAAATAGAAGACAGACCCATATCTTTTAAAGGAGATTTGTGTCAGAGCCCAAAGAGCATCATAAAATTAGAGGAATAGACTTGTGCCAAATATGTCTGTCTCGTCTGCTTTTACTGATTACTATAGCTTTACCTGTGCATGGGAAGTATTTACTCATATTTACGACCTTCAAGACTAAAGAGTTCTGACACTGTTCTCTCCAAAAGTTAGTGTTTCCAGCCCGGCCTGTGGGCAAGAGTGGACTGCCAACCACCTGGGAGTCATATAAGAGCAATTACAAAGGGAGACTCGATTTAGGCATTTTTTTTTTAATTGTAAATATAATCTTGAAAGGTTTTGTATAAATTAAGTTAATTTATAAAACTCCAGGGTAGTTTGCTTTTCAGGGAACCCTATCATGAATCATTGGGCAAAGAAAATCATTATTAATTTGGTTTTGAAAATAATTTAATATCATAATTATTTAGAATTGTCAGTACACATACAATCACATTGTGGAAGTAAAAATTTAATGAAAATAACATTGAAGATTTTCTTGCTGAGCATAAGCTCTCCTAGTCATTTGTCACTTCATTCTGCTTTGAGTAAACAGAGCATAGTTTACACTTTAAAAAATAAGTGGAGAATGAACGGAAACTTTCACATTGGATAAAACCTACATTTTACAATATAATTTTCTTTTGCTAGAAATTGATTTCTGCTCAAAATGTTTCTAATTTCATCCCAATGAAGTTTGAGTTCTCTTAAATTATCATTAGGGTCTCATTACTCCAGCAGGTGGAGCAGCTCAGAAATCAGTGCTATTTGCTTTCTCAGTTAATGTTGGTGATCAGAAATGTTCCAGAAGGTTCGAGGTTCCTGTCCTGATACTTCCCAACACAAAGAATGCCATGATATTGTTTAATACATAGACCACCCTGCCTTTTATTGTCACAAAGCAATCAAGTAGGAAAATAACTGATCGTTCTCAGTACGTAAAGCCTAATTAATGTATTTCAGTTTCTTTCTGTGGAACAGAGCAAAAGAAAAAGTAAGCATCCTAATATCCTTCCCAACTCCCAAATAGTAGAAGCAGAGTCCTACAATATAACATTATTTTGGAAATACTTTATTTCAAAAAGAAAAGTAATCATAGAAATATTTTTTGGTGCTGAGGGACATACAACTTTTTAGGTTAACTAGCATTCTAAGCTTTTTCTTTATGTATAATGTATAGAAACACAATAAAATCACTATCTTATTGGACAGAACAGTCCTTTGCTCATTTATAGTACTCAGTAAATGTTAGCTATTATTAGTACATTCTATGTTTCCAGGCATGGAATATAACAGCAAACTAAGCTGATAAAATTCCAGTACTCTTGGACCTTATATTTATAGTGGGGCTCATAAACAAGCAAGTAAACAAGTAAACATTTTATATAATTTCAAGTGGATGTGAGATTTTTTTAAATAAGGCAATTTATATAAATATCTAACCACTGTGTTGTACACATGAAAGTAATATTAAATGTCAACTTTAACTGAAAAGTTTTTTTAAAAAAATTGGAAAAAATAAAATAAGAGTGTGAAGGTACCTAGAGGAGGCTGTATATTTCAAGAAAAGAACTGAGTGACATAAATGAGCAAGCCTCGGGGAAGAAAATATAGGCAGAGGGAATAACATGCAAATAGGCAATGGGGCAGGAGCTACTCATCAGGTTTGAGGAAGAGCAGGAAAGCCAGTGTGGCAAAAGTGGAATAAGCACTGGAAGACCATGGTAGACAGTGGCTGGGTCACCTACAGCCTTACTGAGGAGTTTGGATTTTATCCTAAGTCTTCAGAGAAGTCTTTGGAGGGATTTCAATCAATGGAGTGATGTGATATTATTTATTCTGAAAAGACTGCTCTGGCTTCTTCTTAGAGAAATAATTATTGCAGAAAGTGCAGATGAGAGAAAATGGCTTAGTTAGACTGGTCAGAAATTAAAATGATGACTAGTAGTTGGACTCAGGGTGTGTTGAAGGAAGTTAGGAGTTGACAGAGGAAATAAAGATGCCTGGGCTTTTGGCCTGAAGAACTCAGTGAGAGGTAAAGAAGTCTGGGTAAAGAGAGGGTCTGGTGACAGACAAATGGAATGATACTTAAAATTTCAAAGTCGTGAGGTTGGTTGAGATCATCTGGGCAGTGAGTATTGACAAGAGATCCAAAGGTTGAACTCTAGCATGTGGAGGGTAGGAGAGAAGGAGTGGAATGTGGATCAGCAAAGAATACCTAGAATGAGGAACTGTATGTGAGAAGGAAAACTTTCCAGACAATCCACTGTCCTGAAACCTAGGGGAAAAGTATCTGAAGAAGAGGATGATGATTAACTTAGTAAAAGACTATCATTGGGGTCTGGAGGAGAGCTGAGATTAATCATTTGACTTGCTGGAGATTCTAAATGTCTTTAATGTGTAATTTCAGTGGAGTGATAAGACACAAAAAAGCCTTATTTGAGTTGACTCAACAGGAATGAGTTTTAAGAAAATAGACACAGCAAATACAACTAATTCTTACATGGAGCTGGCGAGGGGGAAATAATAGATATCAAATTTCTTTTTCCTTAAGATGTTATAGCATATTTGTTTGCTGATAGAAATGATCCTATACAGAGGGAAAAAGTACTGTTGTAGAGCAAAGTTCTTAAGAAAATGAACTCTAGGAGTCATGTAAATTGAGAATTGGCCTTTGGTAGAAGTAGAGACAATTTATCCATTGTAACAGGAAAAACGACAGCAGTGAAATACAGATGCAAGGAGGTTAGGGTGGTAGGATAATGAAGAAATTAAATTCTCTTCTCTTTGCTTTAATTTTTTCCATTAAATAAGAAGCAAAGTCATGAGTTGAAACTGAGGAGGTGGGGAAAGACCTGTAAATGTGGGCAAAGACCCCTGGTAGACTGAGGTAGATACAGTGTGGTGGAATGAATATGGAATTTGTGTTTAGAAAACATGGGTTCAAATCTCACCTTGTCCTTTTACTTTCTTTATGTAAGTGGCACGTCATTTACTCTCTCTCTTATCATCACAGTGTGAAGATCTAATAAGGTAGAAGATAAGTGTTCAAACATATCTGACCTTGATCTGATTTGGTTTTTGTTGTGTGTTGTATGTTGCTTTAGTTTAGGCTTATTATTTTTGCTTTGCATTCAGGACTGCCATACTCTAGACCAGCTATTTTCAACCTTTTTCTTCTCATGGCACATGTAAACTAATTACTAAAATTCTTCAGCACATCAAAAAATGAATTTTTTGCTAACAAAACAAAATAGGTATAATTTTTATTGATTCACAAAAAAATAGTAATAATAGAATTGCCCACCCTTTTTGCAGAGTGACCTTTTAAAAAGTCAGATGCTTACATTTATATAGAAGCATTTCTGGTAACAGGAATTAACCAGACTCCACTTTATTGTGCAACATAAACAATAGGATGTAACTCATATAAGACCTATATATTTATGCTCTTCAAAATAGGACATTCACACCCAATGGCTATTATTGTATTATCATTTTTTTTCAATTGACAATTTAAGGAAAAGGAGGTCAGTGCCCCTGACTAGTCAGGTATTGCATGGTTTAAAAATTCTTGCAGCACACCAGTTGCAAATTGCTGCTCTAGACACCTTTACATTTTTTGGAGGTCCAGAATACTTAGTCTTTATCAGGAGTGCCAGCCTTCCTGATCTAACTAATAAACTTTTTATTTCATTATTAATATTTAGAGGAATAAAGAAAAGTACAGCATCTTGCTTTCTTTTGATACCAAGCACAGCTTTGCCCTTACACTAGTATGTATCCTTTGGTGAGTTTTATTTTTGCTTTAAAAAAGAAAGAAGAACATATGGGAACTTCATTTGAGAAATCTTGGTTTCCTTGATCACAGTGTCACTTTCTGAGTTTTCTTTCTTAGGTTGTTTTGCCCCTACTCCCTTGTTCCCTCTTCCTGTCTCCTTGAGTTAATATTTTACTAGAGGCCATGGCTCTAGGTTTTAGTATACCATGGGAGAGTGGCAAAGTCTATAAAAGCTATGATTCCCCACTGCCACATCATCGTACCTCCAAATAAAAAAGCTCTGCAATTTTTTTAATGAGACATTGCCCTGGCTTCCAGACCAAAGTCTGTGCTCCTGAGTGCTCATCTATTTATAGTTATTCAAAACCACTTAGTAATTAGAAGAAATCATAAAGTAATTATGATTCGTAATAGTGATTATGTCTGGGTGATTACTTCTTCACTAAGATGCTTTGCAAATGGATTAGCACTTCTTTGAATTAGGAACTTGGGCTTGAAATCTATGAGGAATCATATTAGTAAGAAAAAAATATTCTTTCTTTTGGAATTATACAGAAAGCTGTAAAACAGCTAAGAAGCCATTGGGAACATGGCTGAGAGAAAAATCAGGCAAATCAAATTGGCCATTTTATTAGGCATATATTCATCTGGAAAATTTCTCTTCATTCAATTGCAGTTAAAGCTCTGGTCAACTTAATCTAGTTCTAGTAAATCTGGTCAACTTAATCTAGTTCTTAATCTAGTAATGTCAATGTAGCTGTGATATTTAGTAGTTTCTTTTCCTGAATAATTAGGCAAATATCACATTATTTAATATAATACCTAGTGGGATAGGGGGCATTAAATTTAAAGTCTAGGCAATTGTAAAATACAGGCTTTCAAAAATCACCATTTTTAAAAAAAAATAGACAAAGTATTATTTCATTTTAATTTCTAATAAGGAAATAAAGTTCATTCTCTTTCTTATTCTGTATTTTTCTAATCTCCTTCTACTGCAATTTCTTCTTTGCCTCCCTTACTCATTACACATTCTCTTGCTTGTCCTTCATTTTCTCTTATTTGGAAGCTTATCTCTTCTATACATATTACTGTTCTGCAGATATTCTTAAACACATGTTTTCATCAGACCAACAAGTATTTATTTAGCACCTCTGTTAGGCGCAAAAGGATTAATAATTAAGGTATGGTCCCTTCCTTCAAGAAGGAAAAGACCTCTGTCTAAAAAGCAATTATACTTTGATGTTAACTATTTTGAAAGTATAAGTCATACCAGTATACTTAGAGTACGCTGGAAGTCTATTTATTAAGAACATGGGCTTTTGAGTCACACAAACATGACTCCGTCATTTCCTAACTGTATGCCCTTGGGTTAGTCACTTACTTTCTTTCTCTGAGTTCCATGCTCCTGCATAAAACAGAGGGGAAGATTGAATAAAATAATGTGTGTCAAGCCTCAATGCATTGCCTACCATATTATAGTCATTCATATCTGTTATTGCTAGTTTTCATTAACAATAATTTAATATTAAAATAGTTTCTAATAGTGGATTTTATAAATCTTATCCATGTAAGACAAATATTATTATCTGCTTCTATTCAAAAAATCTCTCAAGATAAATTTAGGTTCCTAAACATGCCATGTGAGATTTTGTGAGTCTGGCTGCAGTATAGGTTGAAGTGAGAGTAGCCTCCATCTGGAACTGCATGGAGCTAGTGCTGTTCGTGTACCAGGAATGCCTCCTTTCCCACCTCCCCAGGACAGTGGTCACACAGTGGTGAGACACATCTCATTTTACTGGGAAGCACTAACCAATAAAAAGAGAACATCATAAAATTGTTCATTAAATGGTAGTTTATTCTACAAATGTTGTTGGGTAAATTGTATAACATTTTGGAAAAATACTCTAATTAGATTCTAATTTCATAGCATATAGCAGAACAAATTTCAGTCAGATTAAAATTTAAAGCCAAGAATAATATCAAAATTTTAAAATAGGAGAGAGGAAGAAACACAAAAAGCATAAAGGAATTAAAGAATTACAAAAGGAAATGGATTGATTTGCCTATACATACAAATACAAAATATATGCATATCTCTATAAAATTATAAAATTATGCATGTCTCTATAAAATTTCAAAAGCATTATTTGTTAATATTATGATAGTCAAAAGGGGAATGTATTTTAATTTTTTAATCAATAAATTAAAAAGAAACAACCACTGTGTCTCCATCGGTAAAATGAAAACATGGCATTAAATAACTTACAAACTTCCAGTCAATATGGAGGTGCAGGCTCACCTCCTCACACAACCACAGCAAAAATTACAACTAGACTGCAAAACTACTATCACCCAGAGTCATCAGAAAATTGGTGTACTTCACCGGCATAAAAAGACCCAAGCAGAAATGAAGGTTCCACTAGTTGAAATAGAGAAAAATTTACAGGGGACCAACAGTGGAGGGGATGAAGCTGAGAATCAAATCAATGATTTGGAACATAAGAAAGAAAAAAACAAAGCATTCAATCAGAACAGCAAGAAGTAAAAAGAATCCAAAAAATCAAGGATAGGCCTTTGGTACATCTACAAAGGAACCAACATTTGAATCATAAAGATGCCAGAAAGATAACAGAAAGAGCAAGAAATTGAAAATTTATTTGAAAAAACAGTGAAAGAAGACTTTCCCTAATTTGGTGAAAGAAATGGACATACAAGTCCAGGAAGCACAGAGAGTCCCAAACAAGTTGAACCCAAAGAGCACCACACCAAGACACATCATGATTAAAATGCCAAAGGTTAAATAAAGATAAAGAGTGAATCTTAAAAGCAGCAAGAGAAAAGCAGAGTTGCCTACAAAGAGTTTCCATAAGACTGTCAGCTGGTTTCTCAAAAGAAACTTTGCAGGCTAGAAGGGACTGGCAGGAAATATTCAAAGTGATGAAAGGCAAAGACCTTACAACCTAGATTACTCTATCCTTCAGGGCTATCATTTAGAATGGAAGGGCAGATGAAGTGCTTCCCAGACAAGGTAAAGCTAAAAGAGTTCATCATCATCATGCTGTTATTATATGAAATGTTCAAGGGACTTATTTAAAAAAAGAAGATCAAAACTATGAACATTAAAATGGCAATAACTAAGCATTGGTGTTTCAGGATTCTTAGGGTATAATCCCAGCAGTGGTGTTGCTGGATCAAAAGGCAGTTCTACTTTTAGTTGTCTGAGGAATTTCCATACTGTTTTCCACAGTGGCTGTACCAGTCTGCATTCCCACCAAGAGTGTAATAAGGTTCCCTTTTCTCCACAACCTCTCCACACTTACTGTTTGTTGATTTGTTTATGGTGGCTATTCTGACAGGTGTGAAGTGGTATCTCATCGTGGTTTTAATTTGCAGCTCTCTGATGGCTAGCGATGCTGCGCATCCTTTCATATATCTCTGGACTCTCTTTATGTTCTCTTTGGAGAAGTGTATGTTTAAGTCCTTTGCCCATTTTTAATTGGATTGTTTGTCTTGCTGGAATGGAGTCATGTGAACTCTTTATATATTTTGGAGATCAAACCCTTGTCTGAGGTATCATTGGCAAATATATTTTCCCATATGTTTGGTTCCCATTTCATTTTACTGCTGTTTTCTTTAGCCATACAGCAGCTTTTTATTTTGATGAAGTGCCACTTGTTTATCCTTTCCTTTATATGCCTTACTCTAGCTGACATATCGGTGAAAACATTGCTACATAGAATATCTGAGATTTTCCTGCCTGTGTTCTCTAGGACTTTTATGGTATTGCAACTTATATTTAAGTCTTTTGTCCACCTTGAATTTATTTTTGTGTATGGTTAAGTTGGTGATCAAGTTTCATTTTTTGCGCATAGCTGTCCAGATTGCCCAACACCATTTATTGAAGAAGCTATTTTTACTCCATTTTATGCTTCTGCCCTCTTTGTCATATATTAATTGACCATAGAGACTTGGGTTTATTTCTGGGATCTCTGTTCTGTTCCATTGATCTACATGTCTGTTCTTATGTCAATACCATACTATTTTGATTACAGTGACCTTGTAATATAGTTTTATATCAGATATTGTAATCCCTCCTACTTTGTTCTTCTTTCTCAAAATTGCTGCAGCTGTTTGGGGTCATTTATCACCCCTATATTCATAGCAGCACAGTTTACAATAGCCAAGTGCTGGAAGCAACCTAAGTGCCCACCAGTAAATGAGTGGATAAAATAACTATGGTACATTTACACAATGGAATGCTGTGCAGCAGAAAGAAAGGAGTCCTACCCTTCACAACAGCATGGATGGAACTGGAGAGCATTGTGCTAAGTGAAATATGCCAGGCAATGAAAGACAAATATCATATGATCTCACCTGTAAGTGGAACTAATCAACAAAACAAGCAAGCAAAATATAGCCAGAGACATTGAAATAAAGAACAAACTAACAGTAACCAGAGGGGTAGGGGGTAATGGCAGAAAATAGGGGAAGTTCCATCAAGGAACATGTATAAAGGACACATGGACAAAGCCAAAGTGGGTAGGTTTGAGGGTGGGGATGAGTGGGGCTGGGGGCTGTGGTGGGGTGAAAATGGAGACAACTGTACCTGAACAGTAAGAAATTAAATTAAATAAATAAATAAATATTCTAGATACCTGCCCCCCCCCAAAAAAAAACTAAGCAAAGAAGCAGAACAGCAACAGAACCATAGATAAGGAGATCATTCAGAGGATTATCAGTTTGGAGGAGAAAGGGAGAGAATGGGGGGAAAGATGTAGGGATTAAGTATAAATTGTTAGGTACAACATAAACAGAGGGATGTTAAGAACAGAATAGGAAACAAAGAAGCCAAAGAATTTATATGCATGACCCATGGATATGAACTACAGGGGCAGGATTGCTGGAGGGAATGAGAGGTACCAGGTAGAGGGGGGCAAATGAGGAAAAATTAGGACAACTGTAATAATATAATCAATAAAATAGTAATCTATTTAGCATATTAAATTGTTGGAAATTCAAAATAGATACTATTTTTTTGATGGTACAAGAACTGTTTTAAAAAATGCTTTAACCAATGTCTGCTCCATTTTTAGGAATCTATCCTAAGGAAACAAGTGTGTTGTCAAGACAGTACATATACATAGATGTTCATTACAGAGTTATTTATAATAGCAAAAAAAAGAAAGACTGCAAAACTTTACTAAAAAGACCAATACTCTTTGAATACATTATTTGTCATAACTTAAACATCAACTTAAGTTTTTGAAAGAGAATCGGTAGAAAAAGTGTTTTCACATAACCTCATATGCACATTCTAGCATTAAGATGTTTATGCTTGCCTTGTTAAAAAATAAAGGATCACTTACTAATTAGCTACATAGTTTGAAAAGCTCTTTCAAGGAAAAGATCTAACTAATTATTAATTCTTACCAGACTATAATCTTTCCACTGTAGGAAAGACTAAAGTGAATACTTTCTGCTGAGCCATCATAAACATAGAAGCCTGGAGGAATTTCCTCTCCAATAATATATTGTAAGCTGAATATCTTTTGATTTCTCAACCCAAAGAAATGGATGTACCTCATTCCCGTACTTACACTTATTCTGAAAAATTTCGTTGTTACTACCAAATAAATACATATATATGGTCTTCATTAGAGTGGTATTATTTTATCTGCATTTTATTTTAACTTACATTCTCCTAAAAAAGGACTTCCACTTATTTTACAATGTTTTCCAGCTGACAGTCCGAAAGAATATGACTGTGTCAGAAATTTGACTACATCAGAAAGTTAGAACACATTTTGCTTTAAAAAAAAAAAAAGAAAGAAAGAAACTGGGAAGTAAGAGTGATTTTCAAATGTCATTATCCTAAGATACATAAAATTCTACACATTCTTATGTTCTATTCATTATTTTGTATATGATTTAGAAGAATAATGCAGTTTGGCAGAAGTACTATAATCTCAGTTTTAAAGTATTTGCATTGGTAATGGAGAATTCTTCTATATATGTATGTTTCACCTTTTTATATTTAGATCTTCCATACTGTTTATGTAGATATTTTCTGTTATTTATTAAATAGTGTCGCCAAACTTGTAAGACAAATAACAAGCAGGAGTCATCTTCTATTGACAGATGAACAAATAAGCTCTTGCAAAACCAGTGACGAGTTGGCAGTTATTTTTCTGCTGGACTGAAAGCAAAGAGAGGGTTGTAACCTTGAACTACTATAATTTTTGTAAACAGTAAGAGAGGAAAGAATCATTAAGGCATTGAAATAAGCAGTGAATGCAACTAAAATTAGAGAACAGGAAAGTAGTAGTACCTTGGGACTCAAACCAAGGTGATACGGGTGATACCAGCTAGCACTTAAAAGTTGGGTGAGCTTGTATCCTATCATTATTATTGACTTGAAATATGGTGTGATGATTATTTTAAAACTTGAATTTATAAATATGTATCATATATGAATTTCAGAATTTAATGCTATAAAATACTCTTAGAACTGTGCTGTGAAAATTTTCTTCCATCATTCAGAAGATCCTTAAAGATCTTTCCAAGTCCTGAAGCTAGCATCATAAACATCAGTCATCATTATATTATGGGTATATTAAAGTGCTCAAGTGCTCATTAACAAAGAGCTAATAGAGTCCTGATAAAATCAGTTTTGCTATTTGTAGACCAAAAGCAATGGTCCTTTCCTTTTTGTACAGGGCAAGAGTCCACAGATACACAGTACATCTGTGTTTCCATAAAATAAAGCAGAGTGAAAATAAAGGCCACACTTCCTTGGTGTGACATTGGTGAGAGACTGATTAAACATCCTTACCTTTGAAAACCAGTAGTCGATTGCTACATTTGAGATTCTGGAATATGCATATGCCTGGTGTATTCTCATATTGCACTCTAGAAATTTAATTTGTAGTTAAAGCAGCCCCATATAAATACCAAACTGAAGAGCTATATTTTATAACCTCTGAACATGTACATTGTTGTCTAACATTTAAAGCCCCAAGAAAATGCAAACTAAACTGAGGAATTGGGTTACTTTAGCTTATAGTGTGTGATTGCCTATTATTGACTAGGTAGGTAGGTAAGTAGGTAGGGGTGTAGGTAGTTGATAGATAGATAGATAGATAAACAAATGTGTGTGTATGTTCCTGTAAGATGATAATGGGTTTGAATATGACTTTAGTCATAAGAATGCATGTTTGCTTTCTCTTGATTCACACAGAGCAGATGGATGCCTGACTGCCTGCTAATCCACAGCTGGAATGGTTTCAGCAGTTTCCACGTTGCTGGGTTAGAGTGGCTTTTCTAGTGGACTGAGAGGGCAGCAAAAGAGGGATATCATTATTCATCAGTATCCCAGTGGGAGCACTGCCAGCAGAGATTAATTTTTTCTGTTATGCTTGTAAAACAAGCTCAGGTGGAGTCTCTAATCCTCAGGGCACGGGTGGCAGATCAAGGAAGATGCTACAAAGCTAGTTAATTTTCTGTTTCTGGGGGAAACAGAAGCTCTGTTAGATGTATAAATACATGATTGCAAATTTAAGTAGCTCAAATCCAAATGGGATCTTCCCAGACATCTGGTACTAAAAATCTCTATTTTTCTTTGTTGTCTTTAAATATAACTTGTTAAAAGTTTGCTCTGGAGCCAAAATATTGGTAACTAAATATTAGGGAGTAATTAATTTTATGGGTTAATAAAACATTTAATTTTTCCAAACAAACAAAAACAAACGCTTTCTACCTAAACAGACTCAAAGTTAGATGCCTAAGGTACCCACTTAATTATATTACCAGAAAATATGGCATTAGCCACCTGATTAGCAGGTTTCATAAGTGTATATTTAGTCTATTTTTTAATGCTTTTTATTTTTATTCTCCCAGTCTATAATTTCCATGGGACACCTGTTCCTGTATCTTGTATGATCTATCACTATGTTCATATTTTTGAGCAATTAATGTATACTTCAAAATGAAGCTAGGTGCTATTTTTAACAAATACAAAATCACTTACACATTCAGAAATTATTGTCTTAAGGTTATTTATCTTTAATAATTTTTTCATTACAAAAAAGTAAAATGTTTTCCAGGCCCATTATACTTTCTTTTGATTATTTTCAGTACAAAATGTCATCCATTAATGGTACTTTTGTTGGGTGTTTGCTTTTGTTTTGAGAAAATGACAGGAAGTATTTTGAAGCCAAGCCAGAAGACTAAATTTATTGATTGTCAGACCTTGTAATTTTTTGTTGTAAAGTTGGTTATGACTACGAGATAATGCATAGTTCCTAAAGTCATTCTGACTGCAGTGCCTAAAGAGAAGTTTCAAAGTGTTTCGTGACAATAGCCCTCTGGAAATGTATTTATAAATACACCCTTCAAGGTGTTTGTTTTGAACAGTGTAGCAAACATACATTCTCAGACATCTATTTAAAATCAGTCCTTCCTGTGACTATAGTCACACCTTAAATACCTTTCTTTCAATTAAGTTTTGGGTTTTTCTTAATAATGAGTCCAAATCAGGTTGTTTTACCCACAGCATTCTATAGTCTAAGAGCAGATACAAATTTTAAAAAGTTCTAAATAGAATTCAAAACTAGCACTTCAGAGAAGAGGCTCCTACACGATGCATGGTTTCTGAGGGTCAGGTAGGCTTCACAGTTGTGAGGAAAGAGCTAGAGGAGTAATCAAGGCTCAGAAAGACTAGGGAGCTAACTGAGAAGTTAGGATGAAGCTCAGAGCCATTTTATAAAAATAATTTATGCAGTAGTAATGATTGGTAATGCATTTAAGTAATTGTTCCCCCAAACTGTACCAAGTAAGCCACCTTTCATTGTCAGTACCTTTTCCACTCAGAAGAAAGTATGTTGTCTTTGAGTACTTTACCTAACTAAATAAGAAAACCCAAACCCCACAAATCTGTACATCTTTTTATTTTACATATATCTACCGTAACTTCTTCAAACGTGTCTTCTCAGATAGGCTTTGCAAGTTGGTGTGATTAATTCTTGTAGTAGCTTTTGACTCTCCATAAGGAGTACTGTTTCAAAAGAGAACAAAAGTTGTTTCCTGGTTTAATTCTTAACTTTAAGCAATACATTTCTGGATCAAAATAAAAACTAGAATATTTATTGACTTTTCAGAAATTTTAGAGATATCTACATTCTTTCCTAATTAGTACACACTTTGCTTCATAATGGAAAAATTCATATGTACATTCATACATGCAAGCTGCCATTTCTGTTACTTTCCTCTGAGAACCTAACTTTTTGCATTTCAAGTAAATCAGAAGTTCCTTTAGAATATTTCAATAGATTTTAGAAAAGAAACTTTTTACTTAGTGAAAAAAGGCAGTAAAATCTAATACATGTGGGACAATACCCTGAGCTATTTCTGCAATACCAGTAGGAGCCATCCGGCACACAGCTGACTTTGTGTTGCTCTAGGTGCTATGTAGCACAGGTCGCTCATCTTCTGGACTCAGAGCTTCAGAGACATGTTTGTTGATTAGACATCTAGGAAAAATTTTTGAAATTTATGGTGTTCCTTATAGTTTTTTTAATTGTATTTTTTCCATTACTGTTTAACTCCATTGTAGCCTCTTCCACCTCCACCCCCCTCCCTTCCCCACAATCACCACACTGTTGTCCATGTCCATGAGTCCTTTTTCCTTTGTGCTCCATCTCTCCACCCCCCCAACCATCCCCTCTCCAGAGCTAGCCACCTGCTACCTATGAGTCTGTCTCTATTTTGCTTGTTAGTTCGGTTTGTTCATTAGATTCTACATATGAGTGAAATCATATGATATTTGTCTTTCTCTGACTGGTTTATTTCACTTAACATATTCTCCAGGTCCATCCATGCTGTCACAAAGGTTAACTTTTTCTTTTTTATGGCCTAGTAGTATTCTGTTGTATAAATGTCCCATAGTTGTTTCATCTTCTCATCCACTAATGGACACTTGGGCTGCTTCCAAACCTTGGCATTTGTAAATAATGTTGTGATGCATATTTGGGTGTTCATATTATGTTGAATTAGTGTTTTGATATTCTTCGGATAAACCTCCAGAAGCCGAATCACTGAGTCATAAAGCAGTTCCATTTGTAATTTTTTGAGGTAACACCATACTGCTTTCCACAGTGGCTGCACCAATCTGTACTCCCACCAACAGTGCAAAAGGATTCCCTTTTCTCCACAGCCTCACCAGCACTTACTGTTTGTGGATTTATTGATGATAGCCATTCTGACAGGTGTGTGGTGCTATCTCATTGTGGTTTTAATTGCATTTCTCTGATGATTAGTGACTTTGAGCATGCTTTTATATGTCTGTTAGCCATCTGTATGTCCTCCTTGAAGAAGTACCTATTCAGGTCCTTTGCCCATGTTTTTAGTTATTTATAAGCTTTTATAAATTTTGTATATTTTCCCTTATCAAATGTATCAGCAAATATGTTCTCCCATTCAGTGGGTTGTCTTTTTTATTTTGTTGATGGTTTCCATTGCTCTGTAAAATCGTTCTAGTGTGATGTAGTCCCATTTGTTTCTTTTTTTCCTTTTGTTTCCCTTGTCTAAGGAGATATATTAGAAAAATATTGCTACGAGCAATGTCTGAGATTTTACTGCCTATGATTTCTTCTAGGGATTTTTATGGTTTCAGGTTTAACATTTTAGTCTTTAATCCATTTTGAATTTATTCTAATGTTTGGCTTAAGAAGGTGGTCTAGTTTCATTTTTCTGCCCCTATCTGTCCTATCTGTCCCAACACCATTTATTGAATAAACTATCTTTAGCCCATTGTATCTGCTTTCTTCCTGTGTCAAATATTGAGTATACAGGTGTGGGTTTACTTTTGAACTCTCCATTCCGTGCTATTGATCGGTGTGTCTGTTTTTATGCCAGTACCATGCTGTTTTGATTACTATGGCCTTATAGTGTAGTTTCATATTAGGTAGTATGATTCCTCCAGCTGTGTTCTTTCTCAAGATCACTGTTGCTATCCAGGGCTTTTTGTGGTTTGAAATATTTGAAATATTCGTAATTTTTCAAATATTTGAAATATTCTTGTCCTGTGAAATAAATTATTGGTATCTTGATAGGAATTGCATTAAATCTATACTATGAATTGCTTTGGGTATGTGGACATTTTAATGATATTAATTCTTCCTATCCATGAACACAGTACATGCTTCCCCTTATTTGTATGTTCTTCAGTTTCTTTCTTAAGTGTCTTATAATTTTCTGTGTACAGGTCTTTTACATCCTTGGTTAGATTTATTCCTATGTATTTTATTCTTTTTGAATCACTTGTGAATGGGGTTTTTTCTTAGTTTCCTTTTCTAATAGTTCATTGTTGGTATGTAAAAATGCAGCTGATTTCTAGGAATTTATTTTGTATCCTGCTAGCTTATTGAATTTCCTTATCAGTTCTAGTAGTTTCTTGGTGGAGTCTTTGGGTTCTCTATGTATAGTATCATGCCGTTGGCAAATAATGACAATTTTACTTCTTCCTTTCCAATTTGGATGCCTTTTATCTCTTCTTGTCTGATTGCTATGCTAGAGCCTCCAGTCCTATGCTTAATTAGAAAAGTGAAGTGGACACCACTGTCTTGTTCCCAATCTTAGGGGAATGCTTGTCATTTTGCCCATTAAGGATGATGCTGGCAGTGGGTTTGTCATATATGGCCTTGATTATATCTAGGTTTGTCCCCTCTATTCCCACTTTACTGAGAGTTTTTATCATAAATGGTGCTGGATTTTAACAAAGGCTTTTTTTTAATCTGTTGATATGATCATGTGACATTTATCCTTCATTTTGTTTGTGTAGTGAATCACATTTATTGATTTGTGAATGTTGTGCCAACCTTGTCCCCGGAATAAATCTCACTTGATCGTGTTTTTTAACTTATTAATATTTGCAAACTACCCTGAGAAACAACCATTTATAAAAATTAAAGATTATATTTCTATTAATAGTGATAATACTATCCAGGTAGAATTCTGAGATACATTTGAATATGTTCAAATGTGCAGATTTATATATCCATTATGATTTGAAATTCAGAATTTTTACCAAGCATGTCATGTCCTCCCTCATGGAACACTATGTTAGACCTTCAGGTAGTTTGGAACAGATTTAGCATAATTTAATACAGATGTATAAAATAACTGCTGCTTCTTGATTTAAAATGGGGTTATGCCCCAATAAACTCATTGTAAGTTGAAAAAGTCAGTAAGTCAAAATGCGTTTACTACACTTAAGCTACCAGACATCACACATTAAAGCACCAAATTTAGATCACATTCACAAACTAATTAATTAGGAGCTTTATTTCATCATTGTACTAAATAAGATTGAAAGAGTCAAAGAAAGGAAGTGCTAGAGAACCCAAGGATGCTAGTCCCTAGAAAAATCCACTGAAATTTAACCTGCTTAAACCGGTCTAACTTTTGCCCTGGCCATTGTGGCTGAGTGGATTGAGCACTGGCCTCCAAACCAGAAAGTGGCTGGTTCAGTTCCCAGACATAGCACATGCTTGGGTCACGGGGCAGGTTCCCATATGGGGACATGTGAGAGACAACCCATCGATGTATTTCTCACACATTGATGTTTCTCTCTCTTTCGACCTCACTTCCCCTCTCTCTAAAAATAAATAAAATCTTTTAAAAATGTTTTTTAAAAGACTAATTTTTATTAAAGATTTTATCTTGAAAAGTGAAACTAAAAGCTGTGAAAAAAGTTCATTTTCTTTTATATTCAAGAAATTTTGAAATTATAACTCACCTATTTGCTAACTCTTAAAGGCTAAATCAGATTGGCTTTGTTAGTTGTGATTTTTTGAGAACATACTATTTCTCTAAAATAATTATATGCATCACAGTATAATACTTTTTACTTTGGATTTACCTTTTAGCACACAATCATAAAGAAAATATATTTTTTAAATGTATACTTAAAGACATCATTAGTTTTCCCAATAACCTATCATAATCCTTTGATATTGAGATCATTTGCTTTTGAATACTTATATTATCACCATGCTTATGTATTTTTCTTTTTCATTTGTTAGTCAACCTAACTGTGCCTGATTCTCATTTTCCAATGGATTTGCATATTATTCAAACAGTTTCTCCAGCATCACTTTTATTCATTTAATGAAATAATGCATCTTATTCAAGATGTTTAGTTTCACTTTACCATCATTTTTAAATTGTTTTACATTTATTGTTGAATTGATTTTATACAATTAGATTAATAGAGTTTTAGACTGATAGCAAAAGATAGATGATAATGTTCCATCAGGGGGAATACTTGATGCCTAATTTTTAATTGGTTGAAATATTTAAGAATATTGTTATGATTGTTGCTTTCTTGCACAACTTTTCAGCTATAGGGACTTAGATAATGAGTACTCAGATAACAAAGACCCCCCCACACAATAGAAAGAATATGACTTTGGTTTATTGTAACACACCACCATCATTAGGGTAACTGTTTTCTTCTCTCTGAGTCTGTTTTGTTACAGCAAAATAGGAAATGATGATACTTTTTCTCCACAGAGTAATTATTGTTTTTAATATATAGTAAATTGATGAAAGGACTCTGCAAACAGTTAAGCACTATTGTAATATCCTCATACCACACTGAATGGAATCAATCTACCTTTAGAACAATTAAGAAAAATGGTCAGATTAGATATAAAGAAGAGAAATTGCATTTTTTTACTTGATTTTGGTCCATTCTTCATTTTTAACTAGGAAAAGAAAAATAAGCTTTTGTGTAAAGATTTATGCATCAAATCTTTATGAATCGTCTACAGAATGTACTAGGCACTAAAAAGGTGGTTATTTTCATTATCAAATGATCTGCTGCAACTTCCCAGGAATACTGTGAACTTCAGATGGTAGGCAGCACCCATTTCTACTCAAAGCAAAGAAATCTACCTACAGTCCACCAGGTACTATGCCGTATATATCTTACTTCATTTTCTTTTAAGAATATAACAAGACCCTTTAGAGTAGATATTATTTTTACTTATCATGTATTTTAGATAAAACTGAGGTTCTGAAAATGTAAGAAAGTCTACAAGAGTACACCAGAATCAGGATTCAACACAGTTCTGTCTGATTCCAAAGTTGGGTTACTTTCATGTATATATGTTGTCTGTGTAAGCAAAGTAGGAAAAAATACTAAATAATCTACCTGTCATACTTATATCAGACAAAATAGACTTTAAAACAAAGGCCATAAAAAGAGACCAAAAACAACGCTATATAATACTTAATGGAGTAGTCCATCAAGAGATACCACCCTTGTAAACATATGCACCCATCACAGGAGCACACAAATATATAAGGAAATCTTGGAGGACTTCAAGAAAGATATTGACAGCAACACAGTCATCATACAGCATTTTAACACCCCACTTTCAACAGTGGATAGATCTTCCAAACAAAATCAACAAAGATGGTGCGGCATTGTATGACACACTAGATAAAATGGATGTAATTGATATGTAGAGAACCTTTCACCCCAAAGAAGCAAAATGTGCATTCTTTTCAAAAATGTATGGAACATTTTCAAGGATAGACCACATGGTAGGACACTAAACAAGCATCAACAAATTCAAGAAAATTGAAATCATATCAAGCATGTGCTCCAATAACAATGACTTGAAACTAGAAACCAACCTCAAGGAAAAAACTCAAAAACATTCAGATACACAGAAACTGAATAACATGCTACTAAATAATGAATGGGTTAACAAAGAGATCAAAGAAGAACTCAAAAAAGTACCTGGAAACAAATGAAAATAAACACAGAACAACCCAATACCTGTGGGACACAGCAAAGTCAGTCCTGAGAGGGAAGTTCATAGCAATACAGGCCTACCTAAAGAAGATAGAAAAATCTCAAATCAACAACCTAGCCCTGCATCTATAAGAACTAGAGGAACAACAACTAACAAAGCCCAGAATGAGTAGAAGGAAAGAAATAATCAAGATCAGAGCAGAATTAAATGACATAGAGACTAAAAAAAAATTCGTAGTATCAATGAATCTAGTAGCTGGTTCTTTGAAAAGATAAAAAAAAAAATTGACAAACCTTTAACTAGTCTCATCAACAGAAAAAGAGAAGGGACCCAAAAATAAAATCAGAAGTGAAAAAGGAGAAGTTACAACCTCTACCACAGAAATACAAAGGAATGTAAGAAATTACTATGAAAAACTAATGCCAAGAAATTGGACAACCTGGGTGAAATGAACAAATTTCCTGAAATATGCAATCTTCCAAAACTGAATCAAGAAAAAACAGAAAGCCTTAATATACTGATAACAACTAATGAAATTGAAACAATAATAAAAAGAAACTCCAAGGACACAAAAGTCCTGGACCAGATGGCTTCACAGGTGGATTTTACCAAACACTTAAAGAAGAAGTAGCTCCTATCCATTTCAAACTATTCCAAAAAAATTCATGAAGAGGGAAGACTTCCAAACTCTTTTTTATGAGGCCACCATCATCCTAATCCCAAAACCAGGTAAAGACACAACAAAAACAGAAAACTGCATGCCAATATATCTGATGAACATAGATGCTAAAATCCGCAACAAAATATCGGCAATCTGGATTCAGCAATACATTGACAACTCTGTAGTCAATAAAATAAAATGAGTTAAAATTAACTCATATGACTCAACGCCAGGAAGAAAAACAGTCCAATTAACAATAGGCAAAGGACCTAAATAGACACTTATCCAAGGAGGACATACAAATGGCCCATACACGTATGAAAAAATGCTCAGCATCACTAGCCATCAAAGAGATGCAAATTAAAACCACAATGAGATCACCTCATACTGTCAGAATGGCCATCATTAATAAATCAACAGACGAGTGCTAACGAGGATGTAGAGAAAAGTGAACCCTAGTGCACTATTGGGAATTCAGACTGGTACAGCCACTGTGGAAAACAGTATGGAATTTCCTCAAAAAATTAAAAATGAACTGCCTTTTGACCCAGTGATTCCTCTGCTAGGATTATACCCTACGAATCCTAAATCACCAATTCAAGAGAACTTAGGCACCCCTGTGTTTATAGCAGTGCCATTTAAAATAATCAGATGCTAGTAACAGCCTAAGCGCCCATCAATAGATCTGTGGATTTAAAAAACTGTGGTACCTTTATGCAATGGAATACTATGCAGCAGAAAAAAAGAAGGAGCTCCTACCCTTCACAACACCATGGATAGAACTGGAAAACACTATGCTACGTGAAATAAGCCAGTTGGTGAAAGACAAATACCATGTGATCTCACCTATAAGTGGAATCTAATGAATGAAATAAACTAACAAACAAAATAGAACCATAGGCATGGAAACATGGAACAGACTGACCAGAGAGGAGGTGAGAGAGGGATAATGGTGGAATGAAGGGGAAGGGACTAGTTAAAGAGCATATATGAATGACCCATGGACATGGACAATGGCGTGGGTATTGACTGTGGTAGTGGGGACTGGGATGGCCAGGGGAGGACAAGGGGGAAAAACTGGAACAATTGTAATACAATAACATTTAAAAAAAGCTTTAAAAAAGTAATAATCTTTCTCTCCTTTCTCCATTCCAGAAAAAGAAAAAGGATTTTGGGAAAGCGTGGTCTCTGTTTTGGCTTAATGCAGTAATGTAAAATTGTATGGGAGAGTTAAGTTGAATAGCCGTCTAAGGAGGCCAGCACAACTTCTCCACAGGAAAACCCATTTAACTGCAAGAATGTTATTTTTTAAAATTAATGTCTCTAGAAGTTGTCTTAAGGACATATAGCAAATAGAGAAAGACCTGTTCAAGTAAATCTAGTAATTCTCAGTAAAAAGAGTAAATATTTGTGGATTTGAGTCAGAGCCACTCATGTCAAAGTGCAAGGTGACAAAAGCTCTATTCTAGGCATTAACAGCCAAGAAGTTGAGTTTACCTCTCCAGTCTAAGGCTATGTCTTTACCTTAAGATGGCTATCTTCCTGTCCCAAACTCTATATTGTAGAAGTTCTACTACAAAGAATCTTGTCCAAGGGGAACACTCTCCTTTCTCCAACCCATCCCTCACTGGTAGGGGAGAAGGTTAACTCCAGAAATGGCAGAGCAAGAATAGGAAGCCAGTCACCCTGTCCCAGCTCACTTATAGGGTGGAGGTTCATGTTGAGAGTGCCAAACTGAGAATACCGTAAACTGCTGTCTTTGCACAGAGCCCTCCCATAGATCATGGGTGTCACTCTGGAAAAACTGGGTCACTAACCCCACTAACAGCTCCTTCCTGTGCAGAAGTTTTGCCTAGGAAAAGAGGGAGACCCTAAGAAGGAATTCCACGGCCGTGGCTAAGGGGCAGACTTTATTTGGAAGAAGATTTAAGGAAGTTTATGACTAAAAACATTAATATAACAAACATCTAAAGTATTCTTATTTTTTATTCTCTCAACTTTTGTAAAAATCATGAAATTATATAAAATACTGCAATATATTTTTGTTTATAACATATATACACTGTGTATAAAATAATAGCAATAAAAGGAGGAAAGAAGAAAATAGAGCTAAATAGAAATAATGTTTCTATATCTCACTGAAATAATGTCTCTATATCTCACTGAAAATCTGACATCTGGATTAGATTCTCATAGGCTGCATATTTTAAGCCCTAAAACAATCACTAAGAAAATAATTAAAACATAAAAAGTGTACAAAATCAAAATCATTAAAGGAATTAAAATGTTACACTAAAAATATTTACTTAATATAAAAAGAGGCAGTAAAGGAGGAAGAGACGGCAAAAAAAATAAGACATAAATAAAAAGAAAGATGGCAGATGTAAATCAACCATGTCAGTAACATTAAATGTGAATGGATGAAACAATACAATCAAAAGGCAGAATTGTTGAACTGGAAAAGGTAATTAGATCCAATTACAGGCTATCTACAGGAGACATATTTTATATTCAAAGATACAAATAGTTTAAAGGTAACATCCAGTCAAGATGGAGGCATAGGTAGACATGCTTTGCCTCCTTGCACAACCACAGAGGGAATTACAACTAAACCTCAAAACAAATAATACCAGGAACTGTCAGAAAATCAAACTGTACGGAAGTCTCACAACCAAGGATTTAAAGAAGCTACATTCATCCAGATGTGGAGACAGATGGAGAGGCAAGGACACACATTGTGGCACAAAGTGACAGCCACAGCAGAAAAGGCAGTCCCATATTCACATGTGGTAGAAAATTGGGGCGGGGATAGCTTGGGAGCAAGCACTCCCAGCCCCAGGCCAGACTGCACAGCGCAGGGTTCCAGTGCCAGACAGGTAAATGTCCATAACTTCTGGCTGTAAAAACCAGAGAAAGTTGGGGCAGCAGAAGAAACTACCGGACTCCAGGAGTCTCCACCTAAAGAGCCCACACAGTCTTAGAATGAACACAAACCCACTCACTTGGGGATTCACCACCAGGGCCAACAGCTGGAAGGGCACCAGTCATGTACAGGGAATGGTTAAGTGACTGAAAACTGGGCAAGTGCCAGACAAACCTCCAGAACCCAGGCACCAGCACTGACTCCTCTCGGAACCCTCCCCCATACAGAGCCAAAAAATAGTGAAGCAGATTGCTCCACACAATTTACAGGTGTCTTTTCTACAATAGACCATGCTACTACGACAGGGAGTCAAAGCAGCTCTACCTAATACACATAAGTGAATGTGGGGAGGCTGCCAAATTGAGGAGACAAAGAAATAATGGCCCAAATGAAAGAACAGAACAAGACCCCAGAAAAAGAACTAAGCAAAATGGAGATAACCAACCTATTAGATACAGAGTTCAAAACATTGGTGTTCAAGATGCCCAAAGAACTCACTGAGTACAGCAACAACGTAAAGGATGAAATGAAGGATACACTAAGTGAAATAAATAAAAGTCTACTGGGAACAAACAGTAAAGGAGGGGAAGCTAGGATCCAAATCAACAATTTAGAACATAAGGAAGAAATAATCATTCAACCAAAACAGTGAGAAAAAAAACAAGAATTCATAAAATGAGGATAGTATAAGAAGCCTCAGGGACATCTCCAAACATACCAACATCTGAATCATAGGGTTGCCAGAAGGAGGAGAGGAAGAGCAAGAAATTGAAAACTTATTTGATAAAAACAATGAAAGGAAAACTTCCTTAATCTGGCAAATGAAATAGACACCCAAGTCCAAGAAGCACAGAGAGTCCCAAACAGGTTGGACCCAAAGCGTACCACTCCAAGACACATCATAATTAAGATGCCAAAGGTTAAAGAGAGAATCTTAAAAGCAGCAAGAGAAAAGCAGAGAGTTACCCAGAAAGGAGTTTCCATAAGACTATCAGCTGATTTCTCAAAAGAAACTTTGTAAGCAAGAAGGGACCAGGAAGAAGTATTCAAAGTGATGAAAAGCAAGGACCTACAACCTAGACTACTCTATCCAGCAAGGCTATCATCTAGAATGGAAGGGCAGATAAAGTGCTTCCCAGACAAAGTAAAGCTAGAAAGTTCATCATCACCAAGCCATTATTACATGAAATGTTAAAGGGACTCATTTATGAACAAGAAGATCAAAACTATGAACTTAAAAATGGCAACAAATTCACAACTATAAAAAACTGAATGTAAAGAAACAAACTAAGCAAACAACCAGAACAGCAACAGAATCATAGATATGGAGATCATTTGGAGGGTTATCAGCTGGGAAGGGGATGGGGAGAAAAGTGGAAGAGGTGCAGGGCTTAAGAAGCATAATTGGTGGGTACAAAATTGTCGGGGTGGGTGTTAAGAACAGTAGAGGAAATGGAGAAGCCTAAGAACTTATATGCATGATCCATGGACATGAACTGTGGCAGGAGCAGGTGGGGGATTGCTAGAGAAAAGGGGCTACTGGGCAGAGGGAGGCAAAGGGGGGAAAAATTAGGACAGTTGTAATAGCATAATCAATAAAGTATATTTTTAAATAATAAATGAAAGTAAAGGATCGGGAAAGATATACCATGAATATCATGAAAGAGCTGGACTACACTATACTGAAGTCAGTGGTTATTACTAACATCAGAGCAAAAAAGACTTTTAAAAATTGTTTTCAATAGAGAAAGGGAACATTTTACAATAATAAAAGAATCATCAGGATGATATACTAATTAAAAACATATTCCCACCTAAAATTAAAGTCCCAAGTACATGCACCAAAAGCTGACAGAATTGAAGGGAGACACAGTTTAAAAATAACAGTTAGAGATTTTAAAAATGCACTTTCTAGAATGGATAGAACTGGACAAAAGATAAACAAGGATGTGGAAGACTTGAACAACTCTACAAACCACCTAGACCAAACAGACCTCTATAGAACATTTCAGTCAGTAACAGAATGCACATTCTTCTCTGGTGCACCTGACTCTTCTCCAGGATAGACCAAAGGCTGGGCTATAAAACAAGCCTCAATAAATTTAAAACAATTGAAATCACAAAATGTGTGTCCTCCAACCACAATGGAATTAAATTATAGATCAATAACAAAAGGAAATTTGGAAAATTTACAGGTATAGAAATTAAATAGCAGTCTACTAAATAACCTTCCAACTTAAGAAACTGGAAAAAGAAGAGCAAGCAGAAGGAAACATAAAGATTAGCATTCACATAAATGGAATAGAGAATATAAAAACAGTGGAGAAAGTTAATGAAACGAAAAGCTGGTTCTTTAAAAAAATCAAGAAAATTAAAATCTTAAGCTACAGTATCAGAAAAAAAAACATAATATTGAGATCACTAAAATCAGTAATGAAATAGAAGACTTTGCAGAAGTAAAAAGGATTATAAAGGAACACTATAAACAACTATATGCAAAAAACTATATAATGTAGGTGAAGTAGACAAATTTCTAAGAAGATACAAACTTCCAAAACTGACTGAAGGAGTAGAACATCTAAATTTGACCTATAGCAAATAAAGAGATTGAATTAGTAATGTTAAAACTTCCACCTAAGAAAAGCCCAGGCTCAGATGCCTTTATTGGTGAATTCTATGAAACAGTCTAAGAGTTACTAGCAATTCTATACAAATTCTGTCAAAAATATAAGGGATAAACACCTCCCAACTCATTCTATTAGGCCAGCCCTATCCTGACTTCAAAACCAGACAAGGACTAATGTCCCTTGTGAATATAGATGCAAAAATCTTCAACAAAATATTAGTAAACCAGATCCAGCAGCAGAGTAAAAGGATTATACACTATAACCAAGTGGGATCAATCCCAGGAATGCAAGGTTGATTTAACATTCAAAAGTCTATTAATGTACCTCAGTAACTCACATATTAATATAATAAAGGACACAAACTTCATGATCTTCTCCAGAGACACAGAAAGAAATATTTGACAAAATTCAATACCTTTTCATAAAGAAAACACTCAACAAAGTAGGAATAGAAGGAAACTTTCTCAAACTGACAAACCACAGCTGCCTTGGCCAGGTGGCTCGGTTGGTTAAAGTGCCCCCTTGTGCACGAAAAGGTTGTGGGTTGGATTCCCAGTCAAGGCACTTACCTAGGTTGTGAGTTCAGTCCCCAGTTGGGGAGCATACAGAGGCAACCAATCAGTGTTTTTCTCTCACATTGATATTCATTCTCTCTCTCTTTCTCTCTCTCCCCCTCCCTCCCCACCTCTTCCCTCCCCCTGTTCTTCTCTCTCTAAAAATCAATAAACATTTCCTCCAGTGAATATTAAAAAAAATAAACAACTAATATGCTAAATGATGAAAAACTAGATGCTTTCTCCCTAAGATTAGGAACAAGGCAAGGATGTTTATTCTTACCATTTCTAGTCAACTTGTACTGGAGACTTTAGCTAGGGCAACTAGGAAACAAAGGTATTAAAGGAATCCAAATTGGAAAAGAACTAAAAGTATTTCTAAGCCTAAGGAATTCACCTTAATACTTTTAGAGTTAATTTTTAAAATTTAGCAAGGTTTCAGGATACAAAATTGAAACAAAAATCAGTGGTATTACTGTACACTAGAAATGAACAATATGAAATAATAAAACATCCATTTACAATAGCATCAAAAATAATAAAATACTTAAAAATAAATTTAACCAAGTACAAGACTTGTACGCTGAAAACTACAAAACACTGTTGAAAGAAATTAAAAATCTAAATAAATGAAGAGCTGCCCCATGTTCATGAATCAGTAGACTTAATATTGTTAAGATGACAATACTCTACCTATTTATCTACAGATTCTATACAAAACCTCTCTAAATCCCAGCTAATTTTTGTTTTGCAAAAATTATGAAGCTGATTCTATAATTCATATGGAAATTCAAGGGACCCAGAATAGACAAAGTAGTTTTAGGGATTAAAAAAAGAGAAAAGTTGGAGGACTCATACTTCTTTATTTCAAAATTTACTATAAAGCTAGCATAATCAAAATAGTATGGTGCCAGCAAAAGAGTATACATAAAATAAAATTGAGAATCCAGAAATAAACCTTTACATCACCAATCCCACTGCTGGGATTGTGCCCTAAGAATCCTGAATCACCAATTTAAAAGAACCTATGCACCCAGTGTTCATGGCAGCACTATTTACAATAGCCAAGTGCTAGAAACAGCCTGAGGTGCCCATCAGTAAATGAGTGGATCAAAAGACTGGTACATTTACACAGTGGTTATGGTCAATTGATCTTATACCAGCGTGCCATTACAGGAAAATGGAGAAAGAATAGTCTTTTTAATAAATGTTACTAATATAATTGGATATTTACATACTAAAGAATAAATTTGGATCCTTTCTTTAAACTACACACAAAAATTGCCTCTAAATTGGCCATAGATCTAAATGTAGGAGCTAAAACTGAAATACTCTTAGAAGAAATCATAGGTGTAAATTTTCCTAACCTTGAGTTAGGTTATGGGTTTTTTTAACTTTTTTATCCTCACCTGAGAACATGGTTATTGATTTTAGAGGGTAGGGAGTAAGAAAAAGAGAGAACTGTCAATGTGAAAAACATCCATCAGTTGCCTTGCACACACCCTGACTGGGGACCAAACCTCCAACCCAGGCATGTGCTCTGACCAGGAACAAAATCCACAACCTTTAGGTTTACGGGACGATAATCCAACCAACTGAGCCACAGCAGCCAGGACAGGTTATGGCTTTTTACATAAAATACCAAAATACAAGCAATAAAAGAAAAGTGTGGATAAATTGGACTTCATCAAAAAAGCTCTTGTGCTACAAATGATACCATCAGGAAACGGTAGCCCACTGAATGCAAAAAGGCTTTTGCAAATCATACAGGGGTGGGATAAAAGTAGTTTACAGTTGTTTGTGTGGAAAAAGATATGCAGGTTATGATTATTACAATGGTTTTATTAACTCAAAAGAATGTCACAGTGGCACAGTGCTCTTAGGTACGATCTCATAAGTCTCAAATTGCCGTCTTCATTATTTACACATTCTTGTAGTCTACTTGCTATACTCAAGCACACTTTGGCACAGGATTCTTAAACCTACTTTTGCCGGCCCCTGTATAATCTTTTAAAACAAACTTATACCCAGAATATATAAAGAATTTTTTATCTCAATAATAAAAAGACAAATGGCTCAATTTAAAAATGGTCAGAGGATCTGAATAGACAGTTCTCCAAAGAAGAAAAATGAAAGGCTAATCAGCACATAAAAAATAAATGGTGGACATCATCAGCTATTAGGGAAATCAAAACCACAATGAGACACCACTTTATACCCACTAGGATGATTATAATAAAAAAAGACAGACAACAACAAATACTGGTGTGGATAAGGAGTTACTGGAAGCCTGATAACATTGCTGATGGGAATGAAAAATGGTGTGGCCACTTTGAAAACTTGTTTGCCTGTTCTTCAGAATGTTAAGTGAAATTGCCATTTATTGTACCATTTTCACTTTTGGCAAAGGGATTGAAACATGTTCATACAAAAACTTGTACTAGAGTGTTCATAGCAGCAGTATTCATAATAGCTAAAAAGTGGGAACAACCCAAATGTCCACTAAGTAATGAATAGATAAAATGGACAATAGTTGATTCTCACAAGCTAATGCTCATACCGCACTAGTTCTCCCTCATAACTGTTTTGTTGTAGAATTTTTCTCAGTAGTGTTCTTCATTTGTTTCTTATAAACTTTAAAATAATTTTTAACTAAAAATAATGCTCTTCTAAATGTATGTAAGTCACCCTTAGTCTGGGGAGAGGAACCAACCTCTTTATTTGATTTTACCATCCTCTTCAAATTACCATCTTATTTTCTTTCTCCCTCTTACTGCCAAAAAAAAAAAAAAAAAAAAAACCAAGATCTCAACCTGCTGTTTCCATTTCTTTCCCATCCATTCATTCTTACTTTTCCATCATCTGGATTACTGTTGTTTGACATTTTCAGAGGTCTCCCAGTTACCCAGTGCTGTAGTCTTGTCTTAGTGCTCATTCTCTTGGGTCTTTTTCTAGTATTTGGTATTGGTTACTTCTTGATGCTCTTCATCCTTAACATGCACTTTCACATCATTCCTAGTTCTTTTTCTTATGAGTTTGACATTGGCTCATCTTCCTGTGCCTACCTCTAAATATTCTCCAAACTTTTTTCCTTGGTTATCTACTTTCCTCTGTACTCCCTTTCTCAGGTCACATCACAATTATAGCTTAATATATTACCTTTAAAACGATGAATCTCACAGCATAGTCACAATCTTGACCTCCTGTGCACCCCAGTTCCACACTCGTTTGCTCAGTGGACGTTCCACTTGGTTGTCCCTCTGTGACCCAAACCTGGAATGTCTCAATCTTGCTCTTCATTATTCCCAGAAGACTGAGGGTTCTGGTCATTATCTTGCTTGCTTGCTATGGATTCTTTCATACCCCTGAGATGATTTCCTTAGAATAAACCATGGCTCCTCCTTTTCTCCTCCCCACTTTCCCACCATAATTACCAAGACCATTCAGTCCTTCCTCTATAATTTTTTCTCAAGTTTCTCCCTTAAAAAAAAATGTTCACTCTTCAGGTCCCGTCTAGATTTTCATCTCCCCATTCCTAAACAACTGTGCTAAACAGTCTCCCTAGTCCTCATCTTACTTTATATGCTCTGTCCTGTGTAATCCCCATGACTCATCCCTGCCAGTTTATGTTTTACACCACCACTTGCTTCATTTCTCCCCTCAAAAATCTAATATTACGTACATAAGAAAGCATTATTTCCTTAACCTGACTGCCAAGGCCCACCACAGTCTCCTCTTTAACCTACCCCTTCCATTAGACTCTTACAGATCCGCCCCCCTTCTCCTGACTCACCTTCTTACTCTCTCCCTTAAACATGCTGTCTGTGTACTCGATTTCACACCTTTCCTTATGGCTCCCACCTAGATAATGTGTGTAACATTCGTGCATCCACCTTGGCTCAGCTCCCTCCTAAAATATTCTCTTATTCAGATTCAGTGATTATTACTTTTCTAAATTCATGACACCAGTGTTTGTTTAATCATTTGTCAATCACTCTTATATTTATTATTTTGTGATATTTTTTGTATGTTGGACTGCCTGATATTTCATAGTTAGATTTATTTTACTTTTTGTATTATAGTTCTTAATTCCTAGAAGAAAAATATTTAGTAGTTATTTAAATAGAAATGTCTTAATGTTTCCATTTTGGGGATTTTGTTTGTTTGGTTTTTTGTTTTGTTTTACATTTGATATAATCTCACAGCCCATAAAAATGGAAATTATAAAGGCACCATAATAAATATATGAAGTTAAATGCAGAAGCAAGGTGATAAGAAAAAGTTTGCTTAGCTTTTAAAGATAGATTACAAAGTGTGACATTTAACCATTTACAAGTATTATATTTTGCTGTTAATCTTAGTTATTCCCTTTTAGGACTCAAAGCTGTTAGCCAACCTCAAGACTTTTATGTCTTAAGAAGAGAATATCTAAACATTGTTAAGCTATGAGGCATTTTTATTATATCTTTGAAAACTGGGGAATTTTTTTCAAGTTTTCATCAAAGAGCAATTTTTTAAGGACTTAGCTATAAATCCTGGGAAATAGAAGTTTCTGATGGAATTCTTATCACTGAAATTATTTTAAGCACAACAGGCCTGCTGGTATCCACTATTGTAAGATCTCTTAAAATCCAGCTGTCATCCAGGTGGTCGTTCTTACAATGGAACGAATAAGGTATTATTTCTTGTTCATATTTATTTTTTGGCAAATGATTTTGTGCTTGACCTAATTGGTTGAAGGTCAAACATGTGTCCGTAAGTTTAAAACATTGATATAAATCAGACACATAGGTCTTGAAAGGAAATACATAAAAATCTATGAGTAATTTCAATGATATACATCAGTATTTACATTTTTGCCATCTGCATATAATAAAATTATTTTGATATTTTATTTAGTGAAGTAAATTATGTGCCTATTAGAAAAAATATATGATTATTACAGAATTAACTATATCTTGTCTTACCATTTTCTAGTAAGTGTTTTATAACCAAGGTTTTTTGTTTTGTTTTGTTTTTTAACTTTTCCTTTAACTTAAAATGTTAAATTCATTCCTGATATATATTTCACTGAATTTTGAGGTCATTATATGTTCCATGTAAGTCTCTTTTATAGTATCTTTTTTTTGAGATTTACTTTATTCAGTATAGCAGCATATAATTTATTTTGTTCGAATAGATAATTTTAAGAAAAGTACAAATCATAAGTTAAAAGCCATACTAATTATATATTTCATTTAAAAAAAACATGTCACACTCTGTTTTAGTAGATTAATGATTAATCAAAGGTAATCTGAAATAAAGATAAAGATATGAGGCATATTTTCTTATCCCTTAATATATCTGGACCTGGCTTGTTAAGTACAAGCTTATTTTTCAAATATCATTATAAAATACGTAATATACAATTAATATAGTACTTTGGAAAGACACAAATCAAACAGGGTTCCTATCAGGGAAATTTACTGAAATGTTTTTTCTATAGCTTCAGTGGCCGAAAGACAGCACTGGAATGTGAGAAACTAATTTTGGTTTGTTTTAACGCCTCAGAATGTTACAAATTAATCAAGTGCTACTTAAAGTCTAGAACTCATTAACTTTGTAAGTTTTACTTTTCCCATGACAGAGATTAAGTTATAGCATAAACCTTCTTTAGTCTCTCACATTGGTCAGGCTACCATGCGTGCTGCACAAGTGCCCTCTTACTTGCTATTTAGCGAGTTCAGTATAGGCAGCGATGACACACAGAAGTGCCAGTGTGCCGTTACGTCATGCTTACACAAGACAAGCATGAACCCATTCTGGTTGTTTCCTACCTTGGCAATTTGCTTAGGTAAAGCTGACTCTTGTAGTTAGTGCACCTGAAAGAAAAACAACTGCATAAATACATTCTTGTACACATGCACACTCAAACAAAATTCATTTGTTCACACACTTTCACTGAAGAAAAAACTAACATGCATTATAAGTATTTAATAAGCTTCTGATTGAATAAAGCTCCTGGAGCCCTAACTAAGCTAATCACTGAAAGACATCTCTGCAGTATACATTTGCCATTTGTTCACAGTTGGGAAAACAAGCAAGTAAGTTAGTGATGTCGTGGTGTGAATAAACCGTTACGTAAGAGTGTGCATCCCCAGGAAACTCATACCAGTATAAATATGCAAGCAGAATGTAGTGGTGTACATACATACATAGTTTTTTATTTTTTTACTCTATGTGGAGTAGCTGAGTTTATGGCATTTGTAGGACAGATTGAGGTTTGTAATGAAAAGGGAAACCAAATGAAAACTGTTGAACAGCAGGCCCTATTTGATGTGATTATGAAAGATGTTTCTTTATTCTGTTTTCTCTTTTGCAATCTAAAAACAGTAGCAGCGGGTTGCAAGCAGAGTTCATCATAGGTTGTCAATCACTGTCATTTAACATTTGTAGGGAAAGACATCTTTATTCAAAGACAGCTGGGCAAATCAGAGACATAGATTTGCGGTTAGTGGCCTGTCCAGCCTATACTAAACAAACAAGGACTGGGTAGACAAACCAGCTTCTCACATAAAAACATAATGGACTCCACTGACCTCGCTGCCCTCCATTCAGCTTCAATCCCAGTTGCATAAAAGCTTCACTGCCCACTTTCAATTTCCTTTAATTACCTACATGATGTAGATAAGAAAATGAACCTCACTTATAGTCAGTGATCACACACAGGAAATTAACTAGACAAGTTGTTTAAAATTAGATGAGTAATTTGGAGGTAAATAGAGTGTCCTACTGAGGAAGAAGTATCTAGAAAGGGTTTTTGTTTGCTTATTTGTTTTTAAGTAGGGATTTTATTTTACTTACTCTTTCTGCTGATCCTGAGATTGCCACTTTTTTAATCATTTTGAACTAAGTAAGAAATCTTTTTAAATATTCTGAAACATCCAGAATAAAATATTTGAAAGAGGTAAGAGCTAAGTAAACAGGTGAAGCAAACATGCCACATTCTAAAGAGCTTAGAAAAATTGTAAATTGGAATTCCAGGAACAAACGATCATGGTTTTCACAGGAGGTTCTGGCAGAGTGATGGAGGATTAAGTAGCAGTTGTCTTAAGTCAGTCTTCATTTTAAATTGCTTCTCAAGTCCCTAATCACCACACACAAAAACTAAAAGTGCTGATTTTTTAATTTATTCTAATTTATTTTTTTAAAAATCAATATTTTGTTCATCATTCTTGTGGTGCATAGCACTTGAGTTTTTATTAGAAAATATTGTAAGGTTTCAGAGTAATATAACTTTCTATAATACTTTTCTGTCAGAAAAGTTTTGCCAGATGTACAATATAAATGATTCATTCTTTTCTCTGTCTCCCCACAGTATTTTGAGTTAGTTCACTAAAATACACTGAAAAAAAGCATATTTCCTTATCACATACTGATGTGCTTTTGTGAACATTTAATTAATATGGATTTAAAAGAAACCTAGTTGGAGATTGGAGACTAAAGCCTGCTGCACCAACCATGTAGTTCAAGAGGACAGAATTCCTGAATCTTAATCTTTAATGTGACTCTCTCTTATATTATGAGAACATTGTCTTTCAAAGAGCCAATGTTTTTTGTAATACAATTATAGAAAAATTATATGATTACTTGGATGAAATTAATGTGCCATTACTAGTAAAGCACCAGTAAAAACATATATAGATACAGTTTCTTTGAATAATATTTAAGAATCATATTTTAGTAAATTAAATGTCATTTTAGGTAGTGAAGTGTATGTACATAATTATAAACAAAAAATTGCAATTGAAACCTATAGAACAAAACTCAAATAATTGAACCTTAAACCTCAGTTAGCATCCTGTATGGTATTAGATATAAGGATTATTATAATAATAATAATGCCTGCCTGACATGTATACCAAGTCTTACAGTTCTTAAGTGTTTCATAAACACTATCACATTGAATGCTCACACCAAATCCCAATTTAAGATGAGGAATTTGGGACTTAGGAAGGTTCACTTACTCTCAGAAGGTCACATAGCTTGTAAATGGTAGATCTGAAAATCCAGCTGTTGTATCAATTCCAGGATTCAGTGTTCTCTCTGCCTCCTTGCACCGTGCCATTGCACCCTTGTGATCTCTCTTTCTAAGGGGATGAGTTACTACTGCATTCTTTGGACTCCCCTTAAATTCAAACACTGGAAGCAGAAAAGGAGGGATCCTCAAAGGAAGCAATAGCTTTTGATGAGACCTCTGTTAATTATGAGTATGTTTTAACTACAGAAACTATTATGGATTTGATATTATATAAAATTTTATAAATCAAGTATCAGCTCCTTTGAAGATCTCAAAAAAATTGCCTGTGTCAAATTTAATAATGAAAAAGATAATACTTATTAAAAGCATATGTTAAATAATGAAATCTATGTAGGCTCATTCTAATGAGTATTCTCCTGTAATAGTGTCCCTCTTTTTCAATTCAAGTTTGAACCTTAACCTATCACTCTTCCCTTCTTTATTTAAAAATAATATTTTTTATTCTAATTCAGCTCAGTCATAACCTCCTCAAAGATATCTTCCCTAACCACTCTTATTATTTGTACCTCTCCCTCCTTAGACTTGTTCAGTTGTCATTTTTTCACAGATAGTTGTGGTTAAGGTCTGGCTCCCCACCCTGACTATAAACCTTTGTAAGAGTAGGGGGTCTTTTCTGCTTTTGTTCACCATTTTATACCCAACAATATGCTGAGTAAATATGTGGTAAAGAAATGACTCAGCACAATAAGACAAACCTTGTCCGTTGTGGTTATTAAAATCTTTTTTATTTTCATTAAAGTGTATAGTTTTTGCAAAGAAATTATGAACCCCTTAGTTTAGAAAGATTGCTTTACGCACTGAGAAAAGACATCATACCATCCTGATACGCCAAGGTTGCGGGTTTGATCCCTAGTCAGGGCACATATGAGAGTCAACCAATGAATGCATAACTCAGTGGAATAACAAATTGATCTCTCTCTCTCTCCCCCTTCCTCCCCTCCTTTTCTCTCTCTCTGAAATCAATAAAATCAATAAATAAATTTTAAAAAAAGATCTGATGACCTCCTTATTAGACATAGGAGGATTTCTCTACAGCATAGCATTTTTTCCAACCTAAAAGGTATTCAGCTGTCAGCAGACTCATCTGATACTGATACTGCTGGCAGTCAGCAAAATCACAGTCCTAGTGAGACAGGGGATTAAAGCCATAAATCGGGTAATTCAAGCAGAATTGGCACAGTCTGGAGAACAGTGGAGTCACATCTTACATGGAGTTTAGATTCTAATATAAGCAAATACAACAAAAAGCACTAATGATCAAATTTACCTAAAGTACAATAAGCATGGTTGTGAGTAGGCAGCCCTGTGCAGATATGCTGCTTCTCAGTGAGTTCAACACCATTAAGCATTGGAGCAACTCATTGTTTCTTTAGTTTAGCAATGAATGAAGTAGTTGGCTTACATGTGAAAGTCATGCTTTATGAAAAACGTGCATCTCTGAGTACTAGAATCATACATCACAGAACGGTGATCACACTTTCACGGGTATTTTGGAACTAAGACATGAAAATGCCCAATTTATATTCTTACCAATCAATCAAAATTAATCAGTTTCCCTCTCTTCACTCCTCCTCCTCACACTTCCTCTGCCTCTCCCTCCCTCAGTGTAGGGAAGGGGATGTATAATGTATATAATTGAATTTGAACAAGATTCTACTGAGGAAAGTGGATTACTTAGCTAATACTGTTAATTAGTGCTTTCAGCCAAATTCTTTCCACATAATTTTATTTTAATTGAACTTTTTATGTAATTTGTAAGTCTAGACCAATTCCTGTATATCACAAACCTGAAGAGCCAATTCAGTTTGTGGTATTAAAATTGTTATGCCATTTCCTTCTGGTAAGAGATCATAAGATGTGTTTTATGAACAGTAGAAAGAAATGTAAATATGAATAATTTTTAGACTATGAAACAGAGTTACAGCTGCTTTTCTTCTTCCTCCATCTCTACCTGTCTCGCTTATTGCCTTCTCTTTGACTGTATTTTGCATGCTTGACAGAGATCTCCCACTCACTCTCTTCTCAACTTCTCTGCTATTAATAGCAGCATCAGTCTCCTCATCCCTGTGGCTTAAACCTTAGACCCCTCCTTATCTGTTTCTATGAATCTGTGTGTTCTATTTTCGATGCTGGGAATGCAGGGTATCTCTCTCCCTCTTGTTCTCTCCTACAGACTGTTCTGAGCCTAGAACAAACACTGCCTCTTTGGGGAACCTTTCCAACACATCCAGTTCACTTTTGTGCTCTTCTCTGATTAGCAAACTGATTAATTCTACACTTAAAATATTTCTTTGTATAAATCGTTTGCCTTGACATCATTTTAATTTCCTTGAAGGAAAAGATTGTGTTTCAGATTCGAACCATCCTTTTCCTTATCTGCTATCCCATTTTTCTTAAGCCCTTTGTTAAGGCTGGGATAGGTGGGCAGTTGCCAATAGAGACTTGGTTGGAGCCCAGGTATTGGATTGAGATGGGTCAGTATGGAGGTGATATTTCACCTGAAATTCACCTGAAATAAAACATAATAGCACTGTCATTGTAAGTATTCCTTCTTTTTTGGCACATAAGAAAACAGGAAAGTGCTGAAATAACATATTTAAAGAAAACCAAGATGACACATGGGGCAAAGCATTGTTAACTGCTAATGTGTCAGCATACACTTCCTTGTGTATGCTGAAAACAGCGTTTGAAATAGCATAGAGTAACTGATATTTTTGACAATTGCAAAACAAAGACAAAATACATAATTTTAAATATTTCCAGTTCAAACAGAATGTTGCAAATAGTCATTAAAGATATTTTTCCAGCATACTGTTTAAACAATTGTAAGTACTTTACACAGCATTTCTCAGTCCTATGGACTCCCCATTCCCCACCCCCCACTTCCCCACCCCCCACATAGACTGTCCCCAGAACACTTTTCACTTCTCTCTTCATCTGTTTAATATCTGCCCATCCTCTGAATCTTAATTCATCTGCCTTTCTTTCAGGAAACCTTCATAACTTGGTCAAATTTCTTTGCTAAACTCTCTCATGCATTCATACATTTCTTCTTTACAGCACTTGCCAGCATATCAAATTTGCATTTACTTAGATGATTGGATAATAACTGTCTCCCTCATATGGTAGATATGCAACAACTATTTATTTAAATGAATTTATTTCATTCAATTTTTGAAGTACATATTTGCCTATTAATATAGTCTGAATTTGTATTACAAGGAAATAACACGATCATCAATACCCTTTTTATTAGTGCTCTTGTACTATATTCTTAGCACATAGTAAAGGCACAGGTTTCTGAAATTGTATATCAAGCAAGAAAAGGTGAAGATATATTATATATAAGTAGAATATTCTAAGTGTTTCATGTTACTGAATTCCAAATAATAAAATCTTAAAGGGCTCCAGCATACAGTTTTGCTTCATAGGCAAGATCCTGTGCCTATCGGATTAAAATCAGAAGTTATGTGACAGCTCTCCATGAGCTTCCACTCCTGCAGCTCCCAGGCTGACCTCTTCCCCAGGCAACCACCAGCCTGCTTTCCCTCACTATAGATGAGTTGATATTTTCTAGAATACTATATAAGTGGAATCCTATAGGATGTACTTTTTTGGGATCTGTCTTCTTTTATTCAGCATAATTATTTGGAAATTCATCCATGTTATGATATCATAGTTCATTCTTTTGTTTGTTTCTTTCTTTCATAAATGACATAATTTTTTATTTATTTTGTATTGTTGTCCAAGGACAGTTGTCTCCATTTTCCCACCACTACTTCCCCTCACCCCACCCTCCCTACCTCCCACAATAGTTCATTCACTTTATTGCTGAGTAGAATTCCACTTTATGGATAAAAAACAGTTTGTTTATCCCTTTAGCCTGTTGAAGACCTTACGTGTTTTTCTCATTTTTCACTTTATAAGTAAAGCTACTGTCAAGTACTGTGTACAGGTCTTTTTGTGCTTTCTTTTCTTTTGGGTAAATTCCTAGGAATGGAATGGCAAATGTGAAACTGTTCTCCAAAGAGATTATAACTTTTACATTCCCATAAGCTTCCATTTTTTTCACATTCTTGCCAATACTTGGTATGTTAGTCATTTAAGTTTTGGCCATTCTAATTTTTATTTTCCTTATAACTAATGATAGTTCATGTGTTTATGTAAAATATCTGTCAAATCCTTGATAAGTCTTTTCCCACTTTTTTTAATTGGCTACTTGTTTTTTCACCCTAAGTTTTCAGAATGTGTATATTCTAGACACAAGTACTATATTAAATATATGATCTGCAAATATTTTCATTCTTTGGGCTATATTTTCACTATCTTAAGGATGTCTTATTTGGCTGGGTAAAGCTAAATTTATCAATTTTCTTTGTAGAATTGATAAATTCTACATGTAGGATTTAAGGTATTTTATCGATGCAGTCTTTTCCTAACCATACATACCAAAGATATTCTCCTATGTTTTCTAGTTTTAGATTTAACACAAGAGAATGTTCGTATACAGTATAAGGTAAAGATTGAAGATTTGGGGGGGGTTGTTTGGGGCTTTTGGGTTTTTTGTTGGTTTTGGTTTGGTTTTGCTTTTTTGCGTGTGGATACCCAATTATTCCGTCATTTCTAGAAAAGACTGTTCTTTCTCCACTGCTTTGCCTTTGAGTCTTTGTCTAAAATAAGTTTTTTATATATGTATGGGTTTATTTCTGGATTCTTTATTCTATTCTAATACAATACTTCCAGAATTCTGTCAGCTCTTCTAGGTTCTTTGCATTTCCATATGAATTTTAGAATTGTAATTTGTAATAAGAAGTATGTACTTGCTCTTGAAATATATGTTTGGTCTTCATCCCTGTTTCTGGCATAGAGCTAAAACCCTTGTAATTTCCTAAGTGATGAAGAGCACAGTGAAGGTGCCTTTTATTATGGTAATGAGGTGACTTTTGAAAACACCTAAGAATGGAGACACCTTGCCAACCATGTGGTTACAAGGTGGAAATTTTAACTCCACCATCCCATTTCACCTGTGATCACACCCCAGCCTCTGGGGGAGGAGAGAGGGGATGAAGATGGAGTTAATGATTGATGACTGATGTTATAATTAATCATGCCTATGTAATGAAAACCCAAAAGGACAGAGTTTGGAGAGCTTCCTAGTTGGTGAACACATGGAAATTTGTCCAGCTCAAAGAGAGTATAGAAGCTTTGAGCCCTTTTCCTATACCTTGCCCTATGTATTTCTTTCATTTGCCTGTTCCTGTGTTACATCCTTTCATAATAAACTAGTAACCTAATAAGTAAAATGTTTCTCTGAGTTCTGTGAGCCACTCAAGCAAATTCATGCAACCCAAATAAAGTGGTGTTGGAAGCCCCAATCTGTAGCCAGTCAGTCAGAAACACAGGTGTAGCCGGTCAGAAACCTGGGCTTGCAGCTGGCATCTGAAGTGGAGAGGAGAGTCAGTCTTGTAGAACTGAACCCTTGATTTGTGGGAGAGCTGACGCTATCTCCAGGTAGACAGCATCAGAAGTGAGTTGAATGGTAGGACACCTAGCTGTGTTTTGGGCAGTGTGGGTCTCTCCTTACCACCCCCAATCCTGCATGTACACACATTGGAGTCCTTTAAAAAAATCAACTTGTCAGTCAGCCAGAGGATAAAAAAATCTGCTGTGATTGAGACTGTATTATATCTGTAGATCAATTTTGGGAGAATTGAGGTATATATCTCTCTTTAGTTAGGTCTTCTTTAATTTTTCTTAGCAATGTTTTGTAGTTTTCAGTGTACAGGTCTTACATGTGTTTGTCAGATTTATTTCTAAGTACTTAATATATTTTATGCCATTATAAATTTGTTTTTTTAGTTCTGGTTTTTGGTTGCTAATATTCAGAAATACAGTTGATTTTGCATGCTAATCTTGTATCCTGAAACTTACTAAACTCACTTTTTCTGGTATATTATTTTCTACTTTTCATTGGGTTTTTCTATATTGATGAGCGTATCATCTACAAATAAAGACAGTTTTACTTCTTCCCTTTCAGTCTGGATGTTTGTTCATTCTTTTTCTTGCCTAATTGCACTGAGTAGAACCCCTGGTACATTGTTGAATTGAAGTACTAAGAACAGAAATTCCTGTCTTGCCCTGGCTGGTGTGACTCAGTGGATTGAGTTCGAACCTATAAACCAAAGGGTCACTAGTTCGATTCCCAGTCAGGGCATATGCCTGGGTTGCCGGCCAGATCCCCAGTAGGGGGGCATGCAAGCAGCAACAACACATGGATGTTTCTCTCCCCTTCTTTCTCACTCCCTTCCCCTTCTCTCTAAAAATGAATAAAATATTTTTTGGAAGGAAGGAAGAAAAGAAAGGAAAGTAGGGGGAGGGGGAGGGGAAGAGAGGAAGAGAAGGAAAGGGAAGGGAAGGGAAAAGGGAAGGAAAAGGAAGAAAGAAAAGAAATACATCCCAGTCTTGTTCCTGATCCTAAGGGGAAAACATTAGGTCTCTTACTGAAATATGATGTTAGTTGTGGGTTTCTCAAAGAAAATGCACGGGTTGAGAAAGTACCCTTCTTTTCCTAGTTTGCTTAGAGTTTTGGGGGGTGGATGTTAGATTTTATTGGATTTTTTTCTGCATCATTTCAGGTGATTATATCATTTTTTCCTTGAAGTTTATTAGTAAAGTGAATTACAGTCATTGATTTTCAAATACTAAACCAATCTGCATTTGCTCACTGCACTCATCTAGTTTGATATTTGATTATTAGGCACATATACAGTTAGAATTTTTATATCTTTTTAGAGAATTGACCCCTTTATTATTATGCAATTACCTTCTTTATCTGATCATTTTCCTTCCTTTTAAGTCTGCTCTGCCTGAAATTCATATAACTATTCTTGTTTTATTTGATTACTGTTAGTATGGTATATTCTTTCCATCCATTTATTTTTATCTATATGTGTCTTTATATTTGAAGTTGTTTTCTTGTGAACAAAATATAAGTGGGTCATATTTTTTGATTCACTGTGACATCCTCTGTCTTTTAATCAGTTTATTTAGATCATCAACGTTCAAAGTGATTATTGATAAACAGTGGACCCTTGAACAATACTGGTTTGAACTGCATGGGTCACTTATATATGGGTTGTTTTCAATAAATACACAGTCAACTTTCCATATCCTTGGGTTTCACATCTGCAGATTCAGCCCACTGTGGATCAAAAATAGTATTTGAGGGAGGGGACTTTGTTTTTGTTTGTTTCTTTGTTAAGAAAAATGGGGTGCTCTGACTTATTTCAAAATAGTACATCCCCCTCCCCCAACTAGAAAAGCCCACAGGGATTTTTCTTCGATATTTACTGTGGGAAGCTGGTCAGACTCCTGAAGGTAAATTTCAGTTTTGTGGGAGTCCCCTGTGACTGGTCCCCATCGACTTTTTAGCTCTCAGGGTTGTCCACACAGAGCCCCCCACAGTTCATCAGTTACAGTTCAGGTTTTCTCAGCCTGGCACTGGTTCCCTGGCAGTTCCTGCTTGTGACTCTCGGCTCCTCTTAGCGGCTGACTCCCTGAATTTGCCTGTATTTCTGGGCTTGGAGACAACAGTTTGTCCTGTGTTCACCCCCTACATGGATCCAAGAAGAGTTGTTGATTTTTCAGACTTTTTAGGTTTTTACTTGTCAGAATGCAGTGATAGCTTCCAAGCATCTTACATATGGAACTGGAAACATGAATTTTGAACAATTTTATTTAAATCTGATGTATTACATTAAATTTTAAGTTAATGACCCTAATCTTCACCCTTTTCTTACCTCAGCATTCCTGTCCACCTCCCCCTTGTCCCAGCTGTGCCTTATTTCTTCCACTCATCTCTGGATCTCTACTTAAATAATACTTTTTCCAAGATGCTTTCCCTGACCCTCTAAAGTTACTAAGTCCCCAAACCGAATGTCCCTTCAGCACTCTGTACTGATGTATCATAGCATTCATTCCACTTTGTAGAACTTTTTGTATTTGATGTGCTCTCAGTCTCTGATTCACTGCTGTGGGCCCAGCATCAGGCATGATGTTTGCTGCCTAGTAGAATCTCCGTTATTTTTGTTGACTGTATAAATAAGAGTGCTCATGAACTTCAGATATATTATACATTATTCACTTCTCCTCACATATTAATAATAGTATTGAACAAAGCAAAACTTTAAAGGATATGGTTATCTATGTTTTTTCTAAGCCATGTTTTAAATGTCAGTAGTTAAAGCTAAGAAGTATATTATTATACTTTTGACCCAGCACATTAATAATATACACATATATGTTGTTTTCTTTTTTCAGGATGCAGAAGAATACACAGATTTGCCAGTAAGGCACAACGAAGATCATATGAATAGTGAACTGGCAAAATGTCTCCCCTTGGAATCCAATCCTCATTCGTTCGACAGCCCTCACACCAAAGCACATCTCCTGCTCCAGGCACATCTCAGCCGAGCCATGCTGCCCTGCCCAGATTATGACACTGACACCAAGACAGTCTTGGACCAAGCTCTCAGAGTATGTCAGGTATGACCGTCATTTCTAATACCTACATTTTCTCCTGTCCCTGCTTTTTTTTCCCTGTTCTAGAATAAAATATACTTTCACTTAAATATTTTTATTACAACATTTTTAAGAAAAACCTGGTGAACAAGAATTTTCAAAAGAAAAGCAAATATAAATGCAGTTAAGATGACAATTTCAGCCATTCGTTCGGTCAAAACTGTACTGAAGGTAATCTAAGCAGCAGGTACTTTTCTAGGCACGGAGCTTACAGCAGCGACTAAGAGGAGTATCTGCTGTCATGGGCTTTCAGTCAAGATGAAGAAGACAGACAATTAAAAATTTAAGTCAGGAGGTTGGAACTGCTATTTAAAAGTAATAATAATAAAGTATAATATATAATTAAGGAAACAGAGAAAGATGGAAGGTGCTGATTTGCACTATTTTGCAATGTGGTATTCAGGGACTATCTTACGTATAAAGTCACATTTAAGAAACAATTAAAGGAAGGGGATGAGTCCCAGGGTTATCTGGAGAATGTATTCCAAACACTAAGAAAAGCTAGTGCCAAGGCTCTCATTTAGGAACTTACTTGGTATATTCAAGGAAAATCAAGGAGGCCATTGTAAGAGAAAAGGTGAAAAGAAGTGGTTAGAAGTGAGATCTGAGAGGAGTAGGAGTGGAGATCATAGAGCAAATGGGGTGAGGTCATGTAGGGAGTTTGTAAACCATAGTAAGGATTTAGATTTTACTCTGAACGAGAGGGAAGCTGCCAGAGCAGTGGTTCACCAGTGGTCATGTTGGATTTATCTGTACATAGTTGTCATACTTATTAAAACAGAAATCTTCAGGTATTTATTACTTCATTTAAAATTCCAGTAACAATCCCATTATATGTTAATATAATGACATGGTTTTTTCATAAAAATAACTATATTCTGAAAGAGTAAAAATTGAAAAGTACAGCATTGTTTTTCTGTTTTTGCAAGTATGTTTAATATGTAACTTAATAGAAGTCAGGTAGATTCATACTTTACCTTTTGCGATGTCTGTTACGATGTGTTTTAGTTGAAGTATACACAGAAAATCCAGCCTCAGAGAGGTGTAGTTTAACAAGAAAAGAATATTTTTATAGCCTTTTCAGATAATTGTGGAAATTCCTCTTTGATACTGTATGAAACCTTGGCATGTCATTCATTTGATCAAAATGTCAGTGATATTTTGATCGATATGTGTTGTATTTTAAAGGTTAATTGCAATGTGGTATCTGAAACAGTATCAGTGATCTTTATAACCTGAGTGCTTTAAGGCTAGGCAAGAAATGATCGTGGCCAAACAACCTCGGTATGAGTGAGATTGGTAAGATTTGTTTAGATCATATATATATATATATATATATATATATATATATATATATAAATTTTTTAGGAGAACTAACAGATTCTGCTAATGGATTGGACAGGATTTTGAGGGAAATTGAGGAACCAAAGATGATTCCAGAGCTTTTCTCCGGAGCAACTGGGAGGCTGGAGCTACCATTTACTAGGAGATTGTGAGAGGAGCTGGGTAGGGGAGCATAGCTAGGTGCTACGAGATTTTGAGTTTTCTACATTATATGTTTTTGAACATTTCTGTAATAAATACAATTTTTTAAATTTTCAAAAGACCTAAGATGTTTTTAGAAGTAAAATGAAGAGTCTGTGAAATTTGTGTACAACTATATACATTATGGAATCATTTCAAAATTAAAGACTTGAAAATAACCTAAGTATCTTTCAGGTTATAGAACACTACTACAGAATATTACAATTCTGTTTATGAATTCTACATCTGTGTAGAATATCTACATCTATATGTGAACATGTACCTAGAGGGAATATCCAGAATAGTATTCACCAAAAGATTAACAGTAGCCATCTCTGTGTAGCAGGATGTGGGATGATTTTTAATTTCTTCTTTATGCTTCTTTAAAATGTTTGAATGTTTTAAAATGAACTTCTAACAATTTTATTTTATTATCAGGAAGAAACCTTCATTTTTATTATGTAAATGAATAGGGATGTTTCCTAAAAGAGCATAAGCACAAACTTAGTAGTGGGAATTAGAAGGGAAGCAAGGCTATAATAAACACATAAATTTTTTTGACACCCTTTTTGTAATCAACACATGGTTTACCTCTCTAGGAAGATGATTTGCCACTCTTTGTTAGTCACACTTTATAAACTGGGGTTAAATTTCCCAACATTTTCTCTGCAGCCCAGGATGCTCATTTTTGTTTCCTGTGTTTCCCTCCCCACCCCCCTTAAACACTGACCTGTTAATGAACCCAGGGTCAGGAAGGTTTGGAGATAAGTTGTAGGGTGGATTACATTTTTATACATACAGATATATTTATAGATGTATATATGTGTATCATATATAAAAGTTTTTTATTTTTAATTATATTATTGATTATGCTATTACAGTTGTCCCAGTTTTCCCCCTTTGCCCCCCCTCCACCCAGCACCCCCGCTCCCTCAGGCAATCCCCACACCATTTTTCATGTCCATGGGTCATGCGTAGGTTCTTTCACTCCATTTCCTACCCTGTACTTTGCATCCCCATGGCCATTCTGAAACTACCTATTTGTACTTGTTAATCCCCTCACCTCTTTGCCCATTCCCACCCAGTATCCCTCCCATCTGACAACCATCAAAACATTCTCTGTATCCATGATTCTGTCTCTGTTCTTGTTTGCTTAGTTTGTGTTTTAGATTCAATTGTTGACAGATATGTATTTTTTTGCCATTTTATTCATAGTTTTTATCTTCTTTTTCATAAATAAGTCTCTTTAACATTTCATATAATAGTGATTTGGTGATGATGAACTCCTTTAGTTTTTTTGTGTCTGGGAAGCCCTTTATCTGCCCTTGGATTCTAAATGATAGCTTTGCTGGGTACAGCAATCCTGGCTGTAGGTCTCTGCTTTTCATGACTGAATATTTCTTGCCAATCTGTGCTAGCTTGCAAAGGTTCTCTTTTGAAAAGTCAGCTGACAGTCTTGTGGTAACTCCCCTGTAGGTGACTAACCTCTTTTCTCTTGCTGCTTTTAAGATTCTCTCTTTATCTTTAACCTGTGGCATTTTAATTATGATATGTCTTGGAGTGGGCCTGTTTGCATCCATCTTGTTTGGGACTCTCTGTGCTTCCTGGACTTGCATGTCTATTTCCTTTGACAAATTACGGACATTTTCTTTCATTAGTTTTTCAAATGGATCTCCAATCTCTTGCTCTTTCTCTTCTCCTTCTGGTCCCCCTATGATGCAAATGTTGGACTTCTTGAAGTTGTCTCAGAGGCTGCTTATTCTATCCTCATTTATTTATTTATTTATTTATTTATTTTGCATTCTCTTCTCTTCTTGTTCTGATTGGTTGTTTTTTGCTTCCTTATGTTCCCAGTCATTGATTTGATTCTCAGACTTATACACTCTGCTGTTGTTTCCCTGTAAATTTTTCTTTATTTCCGTTCATGCATCCTTCATTTCTGACTGGATCTTTTTTATGCTATTGAGGTCCTCACTGAATTCCTTGAGCATCCTTACAACCAGTGACTCTGCATCTGATAGATTACTTATCCCCATTTCATTTAGCTCATTTTCTGGAGTGTGGTCTGTTCTTTCATTTGGGCCATTTTTTTTTGTCTCCTCATTTTGGCAGCCTCTCTGTGTTTGTTTCTATGTATTAGATAGAGTTGCTTGACTCTGTGTTGTAGTAGTGTGGCCTAATGTAGTAGGTGTCCTGTAGGGTCCACTGGCACAGCCTCCCCATCACCAAAGCTGGGTACTAGAGGTACGCCTTTCGTGTGGGCTGAGTACACCCTCCCCTTGTAGTTGAGCTTTGGTTGCTATTGGCAGATCAATGGCAGGGATTTACCCAGGCCAGTCAGCTGCAAGGCTTGGCTGTGACCACTATCCACCAACCTCCGTGGAAGATCAGCTGTGCAGGGGTAAGGTGGTGGTGCCCCAATGTGGTCTGTAACTATTCAGTGGGTGTGCTGGCCCTGCAGTTTCTGGAGGGGTGCCCACCAAAGTCAGCACCCACTTGTGATTTTCCTGGGGCCACCATGCCTGTGCTATAAAACAATCCGGGATGACTGCTACTTGTGCTGGGCTTGGAGATTCCCAGGCAAAGCCAAGCTGTGAAACTAGGCTGGCTCCTGCTAATGCCAGGCCTAGCGCTCACTGAGGCTAGCTATTGCTTGTTTGAGAGGATTTAAGAAGTTGTAAAGCATGATCCAAGACCAACCATTCATTTAGAAAAGCAGCTAGGATGGGCCCATAAATTGGGGTGGACAGAATCTCTGGAGATCTCCAAGGTGGGTCAAACACTGTTAGCCAAGTTGATGGGACCTCAGACAGCACCAGCTTGCCAGCTCTGTTAGGGTAGAGTATAGAAAAGGGACAGTGCCTTCTGATGCCAGACACTTCAGTTCCTCCCTTTATGCCACTGTGTTTTTCAAGCTACTGCCCCGGTTCTAGAGCCCAAATGGAGTGAGTCTGAGTAGGTGAGTCCATGTGTGGGTTCTTTAAGAGGAACTGCTTGGGGCTCCAGTAGTTTCTTCCACGAACTCAATCCCTGCTGGTTTTTGCAGCCAGAAGTTGTGGGGACGGACTTACCTTCATGTCACTAGAAGCCTGGGCTGGGGGGCCTGGTGTGTGGCTCGGACTCCTTATTTCCAAGATACCCCTCCTGAATTTTTACCCACCACACATGGGTGAAGGACCAGCCCGTTCCCTGTCTGCACCCCTCCTACCAGTCTGGATGGATGTGGTTTCTTTAATTCCATAGTTGTCAGACTTCCATTCATCTCAGTTTCTGACAGTTTTGACTGATGGTTGATCTGTATTTTAATTGTAATTTTGATGCGGTCTACCTATGCCGCCGTCTTGACCAGAACTATAAAAGTTTTTTAATCAGCTCACCAGCATAATGCTTTCTTTTTTAACACTCAGTCAGTAATGATTCAAAGGCTGTATGATAATAGAAATTAGCAATTTCTAAAGGATTCTATTTCTAAATTTGCTATAAGGAAAAGGATTGATTTAGGTACTTTTAGCATCTACTAAATATTTTATATATAGTATCTTAGGGTGATATTTACATTTCTTGAATATTTTTTGATCCTGTTAAATAACATCTAAAGAGAAATAATTTTCTCTTTAATTACAAAAGTAATTCATTGTAGAAAATTTGGAAAAATAACATATTAAAATTAGTCATTTATAGTATTTATATCTTTACCCCCATGAATATGAGCTTCTGTTCTTTTTGTTAATGAATGTTTAAATTCTTAATTAAAAATGCTTTTTAATTTTTTATTTTGAAATTTTACACATATAAATTTATGTTTCATATGTCTTTGTATTAAGTTTACAAAGATAGTAGAACAAAATTTCAATATATTCTTTACCGCTTCCTCTAATGTTAACATCTAGACTCAGTGCTAATCTAGGCCTATTAAACTAATCTATAGACCTCATTCAAATTTTATTAGTTTGCATTTTATTTCACTAATGCCCTTCTTCTGGACCAGGATCCAGTCCACTGCATTTAGTTATCACATGTCCTTGACTTTCAGGACCTTGGCACTTTTGAAGAGTACTGGCCAGTTATTTCATAGAATTATCCTTTCATTTGGGTTTACCTGATGCCTCCTCATAGGTACATTGGAGTTATATATTATTGTCAAGAACACCACAGAGGTGACGCTTTCCCTCTCGGTGTATCATCAGGAAGCTTGCGAAATGTATATCTCATTACTGGTGATGTTTACTTTTATTTTACACTTGAGGTGGCATCTGCTGGGCTTTTCTACTGTAAAGTTACTCTTATCCTTTTGTAATTAATTGGTTTTGTGGGAGATATTTAGGCATTTGAGATTATGCAAATATCTTATTTCTTATACTTTTCTACATTAGTTTTAGTATCCATTGATGATATTTGTCTAAAGTAATTATTGCTATCATGATTTTCTATTTTCATCATTCCCAGAATTTACTGTAAGAAAGAACTTTCCCTTCTCCTTTATGTATTTACTTTATTTACTTATTTATTTATGTAAATATAGATTCACAAGTGTTTATTTTGTTTTATTGGATAAAACCCATTACTGTCATTATTTATTTTGCTACTTATATTGTCTCAGAGTCAACCACTGGGGCCTCTCACACTGGGTCCTGTATTCTTTACGCGCCGCATCATTTCATGAACACCACCTTGCATTTTGGCATCTTGTACTTTTCCCCTGCCCCGGCCTTGGAATCAGCCATTCTTCTAAAGAGCCTTGGTTTCTTAGAATGATTTTAGAGACTAAAAGCCGAGCACTTGGTGACTCCATCTCTACGTGGGTGTCTTTGCCTCTAGACTGAGTGAGCAAGACTGTGAAACAGAAGTATGTGTGCCCAGATATCTCTATCTATTAACAAGTGTATGTATGATTTACATGGGGTGGTAGGGGTGTGAGAAACATTTGTGTTCATAAACCATGAGTTCATTCTAACACCTCCAATTCTAGGCCAATACCAAAGGTTTCATTTTAGCCTTCTCCCCTTTTTAATTTATGACTCCTTTCTCCACCTGTGAAAAACTTGGCTCTCATTAATGCAAGCACATTTGCTTATTTCCTCGGTCCTTGAATACTCCTGGTATAATTTTAGAATTACTAACCCTGACTCCTGCCAAAAACAATTTTATTGACTACAGTACAGTAGTTGTTATAGTTCTTTTTTGTCTTTACAAGCTTACAGGTTCTTTTACTTTGCGTATTTACAAATGTACATACTTGCCCTTTTACTTATTTATTTTACAAATTTTATCATGTTATTTTATAACCTCCTTTAACTTAATAATTCATAACATTAAATATTCTTCTTAAACATAATTGGCTGTACTATATGCCTTCACATGGTTATAGTTTATTTAATGAGTTCCCTTTTATCAGATATTGTACATGCAATTTTCATTTATTATAAATTATAAGCATTAGCTATGAACATCTTTAAATGTTGACCTTACTTTCCAAAGCCATCAAGGAAGAAACTTTGTTGTTCAGAGATGGCAACCAGTTTCATATCCTAAATCTCTTATTTCTGCAGTTTTTTGCAAGATTGTGATAAAAATAAGCAAACCAGGAAGAGGAAGGAATGTAGGGGTTGCCATTGGAAAATCTGGGGAGAAAATTAAGAGTGCATAAACTTTTCCATGACTGACCATTTTAATGATTGTGTCCTATTCTCATTTGATGCACGGATATTGTTGGCCTTAGAAAGCATTCGTTCAAGCAGTTTTCCAAGCTGCAGCTCTGCTGGCTTATTGAAGATTATACTATTGCCCTCATGGGTCATTAGCGTGGCCTGTGTTCTGTGTATGGGACTCAGTGCCCCCAGCTTTTGCTATACATTCAACTGTGCTCCTATCTTAGTATAAGGCCTTAGGCAGGTCATTTAACCCCTCTGTCTGAGTCAAAACAACACCTTACAAGGGTAGGGCAATTAGGGTTAGTGTTTTCAAAGTAAACAACAGTTTGAGGATTCAAAGAACTAGATCTATCTTGGTATCTTATTTCCTTCCTTTTTCATAGTCTTTTAACTCTAAAGTTCTTTTTACTCCCTTTATTTTCTAGAAATACATCTTTTAGATAATGAGAACTCTGGTTTTGACCAGCTGTGCCCTAAGTAATCTTTCACAAAGGAAAAACGTGGTTGTTGCAGTGGTAATTCACTCTGGCCTGAAGTCAGGGTATACAGTGTGGCCTGCTTTCTCTTCTCGTACATTTAAAGTTAGGCTGGGGCGGTGGGCTGGAAGGGAGCAAAAGACAGAAAACTGTACAAGAACAATTAAAATAAATTAAAAAATAATAATAAAGTTAGGTGTCAAGGTCATTTGTCTCCACTTTTTTGGTTTAAGGTATTTTCCTCATAGTTCTTTTTTGTATTTTTCTATCCAACCCACCAAAAATAAAAGTAAAATTTCTGTACATACCTCATTTTTAAATATTCTTAATATATTCTAATTCATAAATTGAACAATTATGGAATTGATTATTCTTGCCATTCACCTTTGAGATCCTCTTTTGGATCACATTAACTCTAAAATATATTTATAAAATAATGCTGCGACATAACTTTTGTGCTGGATATACCAAAGAAAAACATGTGTTAGCTTTCATGGAAAAAGAATTACAAATAAGAAGTATTAAAAATTAAAATGACTTATCTCAATTTTCCAAATTTGATGGCAAAGCTAGAACTGATGATGAGTATCTGGTGTTTTGAGTAGCTCTCTGGCTTGTACTGTTTTTTTTGTTTGTTTGTTTTGTTTTTTTGTTTTTTTTTTTTATCAAAGAACAAAGAAATTGGTGTTCAGAGACGTTGAATGACTAAAAGGTGATTTGTTGAGGCAGTCCCTGCAGCAACCATATGGAGACCAGGACTTTACATCCTGTCCTAATACCTCCAAAGTTTTCTAGAAAGTGCCAGAAGTCTTTACATTGAAATCATCTTTATTTAAATGAAAAACCACCTAAGTACAATACTAAGCCAGATAGTATAAAGGTTCCCTTGTCTTATAAAGGGGGATTTTAACATTGTACTTGTGGTCTAGTCAGACTTTCTTTTAAAATGTGAGAACTCCACAGGAATTTCTACTCTTTTTTAAACTAAGAATTTTTAAATTAACCTCTCCTTTAAATATGTACCAAATCACCTCCCTTTAATTACTCTAGTTCCCTTTTCAACAATCTGTTTATAATTACTTTAACCAATTTCTAAGAGGGCTTGTTAATATGATTATAGTTGTAACTGCTTTATTATATCACTATACAGTATCCATTTGATATGCTGTTTCCTTTTTTTTGTATCAACTGCTCATGATTCTTCTTAAGGACTTTATATCAAGCTAGACAACCATGAGTAAATCAGTTTGCCAACGTAGGAGAAAGGAGAAGGCCAACAACATTATAAGATGACCCCATAATAAATACTCTTATGTGCTCACTGGATCAACCTGAGCCTAAATTTACTATTAAAATACACACACACACATTTTATCTTCCTCCTTCTTTCTTGAAGGTTTGCCTTCTCTGCCTAGGTTAGGTTCTTGGCTTTTTTCACTGGTTATTCACCACCACTAATGAGGAGCTCTGGAAGTAGCCTTTGTCCATCTCACTGATCCTTCTTTGACAATCTTCAGTCTTCTAGTAGCAACAGGCAATTCATTGCCCCAAGATAGAGAACCAGCAACCCCCCAAATCATAGCAGACACCTCCTCTTTACTACTGAGGAAGAATGTAAAGTTCTGTGTTCTGCACACCAAAGAACACGTTTATATAGATTTAATGCATGCTCCATTGCCCTAATGGATGTAGGCAAAGGTAAATCAGGAGACCAGCCTTAATAATAACCTACCTGATTCAGTACCAGAAAGGAAGATTAAGGAACTGTGTTCTGATGGTTTCCATTGTTTTGTAAATTCTTACTTCTAACTTTAATATAGAAGCTGCTGTTTTATATTATGTTCCATAAAGCCCAGGTCTTTAAACTGCTGAGTTTCTGGTCTTCTCTTTCACACATGAAACAACATGTAGTTCATCTACTGCTCAAATTACTGTTAATATGTTCTATTAAGTTTGATCAATTCGCATAAAGGGTGCTAGTAAAGAAATAAGTTTAATAAGCTCCATAAACAGAGAAAATATATGAATTAGATTTGTATACTTTCCTTCATTCAGAGAACCTTCTTCTTAAATTTGTGAAAACAAACCCCTAACAGTTTATTGGTGCAGTTGTTTAACTTAAACTTCAAAACAGTAATCTGACTTCTTTATCTTTAGAACAATATCTAATAAAGTATATCACATGTCAAATAACTAGCACTATGTTTTTTCTGTAATCCACAGTTCTGAAAAAGCATCACATCTTCAACTTCTAAAAGTATTTTAATTGATCTTAAGATAGGTGTGCATGCACACATTAGCACCTAAGAATAGGAAAGATAAGATAAGGGAGGCAAAAGAAGATGCAATTGTATCCATATTTTTTATTAACCTAATTCTTTTAACCGAGAAATACTATGACTATAGCTGGGTCTATATTTCCTTTAACAAATGATTCCCATTGTAGTAGATTAAAAAGCATAGAAATATTTGATAAGGCCAGGAGATAGAACTGACATGGAGGAAGGCTAATGTAACCTTTGAGGGGTATTTACCTTTGGATGAACTAAGCAGAGGCTCAGTGGGTTGTTGATGTATTGAAGAATATCAGTGTCAATTAAATGAACAAGTTTTACAATCATAAAGTCAAATACAGTTAGTAGTGAAAATAATATAGATACTGCCAAGTTTAATGTAAGATGTACTTGGTTAAATCCTTAATCCAATACTTGTAAGGAATGTTTTATAGCAAATGGTAGATCAAATCTTCTACATATTCTTAGTAGAATCCCTTCATGTTTTCAAATGCTTATAGTTAAACCAAATGAAAATATTATCTTTACATGGAGAGTATAGCACAATAGGCTTCAGAAAGCTTCTACAAATTATTTTGAGGAAAAGATAAGTGGATTATAAGTAAATAATTTTTAGACTTCCAAAATTGGACTGTATATATTTGGCAGTCTACAGATTAAAGAGTTAATTGCTGCAACTCAAGTCTTTAAAGGACCCTAAAATGAAGATTGTACTATTAAGTTTGTAAATCTGTGTTTTATAGGTATGTAACCAAGCAAAGCAGAGGCTGTGCACGTGGCACCTTGGTGCATGACCCAGCAGTTAATGTTGAGGGATACAGGTTTTTATTTACAAGATTCCAACCTTGGGGTGGGGCTGGGAGCACTCCAGATTGGAGCCCTTGTTCTCCCATGAGACCCAGCACTTCCCCTGCTGCCCACCAGGCTAGTAGCCAAAAACAAGCCCAGTAGTTCCCCATCTCCTCATCGGGTCTTAAGCCAGCTGTGCAAACAGTTCTCCATCCTCTGGAAAGTACACTCATGGGTTTCAAAATCGCCATCCTCTCGCAGCAGCTCTCCCCTTCAGGACCTGGGATACGTTGTCCTCAGCCTCCATGTAATAGTCCAGGAAAACATGTGCTGTGTTGCACTGGCTCATGGTGACGTCCTGGAAAGGCACAAGTCTCAAGAGAGTGACTTCTCCGTATGTCCTGAGTCCCAAGAGTCCAGATAGAGTCCAGGCTGCGAGGCAGCAGGTCAGCATCTTGCAAGGCAGAGTCCTTGGTGACTTCGGAGTCAGCGGAGTGGGCACCATCAGAGCAGCAGCATTATGCCATTCTGTCCCTCTCAGCTGCTGCTTCCTTTCTCGGACCTCATGGCCAAATCCTGCCTGGCCATGTGGCCAAACTCTCAGAGGAACAGGCATAGCCCTTTGCTCACTACAGGCAACATGGCAGAATCTCTCTCACTCGGCTGCCCTCTTCACTGCAGACCAACACAGCTGCCACCTGCTCTCTCAGCCCTCATGGAGGACCACCCTCTCTCCGCCCGCCCTTAGTTTAAATCCTGACCTGAAGCTTCCTATGTGACTTCCTGTCTAGCTCCTCCCTCAAAGTGCTACATCTGCTGGTTTCCTGTATCACTACCTTTGTCCGGCTGCCATCTTTGGTCAGGGCAAGAGTACACCATGACAAGGGAGCCTCCTCCTCCCTGCTTCACACAGAGGCAAGTATCAGTTACCCTGGCTACCTCACAAGTAACTACACATTCTGAAAGTCAGGTACCTTCTAAAAGTCAGGTACTTTTGCCTTGGAGCAGGAGCCCACTTCCTAGAAAGTGGGAAAGTCAGAGCTATCCACTTGCTATTATAATGCAAAATATCTTAAACACTGTATCACTCACCCTTCCCCCAGTCATGGCTGTGGGGGATATTATCAGGGACCCCTGTCTGCACCCTGTTTCAGGTGTGTTTCAAAGAATATCAGTACTATGAGCATACACTTGGAGGATTTTGTATCATCCAAAGTATGCTGGAACCTTATCAATGACTATTTATAATGTCACTGACTATTAAGGTGACTTGGACATAATTCTTGGCACATAGTAGATCTCAATATATCATGAGTGAATGGGACAAACAGATATTTCACTTTTTCCTGTCTAGTGGTTTCTTAGGAGAGGATTGAAAAGGACAATTTATTATGTGTGGATTCTCATAATGTTTTTAAGATTATCTACCAAATCTGAATTGTCTACCCAACAAGTATAGTTTGTTGTAAACATTAGGGTGACCTTATCAAATTCATAGAGGCAGGAAAGTCTAATTTAGGTGGCTTTCCTGGCCAGGCTGCCAGGAGCTTGTATCTTGCCATAGGAGCCTGATGAAGTTTATTAATGGATGACTATTTAAAAACAAGTAATTCTAAGTGAACTTAATTCTGAATGATTATTCTTCCAGATGCAAAGATCCACACTGTGGTGCAGAGTCATCATCAAGTATCAAAGCTACATTTTAATTCCACAGTAGAACACCCAAAACACCACCTAAAAGAAAGCACCATTCCCCATTCCAGAAGCCACACTAAGCTGATGCATTTAGCATTTCCAAAACTAACACAAAGGTGTGGATTTTGAGGTGTTAAACCTTTGCTTATTCTTATGGACTTGCAGGCAATCTCCCTTCAAGGACTATAATATAATTTGGAAGGCTCTTTCCCCTGGGTGACTCTACCTGTAAGCTTTTGTATGACAATTTGGAGATGGTTTATTGATGATATGATGCTATTATGAAGGATCCTTCTACCCCCAGCTCCTCTCCTCATACCCACATAACAACCCTTTTCCCGGCTGGGGCTGTAGGAAATGAGTAATGCTTAACCCATTTGTGTGATCAATTCACTTAAGCAGCTACTGTGAAATGTTAATCACAACTTTAATTTGTACTGCATTAGCATTTTGATTAACTTGTAGGCTTGCTAGCACACTTGAAGCGCTTTTACTCATAGTTACAACTCGGAAATGACTTTTTGATTAATTAAGTTTGTTAGACAGCAGCTGAGCTTCCTGAATGCTAACCTTCTGGGGGTAAAAGTTCAGGAGAAAGTTACTGTGAACAACTGTTGCTATTGAAAGAGATTCTTATAAATGCACTTATAACATTTTAATTATTGACAAAATATTGCATCATTATTTACATCTGACCTGAACCTTTAAAGGAGTGTGCCTTTCTGTCAAGAAAGTTTTTTTCACATTTTCCCATCAATGTAAAAGTTCTGGGAACTCTTGAACTAAATAGTGCATTTCCTAGGCAGATGTCTAACAACTAATGTTCTAACAAACTGCCTAGGATGAATTTCCATAATTTGTTATTAAACTTTATATTTTAGATTTTATATTATAGTTTTAGATTTACAGAAAAGTTATAAAAGATAGAAAACAGAGTTCCTCACCCTGGCTGGTGTAGCTCAGTGGATTGAGTGCGGGCCTGCGAACCAAAGGACCGCAGTTCGATTCCCAGTCAGGGCACATGCCTGGGTTGCAGGCCAGTTCCCAGCAGGGGATGCATGAGAGGCAACCACGCATTGATGTTTCTCTCCCTCTCTCCTTCCCTTCCCCTCTAAAGATAAATAAATAAAATATTTTAAAAAAAGAAAAGACAGTTCCTCTATATTCCATACCAAGTTTTCCTGTTATTAACCTTTTATGTTAATATGGTATTTTTCTCACAATTAATGAACTGATATTGATGTATTGTTATTAACTAAAGCCCATAATTATTCACAGTACTCCAGTTTACTTAATGTTTTTCTATTCTAGGATTTCATTTAAGATACCACATTGTATTTGGTTGTTTCATCTCTTTAGGCTCCTCTTGGCTGTGAAGTTCTCAGACTTCTGTTCTTTTGATGATCTTTCCATAATATTTTGTACTCTCATAACGTTCCATAAATAACAAGTTCTTTTTTTTATAAATTAAGGAAAATCTTTTTTCTCATTCTCAACTAAATAAACCTTAAACTCTGATAGTGTATTATCTTTACGTCGCTTACTTTGAACAGAAGTAGTAATGTTATCTAGTCATCCAACCTCTGTCATTATCTTACTCTCACCTGAGTGTTGTGACCCCTGCACTGTCACTGCACCACCCGCACAGCTAACAGGAGATGTGAGGAAAAGGAGAAAGGGCTCCTGGACAAGGAGGAGAAAGAGGGTGCAGCTCTTCAGAATCTAGGAAGGGGAACGAGGCTGGAGCCTCATCTGCACCCCCCTCAAACATCAGTTCGGAGTCTTTAGCTCCATCCCAGCTCTTGCAGTCATCCAGTGGCTGCAACATCGCCCCTTCTCTCCATCATAACTGCCTGCAGCCCGGACTCTGCCACACTAACAATTCCTGTATTCAAACCACTTTAACTGTCACCTTCTTGACATCACCCTCTGACCCTCCTCTCTTCCCACAGCATCTTTACCAGTCAGCTTAACCAAACTTTTCTGTTACTCCTTGAACTCTCTTATCCTTTCCTCATCCATTAGTTCAGTCCCTTATGACTTCACTTGTCACTCTAAACAGCACTGGCCCCAGAGTTGACCACTTCAACAGTGATGTCACCAGTAAGCTAAAAATCTGTTGCCTCTCTGGATAACCTTTAACATCTGAATTCTCTGCTTTAACACCCAAATTACCCATAATCATTGCTGGAAAAAAATCATAAAATGTTGCTAGTTCTTTCTCTCATTTCTAATTGTTTTAATAATTTCTAAAATCATTGTTTTGAAGTCACACTTTGAAACTTACTGGTGTGCTAGTTTTATCCTACATCATTCATTCCCCCTGAGATATTCCAGACTTTTTCCTGCTCCTTTACAGTGCACCTTCTCCCAGCAAGAAACATTGCCTCCAACTTGCAGAGATGACCAGGACCCTGTAACATGAGTGTTATCAATGCCCATTCTCTTCACCTCAAAGCTGCTCTCTTTCCAGGGACTCTGTGTGTGAGGTCTTCAGGGACTAGCTGGAGCCTGCGGTCTTGCCCACACACCCCAGCAGCAGAAACCTCATCTTCCTCTGATCCCAAGAGGGTCTTCTCTCTCTGCAGTTTATTCTGGGCTTAGCATATGCTGCCTTCCTTTTTGACTTAGGTTCCCTTGCCTCTGACTCCAAGGATATTATAGTCCACCTGAAAGATAGAAAGTGAACTTTATAAAAGCAAGCAGCAATACAGTATGAGTATGCTGGCATTTCATTGATGGAAGATTAAAGTTTATGGAAGATGGACACAAGCCTCATCAAACTCACTGATTTCTCAGAGGAGAAAAATGAATACCAGCTCTTAAGTTGTCAGGCCAAGTCTCTTTCTGGTATACCACACCATCTTCAAACCACTATCAGGTGTTTATACAAAGTCTGTTTATTCTTCATCCAAACTTACTGTTTTCTTTAAGCGTTGTCAGAAGAGCTTCTAGAGTTCCATTTTACCTAGTAGCACACTCATCACAGGATCTCCTGGTCTAACACAGGACACCATGAGAATTTCATACCACCTTCTTTGCATCGTGAGCTTTATGGGCAATATGCTATACTTCAGAGTCAAGCTCTTCAGCATTTGCATCCCAGCTATACTCACTTACCAGAACTATGCAGCCTTAGGCAGGCATGTTTTTAACCTCTTTGAGCCACAATGTCGTCAAGTATATAATGGGTTTAAATTCAATAACTTATATTAAGTGGTTTCAGAGTATTGACAAATAGTATGTGTTTTACCAGATGACCACTCTAATCAGTTATGTGGGTAGTGCCTGAGAGCACCCCAGTACCCTCACCCCTTTATCCTTTCCTGCCTTTCCAGCTCTCATCTCCAGATAACCTCTGTCCTCACCTCTACCCCAGAGCTGCTCATTTTAACTCCTTTGGCTGCCTACTTAGTGTCCAGGATTTCAAAGTCCACACTCCTAGCCCTCACTCTCCAGAGCTCATTTTTACCTGCACTTCTCATGTGGCTTTATGGTGGCACCGTCATTAAAATACGTTCAAAACCAAACTCATCGGCGCTCTTTTATAAATAAATGACAGCCCCACATTTGTGTTAATTATGACAAAGGTTTAACTGTAGTGTAATTTTATCAATGAATACAATACTACAAATCATATTTCCATGCTGTCACAGCTGGACATAACAGGAAATTCTGAATCAACTGTCAATTAAAATTGATTCCAACTTAGTAGGAGAAAGTCTCTTGCACAGAGTCAGTCCCCATACATTTGTCCCCTGGACTTGGAATCAGATTAGCATTGCCTGGAAGGTGGCACGCCAACTAGAAAGTGAATTAACAGTAAACAGGGATTAAATATCTGCCTAGTGATAATGCTAAGCTGGTAAAGAATGTCCACAGTTATTTCTCCTCAGTAGAGTAAAACAGCCTTTTCTCATTGAGTATTATATTTCCTTAAAGGACTTGGAGATGACATGGGGAACTGAGCCATGATCTCAAGTTGTTACCACAGCCAGCCCCACCTTAGAGAGGAGCATGTACCTACTAATTCTTATCTACCAGAAAGACTAAAGTGGATAGTGAGAAACAGGAGTCCATCCCAGGCTCAGGCTACCAGGACCCTCAAGCCCATTTACATGGACCATCCCTTGGCCTCACCCCCTTCAGGTATGCACCTCTGAAGAGTGACGTGGCTTTCCCACTCAAAGTGAGAACCAAGCCCACATTCTCCAGTTGGCCTGAGCTACAGGGTCTGTCTTTTGCCATGTCCCCTGGCTTTCTCGTAATTGCACATCTCCCAGAATGCATCTGTTCAACCTTACTTGTCCTGCCCCTTGAAGCCCTGTACTACTCAGTGCAAAAAACAACGCCAAAAGGGCCAAAAGAAGTCCCTGTTATAAAGAATGGATTGTTTTAGGGTGTTCTTTTCATCTCATGGTAAAAGAACTTTGAAAATAGTTACCTGTTTATTGAGATCTGCTGTGTTCCAGGCAGTATATTAGATGCCTTTCATCGTACATTATCTCATTATACTCTCATAGTACCCGTATAAGGAGGTATAATACCCCTTCTAAAAATGAGAAATCTATCATGGTAGAGTTAGGTTTTTACATATAGTAAGTAGGACAAAATTAGGATTCAAACCTATATCTGTCTGACGTCAAAGCTTTGTAATTTTTTCCCTACACTGTACTGCCTGTGAGAGATGTGCAGTAACTTAGGCAGAATGTTGTTATAATTGTTGTAACCGAATTTTTACTAATAAAAGGAGTATTTCTTTAGTGTACTACAAAGACTATTTCCAGATCCTTGCTGTCAAGGAGTCTGTAGTTTAAAGGCGGATGCGTAGACAAAGAATCACCATAAGAGAGTGGTGGCAGGTGGCAGGAGCAGCAGATGCGTGGGAAGAGGACCTACAGTTCACCTGGAAGATTCAGGAAGACTTCACAGTAAGAACTAGCATTTGAGCTAGACTCAAAGGATGAATAGGAATTTCCCAGGTTGTGAGATGAGGGAGCAGCAGTGCTTGTAAAAAGGACGTTAAGAGCAAGGGCAAATGTGGGGAAGTAGCAGTAGCTTAGTGCTGCCAGAGGAAGGGCCCCAGGGATGTGCCGGGATGTGCCAGGAACAGGTTAGCAATAGGGTGTGGACCATCCTGCAGAGAAACTTGTTAGCTTTTGTCTTCTGCGCGGTATGAGGCCATTGAAGATATTTAAGCAGAGAAATAGCCTCAGTTTTACTTCTATAAAAATTTACTTTAGTAAAAATATAAAATATGAATCAAAGAAAATTAGATGAAAATAAAGGAATATTTATACTATTTCAGGTGAGTTAGTAAGGGTCAGCACTCAGGCAGCGGTGGGGTGGAGGGGGCTAAAGGAAACAGGACAGGACAGGGTGGGGCGTGATGGAGCAGAAAACCAAGGGACCGAACCCTTGGTTCACCACTTTTGAGTCGTCGCAAAACCTTTTCTCTTCCCAGATTCTTGATCTCCCCACCTACTTTTTCTCTAAATTAAAACAAGATAAGTAATAGTTTTCAATTCATGATACAGCTTTTCATTTACTTCATGTAAGCAATCACTTTGCATGATTTTTTACATTTTCACATCTGGATCATACAATGAAAAATTGTGGGGAACTCTCATAAATTTTATGAAATCTTTCAACTTCATCATGAAAACTTCAAAGTTAAAAACATATGGTGCATCCATCCAAGTCTTCTAGTATGTGAGCTTTTGGTCTGGAATTTATTTCCAGTCAAGTTATAATGTAAAATCACAAGTAAAAGCACAATAGTTACTCCACATTACAACTTCTAACATCATCATGATACTGGATTAGATATGATTATTCATTTCTCTTTTCCTTTTCTCTTTCCTACGAGAACTCTCAAAAGAGTTGTGACTTGTGAACTAATGCCTTTTGTAATCTGCGTGGTGTTCATCATGACCGGCTTGTCTTGTGCACTTCAAAGATGGACCGAGTGTTCTAATTAGCTCTGCCAAGAAATAAGAAAAAGAAGTGGATTTCCCTAGATTTATGAACATGTACATTTGTACATGTACACACATTGCTGTAGATACATATTCATCCATATGAATACATCTCTTGTACCAACACTCAGGTTTTATGATGTATAATTAGTGGGCTCACAGGTGCTCAGGACCACTCTGACCGTTCACATCCCCCGTGAAGTCCAGAATCACTAGTCCGTTTCCCTGTGATGTGTGTAAAAAGACCACACGTTGGTTTAGCCAAATGTTTCTAAAAACTATTTCACTTTTTGTAAATTAGAGAACATAGAATAAGACATTCAAAACTTAGAAGAAAAATGTGTCTGCCTCAATAGTACTAAGTGATATGGCAAATTAATTTTACTAAAATACTGTACCTTAAAGGTTATTTCTAAACATCTGCTAATAGATTTTGCATAACACTTGATAAATATTTTACTGTTAGTGAGATATTTACTATTAATGTCATTTTAAGCATGTACTAGGTACATCTGATTTCTCTTACCTTCATCTCTTTATTTCCCAAAATGAGAGGACACTCCTAAAACTGTATAAAGTAGCTGCCTTCAAACATGATATTAACTTATGTCTTTAAGTCAGCATTCGCCAAAATCTTAATTTAATTAAAATAGTTTTGCCTATGTAAACTTCTCCTTTGTTTAAATAAGATTTCCCTGTTTAGTTTTGCCTTAAGCAAATGCAGCATTTGTTTGTCCATAAAACATTAGATCAAATGTACAGACTAGTAGCTTCTCATCATCCCACAGGCATTACTGGCAGTTGCCCCCTGTGCGAGTGTGTGGTGCATTATTTTCATTGAAAACAAGGGCTCTGTCTTTAGCCTTCTTTGGGGGAAAAATAAATTTTTGGCAAGGAACGCTCCCATCACCTTACCATTACTGATTTTAATTTGGAAATGACTGCCTGAATTTACTCTGCCAATGCTCTGATACAATGAATTGTATAGGTATCTGTGTGTAAAGTACACTGAGTTTTTCTCCTTGTTTTATTGTTGTGTACCAATATTATCTGGCTATCTTTGCTGCCCTACAAAGGCTGAAAATTTGGCCCTGTGTGGGAAGTACTGTGCAATAAATGCTGTGGGAGACTGTTCCCTTCAATCCAGGTGTAGTTTATTTTTTGGTTTTGATTTTACTTGTATATTTAGAAGTACGGTGCTTGGGAGTTTTTGTTTCTTTTCTGTTAAAGCTGACATCAGATCCCAGTGGAGAGGGCAAGCACCTTCATGGTGCTCTTGTAACTTGTGCATTTTTCCCACCCAGGCAATGCTCGATGTGGCCGCAGACCAGGGCTGGCTGGTGACTGCCCTGAGCATCACCAACCTGGTTCAGATGGTGATCCAGGGTCGGTGGCTGAAAGACTCTTCTCTTCTTACAATCCCAAACATAGAACACCAACATCTTCACATTTTCAGGTAATTGTTTTAATTTTCAATGTAACTGATTTTAAGTTTCAAAAAATTATTTTCTTTATACATGTGGTCACTTGATTTTCAGGTTGTGTCTAGAATATATTGATTCTTTACGCTGAAAGTGTCCCTGCTTCCCAGAGGGAGATGTGGCCCAGTGAAGTACCTTTCTCACTGGGAATTTGATCTAGTGCCAAGCTCAACCACAGTTCATTTCAACCTTCTATTAAATTGTTTTCCACTTGCAGATTGGGTACATTTCTATTTTAACAGCATTTTATTCCTTAACGATATCAACCTTTATTTTATAAGATGCTAAATTGCTTTGTGGCCTAAAGCCAAGATGAGTGACCAGTTTCTGTTACTGCAGAATAGATTTGAGGGGTCTGAAATCCGTTGTAAAAAGTAAACTGTGCATCTACAAAATGTCCAAAGCTGGATATCTCTATCAAAATATAACCTGCGCTTAAAAGTTGAGTTTAAATTATCATCAAATTATTTACCCTTAGGTGCTAAGTACATGGCTGCAAATACTTTAGCAAGGAAAAGAACAGTACATACCACAAGCAAAGTTGGCAGTGTTTCTTTCACACCAGTGTCTCCCACCAGTTGAGAGATACTTTACAGCCAAAATGTTGGTTCACAGTCACGTAGACAAGCAAAACAGTCTGACTGCAGTTTGCTCTCCCATACCCTGTGCCTCTTGGCAGATGGACTAGGAGTGGCAGTCATTTGAGGCATCTTCATACAGATGCCAACCAGAACCTCAGACACACATGGGGTCTCCTCAGCAGAGCCTTCAGCTTGTCTCAAGTGGGTTCCAGGGAAGTTATTTCCATGATGCTGAGGCCCCACCATGGGATGTCCCTTGGAAACCAAAAGGCACATTCAGAGAGTAAGGCACACCAGCAGCAGGTGGCATGAGGGGAAAACCAGATATCTCATACGCCTGCAGCTCAGTTTCAGGAGCCCTTCCAACATGGTACTAAGCACTATGGGAGTTGGGTTTCAGTAGTAAAGCAGCCACGTCAGGGTGCTTACCCGAAGCAGCATGCAAGTCTGTTATGGAAACTCCTGGGGCCTAGATTTGGTCCAGTTCTTTACTGTCACACTGAAAAGTTCTCTATTTGTATAATTTTAGCTATATGTTTCTTTTTACTCTGTAAACAGCAAATACAGAATAAGATTGAGGTGAACCACATTCCTGGAGATCAGCACTATTTATACTGTAAATCTCAAAGATTCCCAAAATGTACTTTTAATTGCATGGTCACAGGTATTTACAGTGAAGCTTTATTTGAGTACTCACATTAGAGTCATTTGCCTGCACCATTGAAAACATGCCAGGGCTCCAGTTCAGTATTTAATCCGTGTAGAATCATTAATGCACGTCACTGCCTTCCTATAGAAGATACCTGCTTCTGTGAACCCTGACTGTGCACTGAGCTCCCCTATGAGCCGCCCATCTTACGGAGTGATAGTGATACTACTTTGAGTGATATCTTAAAGAATGCAGGCTGATTTGAAACTTACCAGTTAGGCTGTTAAAAAGTTTACAGTAATCACAATTTTTGAAAATTACTCAAATGGTATAATCCACCATTGCCAGAACATCTCAGTTGTGCAATGAAGGAATTATTTGGTTGGTGTTGATACTGTTTCTTAGGAAATGGAGCGCAGGAACGAAGGGCCCACGTGCTGGCTGCCATGGTGTCATCGAGTGCCTCCCTGAACTGATCCACGCCTGCGGAGGGAAAGATCATGTATTCAGCTCCATGATAGAAAATGAGCTGCCGGCTGCAAAAATGAAGCAGGTCAGCCCCATCTCTGCCATGGTTTGAAGCTCCCTTACTCCGTCTGGAAGTTTACACCCAGAGTTTTCTAACTTAGAGCACTGGTTATTGGAGTCAGATTCATGTGGATTTAAATTCTGCCCACCATTTACTAACCATGGTTATGAATTTGAAAACAACATACCTGTCTTAGAAAGTTCTTGTGAGAATTAAGCAGGATGTTTTTATGTAAACTGCTTTATGTAGTTCCTGATATAGAACAAGAGCTCAGTAAATGATATTAAAAATAAGCACAGCGACAATAATTAGAAGTATCGTTGACATTATGAGAAGATGTTCCAGTAGCTTGCTGAGAAAAGCCTGCTATAGCTTGCCATGCCACCACGCTACCCAGGACAGGGGCTTCTCATCCCTTCAGGATGGTTTTTCTCAATGTGCGCTCAAGTGTGTTTTCATGCACTTCCCTCTGTTACTTTTTTATGTCCCCACCCTTATCTTAATCACTTCATTGTAACTAGATTCTAAAGTATTCCTTCAAATAAACTCCTCATTTGTATACGGTATAACTTAGATAGAAAGCTAAATCTGTGTTGTGAAAGACATAAGTCATCTCTCCAAACCATCTTTGGAAATGCCAAAAATATGAATGAATGATGCCAGAAATATTTGGCATATCTAGACTGTTAAGTCTTAAGCAATTTTACCCTAAACATATCATAGTAAACATTCAGGATTTATAACATAATTAACCTATTGACTTGTCAATGCAGGTATTAAAATGAAGAAACTTATAAACCATGTCATTTTTTTTTCCTAGCGGAACATATTTTTGAGCAAGACTTAGAAAAGGTGTAACAGGCATTAAAGTCTGATTGTTCAATTTCTGTTGAACCCAAAATTGGCACCAAAAACTATTTAAATATTCATAATAAGTGCCTACCTTTCTAACTAAATTACCATCAAAATTATGAATAAAAACAATGTATTTAAATCAAAGCAAGGCTTCCATTAGCAACAACAGACTTACAGCCATACATTGATTTCAAGCCAAGTTTTAGATGTGATGAAAAATAAGAACATTGTTATAATTAGTTCAGGGAGAACTCAGAAGTAAACTTACTTAATTTATTTGCATAAATCGCCATTCTGTTATCCTTAAAACCAAATGCAAATTGGCTCAGTCTGATATGATGATGGTTATTTGGCTCAAAAGTGCTTCAATATGCAGAGCAATCTGGTGTTGGCTCTGCAGTGAGGCGATCCCAGGTAACATACAAATCCTGAATTATTCCAGAAATTAGTATGTTTAAAGCATCAATTTAAGTGCTAATTGCAGTAGTAATGAGAAAAAGCAGTACGACTGTGAGATTTGCATCTTCTACCCCATCAGTATGCCTGGACCGGCTGCTGACTGGCAGAGGATTTGGCTGCTAATTAAATAATTGTATGCATGGCAGTGTTCCTGCCTGATTCAATAGATGAAGATTAATCCTCAGATAAATATGTTTGGCTGGTATTGAAATGTCTTAGCAGTTTCTGTAAAAATAGCTCATGTTTTATATACGTGTGTATGTACACACACACACCCCCAACAAATATATATGTATACATTGAGGATGAAAACTAATAATATTAAATGCCACAAAAAGCATGCCTATGTATAAAAGCCAAATCTGATTTTTGTAAAGTAAAACCCCAATCTGTTACCAATAACTGAAAACATTGGTGACTAATTGAATAGTACGAGTAAAGAAACATACCAAGTCTTGCTTTATGTGGTAAATTTTACTTGTGTTGTCTCACAAATGAGAATGCTTTACAGAGAGTGTGTATTTAAGTGTCCCCTTGACTACTGTCACACTCTGGCCAGTGTCAGTGGACATCAAGCGGTAGACACAGGTTCTAGACACAGTGGCTGTTGGTCCTGGCAAGAGGGAGGCCGTCACTTGTACCTTGAAGCAAAGCAAAGACAATTCTGTGGCTTAACTGTTTCAAGATCTCATTTCAGAATCACAAGACAAGTTACAAGATTGGATTAGATTGAAAATTTGCATTGGCTTTACATTTTTTAAATTCCTAAGCAGTAGTTTGATTTATCAGGGCTACTGTATTTCAGTAAGGTATACTCAGCAGCACAAAAGTCTTCACAGACAGAAATCAAAGCCTGTATATATTAAAGAAACTTTTTTAAAAATTCAAGTATTCATATACTTTTAAAAACTAACCTAGAACAAAGAACTCATGAATGTGGACAACAGTGTGGTGGCTTCAAGGACAGGGGGATAAGAAGGCTAAAAAGTAATAGAAAAAATACAATTAAAAACATTAAAAAATAAAAACTGAGAAAGGAACAACTGAAAACCACCAATATATTGAGAAGTTTTCTTCACTGATAGTGATAGTGCCACATAATTATAAATGATACAAAAAGGTGACAATTAAATTTCTGAGGACATCAAGTTTATTTTGTTAAATCTTCTCCATAGACTTAGAAATTCATTATTTATTCAATAATAATGAGCAGTTACTATTTGCATACCAATTTCTCATAAATATCTTTCAATTTAAAGAATAACAATAAAACTGGTATTTTCTACCCCTTCAGTATGTACAATTTAATCGGTATTCTCAATATTACAATGCCAAAAGTAGGTATTTGTTTTTAGAAGGAACCCTCGACTTATCAGGCCCCTTATGATATACAGACATACAGAAATGTTTTCATTTCAGAATAAATTTATAGTATGGACAAAAAATTTTTTTTGCAAAATCAGTGGTCAGTGGATGATGCGGACTGACATCAGCATCTGCATCAAATTTTTTCAAGTTACTTTTACATCCCCAAGTAATGCTCTCTACCTTGAAGTCACATAAATATTAGAATAGATGCTTCTCTACAACACACCATCTCAAACAACATCTTTAAACTTATTCTTTCAGTATAGTCAGTAGCCATTCAGTATCTAGGAGGGAGTTACAATAAAGTGGTCACAAGTTTAGGTAATGATTAATTCATTTTTAGTTGCTTTTTAAAAGGACTTTAATGACATAGATTAAAAACACACTATTTTTACACACAATGAGTACAAGAAAAACTGGAAAATCCTAACTACAGCTATGGATTGTAATAAAGTGAATGTCCTGGTATTAATGTTGTACTTCAGTTTTGAAAAATGCTACCATTGAGGGAAACTAGGCCAAGGGTACACAGGATCTCTCCTGTGTACCATTTCATTGACTCCAGACTTAATCTCAAAATAGGGGCTGATTATTTTTTAAGTATTCTACTTCTTAGTTGATTGCTATATTTCAAATTAACCGTCCTTTATTATCTTTTTTTTTTCCAGGCATGGAATTTCTTATCTCACTTGCCAGTGATAGATGTTAGCTTAAGCATTAAAGGTTGGTGGGATGACTCAGTGGAAGGGCACAGTGAACTTTCTATCACAACTCTGTCTTCAGACAATCGAAATGACAACAGATGGATCACATTGCATGCTGATCAAGAATATGTGCTTCAAGTCAGCTTGCACAGAGCCCACATTGGGTTCCACAAGGTATAGTGTTTGGTTTCCCTTCTCAAATGCTTCGCGCCAGATACCGGCATGCGCCACCCACATATCTTTGACATTACTAATGCGTCCGTGCCATTCATGAATCCCTCCTTCTCAACTGGCCTTAAGAAGCAAGTCAGTCTTCTGAAATCAGTCGGTCCTCCTCTTGTGCCAATTTTCAAGCCCAGAATATCAACCTCACATGATAATATGCTGCCTGGGGTACTGTTCTCAAAATACAACCCACAGACTCAGTCTAGCAGAATTTCTCAGAGTGCCTTTTAGAGTGCAGATTCCTTGGCCTTCCTCCAGACTGATTGCATCAGAATCTCAGGAGGGGGGATCTCAAAATCTGTACTGTTGCCCAGCACCCCAAATGACTCTTTAAGGACATGAAAGTTAGAAAACCACTGCCCTAGAAGTACTTAGTTATGTAGGAACCACAATGGGCAGGGTGTAGATGAGTAGCTTTATCACGCAGCTCCATGAATTTGAATAAGACACCAACCTTTTCTGCACCTCAGTTACCACCTCTGCCTCTTCCTCCCTCCTAATGCATATGAGAGAGTTTTGTCAGTGTTTATACAAGCCAAAGATTTACAGCATTTTTATTTTAATTACTGTGCTCTTTTCTGTTGTCTGTGACATCAAAATTGTCTTTCTGAGACTATTTGTACATAGCATGTGGGCAGATTGGGTTTCAGTACCGTAATAGTCGAAATAAGAAAGAATTTGCCTTCTCTTTAGCCAAGTGGAGTCAGGGGCTTTTCTGTATCTACTAGGATAAGCCCACAGGGGTGAGGCTGCGGTTCGTGAGTACTGTCTCCCGTTCTCAGACGTAACATGGTCGATGACTTTCTATTGTTACAACATCTTTTTAGTGCTGCGCCCTCAAATCCCATCTTGTCTGATTTCTAATTCTAAAAATCAATCCATGTAAATATGAACTGATTGGCCTCTGGCATTTCAGAGGCTTTGGTATGAGCATTTGTAGATGACTTAACATATCCCAACTTACCAAAAAAAATAATAAATACAGATGAAATCATGGGGAAAAATTAACATTTTTTACCTTAATATTGCTACTTAAAAATTATATTTAATCATGCCAAAAACTTGAAATTTTGCTCAGAAATTCTGTAAAAATACATTACTCTGTCCTCTCTTTTAACATGCTTAAGTGAAACATGTCCCTCCAGAATATAGAATGAGGTCCGATTGAGAGCATGTCATTATTAGAATATGCCACTATCACTACATTTATGCCATAAAGTCATAAAGACTCACTAGAATACAGTCTTGTATTTTGTAATCTTTATCTAAAGTAAAGACTTCAAGTGCTGTCATTATCATGATATCTAATCTTAGATTGTGGTGATTAATATATCTTACAAATTGCTTGGCTTATAATTGCTCATTACTCAGAGAAAGGACTTTTTAATATTACCCTATTAGAACATGTCATTTTTTATGAGTATTATTCTTGGGTAGTAAGAAGGTGTTTTTATGACATAGTGCTTTTTATTTTTTATCCTCACCTGAGGATATGTTTATTGATTTTAAAGAGAAAGGAAGGAGGCGGGAAAAAGAGGAAAAAAAAAACATTGATGTGAGAAACATCAATCAGTTACCTCCGAGTAAACTCCCTGACCAGGGATTGAACCCACAACCCAGGTATGTGCCCTGACCTGGGATTGTCCTAACCAACTGAGCCACATCGCCAGGGCTATTTTCTTGAAGTCCCGAGCCTAGGCTTGATTGCTTCCCCTGCCCTCCACCCCCAGTATCAGTTTCTCATGAATAAGGCTTTGGAAGATTTGTTAACCTTTTTGTATCTCAGTTTGTTCATCTATGAATGAGGTATTAATATCATTTATAAGAATGGTGTGAGAATTTACTACATTGATGTCAAGATTCAGGGCTTTCTGTTCTCACTAACTGAGCCAAAATATTCTGGTGGATATAGCCACAAAGTACTATTTTGAGGATCTTAAAAAAACAGTGATAGCATATCTAAGACACCAACCAGAAAATTGAAAACATCCCAGATAGATACACTGAGTTGTATGGATTTATGGCCTTCAGGTAAGACAACACAGCCTTCTAATCACAACCAAGTGGTAGAGAAAATTTAGAAATTATTAATGCTTTCTCTCTCTCTCTCTTTTTTTTTTTTTTTTTTTTTTTTTTTTTTTTTTTTTTTTTTTTTTTTTTTTTTTTTTTTTTTTTGGTTAACAGGGAAAGCAAGACAGCCATGCAGTTACCCCTCGGTTTCCCAAATTAAAAGATGAAGGATGGTTTTTGATATTAGGAGAAGTGGATAAAAGAGAACTTATTGCTTTGAAAAGAGTAGGGTATGTTCGAAATCATCATGTAGTTTCCATCTCTTTTTATACCCCCGAAGCACCGGGAAGGTAAGCAGAATCTACCACTGAAATTCGAAGGAATGCAGTGTGTCTGTGACTGGAAAGGTGGTTTGACATTTCTGTTCTATTTTCCTGTTTTAGGTATATCTACACACTGTATTTCATGAGTGACTGCTACCTGGGCCTGGACCAGCAGTACGACATCCACCTCAATGTCACACCCGCGAGCGTTTCTACCCAGGTCAACGAGGAGATCTGCAATGCCTTGACTGACCTGGAAGTGAAGTAGCCTGACCCGAACCATTATTTGAAAGAAGGGGCTAAGAAGTCTGGCTGTTTAGTCAGCTAGACAAAGTCAAATTACATGGTATTTGCCCTGGTGGAATCAACTTCAAACCTCAAGACGCCCAGGAAACTGGCAGTGGCTACAGTCACTTTGAACTGAGTTAGCCCAGTGGCCTTCTGATAAACATTGCCTTTTATAATGTCATCTCCATGGATTTTCTGAAAAGTCAATGCCTGTGGAGGAGAATCTTTCCATTTGTGTATTTTGAGATTATTTATAGGAATTATCAACCACATTTTACATCACACAGTGTACTGTTTATAATAATATTAGCTGCTTTTCTTTCCAAGGCAAACCACACTGAGGCGTGACAGTGTTAGAATTTGTCTTAGCAGATTTCTGACCGTGCAGCAGAAAACATGGAGGGTGTCTGTATGGTGGTGCACAGTGTGTCTTGTTAGCAAAATTTTTACTTTGCCACATGGACAATTTCAAGAATTTCTTATATTCATAAATGTTAATAATATATGAAGTAAAATTATATTACAGAGCTCAGTGTTGAAAACAAAATACACTGACCTTAGAAAATGTAGGTACTGTAACTAGTGGAAATAAAATATTTAGCTTGCCACTTCGAGACAAGCTGACTCGGTTATTTCCCGTGCTTTGTTTATTATGTTATTAACTCTTCTTCTTTCCATTCTCTTCTACTTCAAAACTTCACTTCCACTTTTTTCTAGTATATTTATTTACACAAGGATAGAATTACCATGTAATTTGTGTTATAATATGTACAGACCATGTACAGTAATTCTTTGAATTTACATTCTCCAAGGTGGGTCTGAGACAAAGAAAATTTTAACCCCTACAGGTAAGTTTTCACCTGTGATAAAGGAAATGTCTTTATGTCCAAACAATTTCCATCTTGAAAAATACTTTTTTCAAACTAAAAAATTGTTAGAATTCAATATCCATGTAATAATATATATTCTAGTGGAGTGAAATTTTATCTTTACAACGTTATTTCAGTTATTGTTGACCCTCTGATTATTTTAAAATACCTTCCAATGTAACCACAATAAGGACTAGAATTTAGGACTTCTGAACTAAAGGACTAAAAGACTTTCTGAAACTAGAACATATTGCTCAGGTGTACCTCCTTTTCCATGCTAAAAAATTTTTAAATGTTAAAAAAAGGAGGAAGAGAAAAAAATTAAAATAATGTGGGGAGACCAGGCATTTACTTCCAAAAATTAAATCTCAATGACTCATGTGAACATACCAAGTACAGTAGGCCTGAGGTATCTGGAGTTTACTTCATATAAACAGTTCTTCCTGCTTTTTCTTTGGCATTTTATTTCCTAATTGAAAGTCGTACCTTAGCCACTTAACTCACTAGTTCATACAAGAATCTAAGGAGAGATGTCTTAGTCTTCATGTTTATGACATAAAATACAGGAACAAGAAGAAAGAATTCCTGTTATATCCATCATTGAGAGGAAAAATAATGTGACCAGTTAAAATTAATTTTAAGTCAGAAGTGATTCGTTCACAGTACGCTGCAGAAGACACAAATAAGGCAAGGTGCACTTGGATGGAAATGTTTATCTTATTCCAGTGAGTAACCACTGCTACTTGTCATTATTCAACCAAAACTGTAATGTTAATGTGCATTATAATAGGGCGTGTGCCAACATAATCTGATAGTTTCCATATTCCATTTCACATTCCTCTGGCTTTTATGAGCTCCAATGACATGTCAGTCAGAGACTTGTTCTGGGTACTGAATTGCATACTTTGATACCCACATGAATCAGAGACATGTCCTGTCCTCAAACAGTGTAGCCTAGTGATGAAAAGAAGATGGAGATAACTGTAATAAAAGAAAGCAATTGTAGCAGTGAATTATTATTTAGAAAAATATTTTAGGGACATTTAGGCTGAGTGCTGAAGATGATAGAACGGTGAAGGCAGAGATGAAAGAGGAGAACTCCAGGTAGAAGAGCAATAACAGGCTCTGAGTAGACACCAGCCTAAGGGGCCCAGTTAGTCTGCATTTTCAGAGACGTGAGAGGCGAGAAGGATGGAAAAGTCTGTGACATGACCTTAAAAGACAGGGTAAGGACTACAAACCTTGTGTATGCAATGAAATTCCTTGGCAAAGCACCAGAGAAGATGATGGCAGAAATTCTGAGAGTAGAACAGAGAACCCGTGGAGATGTGGGATAGCCAGCGAGGCCGTGCTGCCCTGCCTGCGGTGGGCAGAAAGAGGTCAGGCGGTGGGAAGAAGTCAGGAGTCCTGGCTGTGGGTAGTGGGTCTTTAATGATTGCTGAGAGAGTGATTTCAGCAAAATAGGAAAGGGAGCTTAGATTGCAGGAGGTGAGGACCTGAGTGGATAATGAGAAGGGTGAGGCAGATAATTATACAGCTTAACTTAGCAAAAATCTAATGCTATGAGCTATGTGATGATAGGGTGGACACTAGCTGGCAAGAGTCAGAAAGCCTCTCTTTCCTCCCATTTTCCCTTTCTATCCCCATTCATTCACACACACGCGCGTGGGCACACACATACACTTGCCCTCCCTTACCATCATTACCCCAATAAGCTAAAAATCAAAATTCCTCGCACATCCCCCCAAATGCTTGGGTTGCCCCACCCTGCCTTTCTCCGTCTGGACAAGGTGGATTGCACTTGCCTCACAAATAGGTCCTCCTGTACCTTGTTACACTTAGGACCAATGGAAGTCAACTGTCAGAATCAACTTCCACAGCCACACACCCCCAGGCTCAGGAACACGGGGGAACCTTCCTCCCCAACAAGAGTCACAGCATTTAAAAGGGGAGCACGCTCACCTTTCTGGGCCTGGATAAGAACTCTTCTTGTCCCGTATCCCATGGGTACCTTTGATGGGAAGAGGATACAATGACATGGGCTTTGTAGTCACCAAAAATGATGTTTCCTCATCCCTTTACACACGTAAATGACACAACAGAGTGAATATATAAAGATTGACCTTCTCCCTCAAATACAACCCTCCCTTCTACTGAACTACTCCAGTAGCCTTAAAAAACTACACAGCATGTCCCAAGCACACTCTCCACACAAGCTCCCAATTGCTTGTGCCAAAAATCTTGGAGTCGTTCTTGACTCTCCCTTTCTCCCAACCCACATCTAATTTGTTAGCAAACCCTTCCAGCTTTACCTTTAAAAATCCATCTAGAATCCAACCACCTTTGCTGCTACCACCCTCACCTATGCCACCTCCTGACCTGCCTCCCTGCACCTACTCTTGCCCCTCTACGGTGTTTTCTCTGCGTAACAATCAGCCTGTTGAAATGTAAATCTGATCCTGAACCCATTCTGTTCAAAGTCTCCCAGTGCTTGTCCATTTCCAAATACAATCCAAAACCCTCCCAGCTCCTCCAAGGCCTGTTCCTCCTCCCTAACGACCTTCTGACGCCATCTCACCGCTCTGCTTCTTGGTCGCTCCATACCAGCTGCAGTGGTCACCCAGCTGCCTGCTGTGCATCTTGCAGGACCTCTGCTCTTGCTGTGCCCTCTGTCTGGACAGCTCTTCCCCAAGACATCCACAGGTTCACCCATTGTAGTTTAAATGGCAACCCCACCAGTCCTCCATCTACCCCTTGTTTTGTTTTTCTCCATTGTTGATACCACCACTACGAAAATATTTGTTTATTGTCAGTCTCTCCTGACTAAGCTTCAGGAAGGCAGAGACTTTTGTTGCTTTTGCTCGAAGCTGTATTACCAGAACCTACAACATGGCCTAGCACATGGTGGCTGCTAGATAAATACTTGTTGAATGACTAAATGAACACAATAGGCACATGAATTCCAAAATACAACACACCCACTCGAGTTGATGCCTACACTTCCAGAGGTTGCAAGTACTCTCAGAGACTCACCAAGAACAGGCTGCTTACCTTATCCTCTTGTGTCGGCATAGGAAAGGGGTACTTAATTGGTAGTTTTATTCTGATGATGACATAATGTATGAAAAATAATGAAATATTTTTATATAGCAATGTACCTTGGGATTACAAGTATTTTACAATTTCAGATTATCATGAAAACTGTTAGCCTGAGGTATTGGCTCCCTGTCTTCTCTCCCCCTTTCAGCACTGCCACCAACTACACACGACTATTCAGCGGAAGGGCCCCAACAGGAAGTGCATATGTTTGAAAACTGTGAACTGATAATAACTTTGGACCCCTCTCTTTCATAAATAATCCAAAATGAATAGGCAAAAATTATTTCATGAGCCAGCTTCTTTAAAGGAAAAAGCTGAATTAACTTTCTAATTGAATTTATTGGAGTGACATTGGTTAATAAAACCATAGGGATTTCAAGTGTATGACTCAGTAACATATCACCTGCATATGGCATTGTGCGCTCACCACACGAAGTCATGTCTCTTTCTGCACCATTTATCTCCCCTTTGCCCTCTTCCACCTCCCTCTACCCCCCTTTCCTCCTAGCGGCCACCATACTGGCATGTGTCTGTTTTTTTCTCCATAATCCCTTTACCTTCTTCCACCAGCCCCCGCCCCTTGACAGCTGTCAGGCTGTTCTCTGTCTCTATGAGTCTATTTTTTTTATTTTGTTTGTTAGTTAATTTTATTTATTAGACTCCACATATGAGTGAAATCATATGGTATTTGTTTTTCTCTGACTGGCTTCTTTCAGTTAACATAATGTTCTCCAGGTCCGTTCATGCTGTCACAAAAGATAAGATTTCCTTCTTTTTTTTATGGCCAAGTAGTATTCTGTCCTGTAAATGTACCACAGCTTTTTTTAATCTACTAATCTACTAATGGGCACTTGGGTTTCTTCCAGATAAAGTCTATTATAAATAACACTGCAAATGTACATCATAATACCATAAAAATCCTAGAACAAAACATAGGCAGTAAAATCTCGAACACTTCTTATAGCAGTTTTTTTTCTGATATATCTCCTTGGGCAAGGGAAATGGAAGAATAACAAATGGGGTCTGCATAAAACTAAAAACTTTTTCACAGCAAAGTAAACCATCAACAAAATGGAAGACAACCCAGGGAACGGGAAAACACATTCACCAATGATACATTTGATATGAGGTTAATACTCAAAATTTTATAAAGAACTTATACAGCTAACAAATCTTTCCATCAATTTTAAAGATGTGTATTGAGCCCTAAATTAGCTTTCTTTTTCTGTTTTCAGAAATAAAAATTCTAAGTCTAAACAACACAAGGAGACAAAAATTTTGAGTTTAACGAGTTCTAGTTACATTATTTCAAGGTTCTCAAAAATGCTGAGAGTGGTAGTTGATTCCAGGTTGTCCTGGAATTATTTTTCAAGTAATTGAGGATGGCTACAGTCACTTCTGGGAAGAGTTTCAGCCTCAGTTCTCTCTTCATCGTGGAGCATTCAGTGCTGTTTCTGGAAAATAAAGTTCATGCAGTTTGAGACCTCTAAGTGAGATTTCAGGGATTCTGCTTTGATTGGACCCCCATCCCAAGTCTTTGGCATGTCAATTTGAGGAAGCTCTTGGGGTGCTAATCACAGGTTGGATCCAGTCTCACCCAAGGTAAGCTTTGTGCCCAGAAGCCTCATCTAAATGGATACTTTATTTTTTTTTTTACTCTTCAATTGGCCCACAATTTGGAGAATAATTTTTTAGTGCACTGGATTAAAGTTTCAAGAGCATTACTTTGTCTGTAAATTAATATTAAGTAGCTCATTATGGAGACTTCAAGAAGAACATAATGTACTGAAAATCATTCCCTGTTTGGCTGAACAGAATCACAGTACATCCTTCTAATTAAAGGGTTTTTAGATCATCAAACCCAGGTTTCCTTACTCTTGACTTATTATCTGTGTCCTTGATTTTATTTGAGCTCATTAAAAACCATGTACATGCCATGCCTGTTTGTTGAAAACAAGTATAATCACATTAAGTAATTTTAGTCTTTGATTCCAAGTTATATTGGAAGCAGTTTTTAATGACTTGAAGATGTCAGGGCTCATCTAAGATTAATTTTATTCCTGAGCTTGCAGTCCTTTGGCTCTTGACAAGAGAAGACTGTGCTTTGCAGTATGTGGAGGGTTGTTCTAGCGGGTTCTGAAACTCCCCATAGCCAATGGCCAGTTTTTCCAAGTGGCCTCAAAGGTGTCAGCCTTTCAGGTGAACACACAGCTTCTGAAATAACTGAAAAATTTCTGCGAGTGAAAGGGCTAACTAACACTGAGCAATGCTGACTGCCATCAAAATGAAACTGCTTTTCTCGTGACTCGGACATCAACATTGGAGACAACCGGAAAGGGAGATTTCAAAATGTTCTTCATGGCAATACATCAGAATTGGTGCACAGTCCCTAAAGTAACAGCCTAAAGGGACAATATGCATTTGGGTGCATAAGTTCTAGTTTAGTGACTGCTTTTTACTCAAATTGGTGCAAGAGTTATTATTAAAGACAGATAAACAAAACACCAGAGTGGATCAGCAAAAAATAAAATGGGTAGAAGGAGCATTTGAGATCTTGCTCCCTGACATACAAAGAAGGACCCAAAAAAGGAAATTTATTTATTAAAAATTGTGTATTTATTCTTACATGTTTAAACTTCAGTCACCTTCAAAGTACCATGCATTTGATTCAATATTCCTATCAAGACATTTTTTCCACTGCTCAAAACAGTTTTTGAACTCGTTGATTTTGTACTTCTGCTGTTTTTTTGTCTCACCTCTTACACAGTGGCAAAACATTTCCCTTTGAGGACATTTTCCACCCAGAAAAAAAAAAGAAGTAAGTCAAGGGGATCATGACATTTTTGGTCAAAAACTGCTGAATACTCTGTACAGTGCGGACAGGTGCACTCCTAAACCACCCATCATTATGACATGGGCAAACGCATGGAAAGAGTCTTCAAAAAATCCACTGAGCCCTGGCTGGTGTAGCTCAGTGGATTGAGCGTGGGCCTGTGAACCAAAGGATTGCGGTTCGATTCCCAGTCAGGGCACATGCCTGGGTTGCAGGCCAGTTCCCGGCAAGGGACGCACGAGAGGCAACCACACATTGATGTTTCTCTCCCTCTCTCCCTCTCTCCATCCCTTCCTCTCTAAAGATTAAATAAAATGTTTTTTTTTTAAATCCACTGAAGCCAAATGCAGCCTCTCACAACAACATCAGCTGGAACACTGATGCAGATGGGTTCCTAGAGCACTCGCCTAGTGGGGGAAGCCTGTACCACAAAGGGACCCAGCCTCCAGAAGATAATTCCGGATATTTTTGGAGGCCCCCCTCATATATCGTCAGTTTGGCTCAAACTCTTATAAAAATTCTCAAAAATAAAAATAAAGTGAGTACAAATTACAAGAGAAAGTTTGCAATGGAAAAAAATTCACAACACAATTATAAAATCATGAATAAGCAAGCTTATGATGGAGATCTTCATTATTCAGTTACCTGCCTTAATATCATAGCTAAGACCACTGAACTGCAGATCACACTGGAAACAAATCACTGCATCATCCTTTAAATATCTGAAATCAATACTCCATGAAAGTGCCTACTAGTCATTCTACAAAGAGTACCAATAACTTCAATTCAGCTTTCAAATAAGCTCTTCTCATTATAACACATAATGGTCTAATTATGGGCAGTATACCAGGAATGTGCATTTTTGCTTATTACTTTCACTGGTTATTATCAGGGAACATGCTCTGTTTTCTATTACAACACAGTTTCACCAGGGATCTTGAGGGAATAGTTATGGATTAGGAAAAAAGCTGGGCCACCTGTTTTTAGTGGAGCAGTTTTGATTTTGGAGAGGTTTCTTCCTTTTAAATGAGTTTCTATAATGCTACCTTACCCCTCTGTTGTACTTGGTGATTCAATCACTCATTGGAAGATTTTAGGACAATGTGTCTAATCAATTCTCCTTTGTTCCATTTCCTCACCTATAAAACAGGTAATACCTGCCCAGGCCTCCTCTCAGAGGGGTTGGCTCCATCATGATAAGAAGAGTAGTGAACTTCATCACAGTGCACACCATTCCCGGCACAGCAAGCATTTTATCAATTTAATCATTTATGTGAAAAGTCTTAGAAATGAAAAAGAATGGTAAAAAGACAATAAACAATAAATGAAAGTCTAAGGTGTTACATTGTATATAAACTCATCTTCAGGATTGATTCTATATGTCGATGGGCAGAAGGCTGAGAGCCCACGCCACCGAAAACAACAAAAACTTTGTGCCCCCAGGGGGCCGTGCCTGCTTCCGTTCCTTTGCGCTGTAGCATCTCCACCTCTCCAGATGCAAATGCCCACACACTTTCCGTTGCAGCTCAGCACACCTATGGGGTTGGGAATCACCTCGGTGGAACTCTTCTGAGGATGCTTCCTGGGAACAAGTTTTGACACATACTTAAGGGTAGTTAGAAACCCAGGCATTGGAGAAGAGGTTTCACTGCCTCATTTCTACCCCTTCTGGGTTCTGAGGACAAACTTGACCCCTTCACAGCTTTGCCAAGGGCCCTTTCTGGGACCATTCTGGAAGGAAAGCAGCTTCTGAAAGCAAGCACATTGGTGCACCTCACACTTGCGCCCAGTGTTTGGGTCGCAAGGTGTGTAACTCCAGAGTGAAATGACATTTTTTAAAGCAAGTTCTGAAATTTCTTTAAAAGCACTTGTGTACTTTCCTTAATATTACAAGCAGTCCTCATCTTGCCCGATCTCCCACTTTCCTCCCATGCTTGTATAAGCACGAAAATCAATTTAAGTATATTCAGTAAAAACCTAAGCCCTTTCCTTTTAAAAGCAAATATTCTATTTTTCTCTCAGAAGTAACTATTTTCACACTATTTTATCCAACTGAAACCCAATTCAAGCCAAAAATAAGGAGGGAAAAAATGTGTCACTGTCTTCTAGTATAGCACTGTTTCAGCAGAAGCAATGAGAATAATATAAACATCTTGGTAAGACCTCAATCTTATTTTCTGATACTTCAGAAAAATGTATGACTCTAAAATCACTTTACCCTTCAAGTGGCCTTTGGAGAAACTGAAATATTGAAAAAATCCTTGGATCACAGCAAATAACATTCTCCGTGGACAATTCTAATCAATTAGAGAAACATAACTGTACCCAGATCGTGTAATAGACCACAGTGATGGTCCTGGCTTCTGTCCATCTTATGAAATGCTGCAGCTCACAGACGCCGGTCCTGCTGCTGTGCACAGCTCTCCTACCCAGAAAGATGTATTCTCAATTTATTGTTACTTTTCATGCTGGAAATGATTGTACATCTGCATCTTCTGTTTCAGTTTTGTTATTTTGTTATCTTTGCCCACTGTGTTAATTATTTTTGGATGCTTCATCCTATCCCCAAACAATGCATTTTAAATACTCATAGGATGCATTGCATAAATATTGAATGTGTTAAAGACAGAGTCTGAGGTAATTTAGAGTGAATTTAAGTAAATTGATTGGAATCAGCTTTTATTTAGGAAATCTTCTAGGAACAATTCTGACATATGTAAAATAACTAACTGTTCACCGAGATGCAGTCTGCGCGTGCATTCCAACAAGTCCACAAGTCAGCAATCAGAGTGGAAATACAGGCTTTTAAAGTGCTGGAAAGCAGCTTTTAAAAACAGGCAGAAAGATGATACCAATTACAATAATCGAATACCAGGGAAAATTCTTCAGAGCAAAAATGTTTTAATAAAGCAGATAAAGATAATGAAATAATGATAAGATGTTAAAATGAATATGGGAAATGTGAAGTACACCCAAGTTACAATTACATACATTTGTTACAGGTTCAGTAGATAGAAAAATCAGATCTGTTCCACTCTGGTGAGTGGTGAGGGAAAGAGAAGTGACAACTGTAATTAAAAGTCAAATGTCTTACATTGGGTTTGGCAATGATTTCTTGACTATAACACCAAAGGCACAGGCAACATGAGGGAACTAGACAAATTAGACTTCATGAAAATTAAAAACTTCTGTGTATCTACAAAAAAATAAAATAATAATTTTTTTAAAAATGAAACCTGGTGAAAACTGGAAAAAAATTATCTTTTGTGCACCAAAAGACACTACTGATGATAAAAAGACAACCCATAGCATGGGTGAAAATATTTGCAAACCATACATCTGATAAGGGCTTAATATCTACAATATATAGGGAACTCCTAAAACTGAACAGCGAAGAAACAAACAACCTGATTCAAAAATGGGCAAAGGACTTGAATACACATTTCTCAAAGAACACATGCAAGCTCTTGAAAAAAATGCTCAACATCGCTATAACTAGAGAAATACAAATAGAAACCACAATGTGATACTGTGACACCACCTCACACCAATTAGATGTGTAGAAAACAAAAAACAATAACAAGTGTTTGTAGGCGTGTGGAGAAATTGGAAACCTTGTGCATTGTTGATGGGAATTTCAAATGGTGCAGCCACAATGGAAAATAGTATGACATGTCCTCAAAAAATTAAAACTAGAATTACCATGTGATTGAGGAACTTCACTTCGGGGTACATACCCAAAAGAATTGAAAGCAGGGTCTCAAAGAAACATACACCTATGTTCGTAGCAGCATTACTCTCAATAGCTAAAACATGGAAGCAACCCAAATGTTCATCAACAGATGAATGGATAAGCAAAATATGGTGTGTACATATAATGGGATATTATTCAGCTTTGAAAGGAAATTCAGAAATATCCTACAACACAGATGCACTTCAAGGGAATAAGGCAAAGTTAAATAAGAGTCACAAAAAGACAAGTACGGTGTGATTCCACTTATGTTAGGTACCTACAGCAGTCAAATTCATAGAAACAAAGTAAAATGGTGGTTGTTAGGAGCTAGGGGAAGGGAGTTTTGATGAGTTAATAGGTGTAGTTTTAGTTCTGCAAAATAAAACAAGTTTAAGAGGTAGATGGTGGTAACGTTTGCATAACAGTATGAATGTACTTAATACCGCTGTGTGTACACTATGTGTATTTTGCCACAATAAAACAGTGTTATTTTTAAAAAATCAAATGTCTTGGATAAAAGATGAAGAATTACAAGAAAACCAAATCATACTCTAAGTGTTTATTAAAAGTCCAGCACAACGCACTATGCGGTGAGAATACCACATGTATAGGCAAAAGTGATCATTCTGAATAGAAAACTTACCCGACCACTTTACCAGTTTATTCCACTGAAAATATGCGGGGTCTGGCAGAAGTAACGCCTGCTCAAGTGTGGTTGGTAAGGTAATAATATGGGCATAATAATTTATAGTTTTCATTTGCACATTTCACCTAAAATGTCATATGGTAGGCTTGAGTGTGATATTGTTATGTTACAAAATCATATGCTTATGATTTTGTGATAAAAGATTTTGTAATTAAAAAGGAGTGTTATTTGTGCTGGACCCTATATTTGAAAAACCTATAACACACTAGATTTGAACATTGTCATTCCTAGATATTTTCTAACAAGTGGAATGGAGCAACAAATTTCCCTTCACACATCCCTCCCAACTCCTTTTTCTGTCAGAATCCATATGCCTGAATAAGGTCTGAGTGAGAAGAGGAGTCAGCATCCCTGGCACTCAGCCCAAGACTTTGTACCTCTGACACACTAAAAAGTTATTGGTTCTTTGAATCACTGTCCCTTTGTGACACCCACACCTCCAATGAAGTCAGTCCTTTTCTCTCTCCCCTGTCTCTCAGATCTGTGTCTGTGAAGTACTTGAACCCTACTCTTTGAGACCATAGGAAATGGTATAAAAATATTTTTATTGTATTTTGCTCATTCTTTTTTATTATGAAATATTTCAAACATATAGAAAATGCAAAAACTAACATGCTGGATCTCCTTGTACTGCCTCCCAAATGTATTGAATTATAGCATTTTCCATAGTTACTTTTTAAAAGAGAAGAAAGCATTACAGATACAGTCAATGTTCTGGTACCCTCTTCCCCAGTCCTGTTCTCTCAATGTATTCCAGAGACAACGACTCCTACCTTGAATTATTATCTTTCATGTATGTGTTTTTATACTATTACAGACATTACTGCAGAAGTTTGTTTCATGCTTTTACACTACTTTCACATTAATCCAAAAACGATATATAGCAGTTGTGGTAGACAGCCTCCAAGATGGCCCCAGTGACCCCTGTGTTCACACCTTGAGCAATTAATTCCCTCCCCTTGAATGTCGACAAGACAAAGAGTAACTTCTAATAAACAGAATATGACAGAAGTAATGCAATATCACTTCCAAGATGAAGTTATAAAAATACTCTATATTGTTTTTGAAATTTATCCCTGTTGACATAGTTTATTATAGTGTATTATTTTATTTACTTTTAAGTTGATGGGCTTTTATGTTTGTTCCCTATATGTATTACTGCAAAAAATATTTTCCCACTTCTCATTGAATTATCTTTAATTTCATAAAAATGCATATAGCTGAATGATATTCAAGGTAAGACTTTAGTTCAGGAATCAAAGGAAATTAGGCATAAAAAATGTATGTTTTGCTTATACTAGTGGGACATATTTATATTTTCAGGGCAAAATTTAATCTACCATGGTGAAACCACGGGTTTTTCCATGAAACCTATCAAAACCGGTGATGTTGAAATTGTAGAACAGATAAAGGCAGCCATGGGAGCATATTCCAGGCCAGCACTGAGGGAACACAGACAGTGGTGTCTCGTGATGCCCTGAGTGTGTACAGAAAGAGTTAGCATGCTGTTCTTTTAAGCTTAGATTTAACTGCACAATTTCCCAATGGGTGCCTCTTTTGTGCCTCTGCGGGACATTTCCTCACTGGTGGAGTCTCTGGGCATCACCTGAAGAAAGGAGCGAAGAAGCAGAAAGATCTCCTGTTTTCACTGCTCAGCTGAGCCAGGACACTGCGGGCTCTGACAGAGAGAGGCTGCCGGAGGTGGAGCGAATTATGCCTCTTGCACCACAGGAGCTAAACTGAAGTTGTAAACCTCCTAAGAAATGGGAGTATGCCTGTCATTATCTCTCCTGGCAAAATAGGACTGGTTAAAATGTCATCACGAATTAACAAGCATGCCTGCATGCTTCATGGTGTGACAAAGGTCTTAAAAGTTCCCTTTTTTTTTTTAACTTTATTTTTATTGTTGGCACTATTAAAGATGTCCCCATTCCCCCGCTTTGCCTGCCTCCACCCAGGCCCCACCCCCCTTCCCTCTGGCTACCACCACACTGTTGTCTGTGACTATGTGTCAAGTATATAATTTCTACTTTGATTTACTGGCTTTTAAAGCTGATATTTAAAAATTATTTCTCCCATACAGTGTATTTGGTCAAATGATATCCCTTTTGGGGGCAAGCTTGGTTATTCATATTAAATATATTTATTTATCTTTTCTATCCCATAGTGGAGAACAGAAGAATCCTGCAGACCATCACCTCCCCATTTCAGCTATAGCCATAGGAGCAAACTACCCCCAACACCACGCACACCGCCATGAAGACATAAATTCTAAATAGAGAAGAGCTGGCTTTGATGAGAGGTGCAAATATAGTAACACCCCAGATGAGCTGCCTTGGATGGCCGTTGCCTCCACACGCACTGCATGGGTGATCTCGTTAAAGGGGTGTCGGACCTTTCAAAGAACCTGAGTCACCATTTCACCACAATTTAAGATTTATTCAAGAAGAAAACTAAAAAGATTACATATAAAACTCCTTTATCATTTGGGTCATCTTCAGGAGCAATTTGTATCTTTTTCAGAATACATATTTAATGTATCTTACATATACTTTATCTCATGTGCATCAACTGAAGAAATATACACTAAGCACAACCTTTGAACAGAATTGAGCTATACAGATGCTTTAGAACAGAAGTGGCCACAAAAATTGGCCACTGGCCATCTCCCCAGCCTTCTGGTCCTCAGTCTCTTCCATTTAGCCTTAGATGCTGCCTCCTTTCCTCATTTCCTGGCCCCCAGAGCATCGGCTTCTCCCCTAGGGTCTTAGCTCACCTTGTGTCCTCACCTGCATAGCCCCCAGCCTCATGCATAAGAAGCACTTGAGATGTATCTGTGGAAAAAATACAAATTTAAAATAATAGACTAAAGGATTATCTAATATAGACAATGAAACTAACAGTAAACTGACTAAAGGCTTCTCGAGCACCCACTGAGCTCATTGTCCCATCTTGTCTTAAAGAGATCAGTGTAGGCAACTCCTGTGAGGTCAACAGAACAAAGTGAGGTTACAGAATTTCCTTCCTGCTTGCATGTCATTAGGCACACAAATGCCTTCCTGTAGTGGAAAAGATGACCTGAGAGAGAGCAAACTGGGAACAGAGTACAAAATTAAAGGTACTTTTCAGGCAGAAGGTTCAGTAGTAAAAGCCCCTGATGTCTAGCAGACCCTGCTGGAGAATATTTTACAGCCTCCACCCCACGCTGCTATTTATTTAACATCTTTCCAACTAAGTGTGAACTGTCCAAAGAATTCAAGGCTCTCCATAGAATAATTCTGAAAGACTATGTGAGGAATTTATATGTGGTAGCTTCTGAGAAGAGGACTGGAAGGAGACTCTAATGCTTAATGTTCTGCACCATTTGATTTTTTTTTTTTTTTTTTACTTTGTGCTTATACAGTATTTTTCCATTGAAAATAGCTGGTTTAAAATGTTTGATAGAAGAAAAACTCAAAATTATAGTAATCCACTTTACTCAAACAGAACAAAATCAAAAGATTGCACTGGGTATTATCTTTACAAACTGATTGACTGGTTGTGCATTTGAGGGGATAGGGGTTTGAAGAAGGATTAAGAAAAATACTTGCATTTCCTATAGAGGACAACTTTGGGAAAAAGAGGGTGAATTCCCTCCACAGGGTCTGAGTTTGTGGGAATGGCGTGGCTGGTGCCCAAAGCCCTCAAGTCTTTTTTGGAGCACCATGATATGAGTGGATGATCACTAGAGACAACCCTTTATTAAAGAATGGTTATGACAAGGGCAAATTCAGTGTTTTATTCAGGAAGAAAAACTTAAGACCTTCTGGGGAAGGTATTCCATTTTTGTGATTTTTGTACTTCAGAATCTCAAGGTAATTTCTCTCCTTTCATCCCTATTATGGGTTGAATTGTTTCACCCCAAAAAATATTATTTTGAAGTTCTAACCCCCAATACTTGTGAAAGTCACTATGTTTGGAAATGGAGTCTTTACTCAGGTAATCAAGTTAAAGTCAGGGCCTTAAATTGAGCCCTAATCCAATATGGCTGTTGTCCTTATTAAAAAGGAAATTTGAACAGAGACAGATGTGGAGAGGCAAGACGATGTGAAGAGACACAGGGGATTGTCATGTGAAGAAGGCAGCGATTGGAGACAAAGAACATATGGGACCTCCAGAGCTGGAAGAGGCAAGGAAGGGTCTTCCCACAGGCTTCAGAGGGAGTATGGCCCAGCCACCACCTGGATCCCAGACTTCCAGCTAACAGAACTGCGAGACAATGGATTTCTGTTGCTCTAAGCTACCGAGTCTTTGGAACTTTGTTGTGGCCACCCCAGGAAATTAATGCAAACCCTCCCTGTATCTTCTGGATGTACAAACACTATGGCTTTTGCCTCTAATCCAAGGCCTCAAGTTTTGCCTTATCGCTTTTCTTTCCCTCATGCTGTTCGCACTTCCCCGCCTTGGCTCAATTGGTCTCCAGCCTTAGAAGGCCTTCAGAGCCTTTGTGGCCTTGTGACCTTCCCAGCCTTTGTGGCTGTAGATGCCTCTCTCTCCTCAAATCTCAGCCTGAGGCATTTCTTTGAGCTGGCAAAGGGCCTACTCCCTATCCTCCTCTTCCCCTCCCCCCCTCCACGGCTGCACCTGCCAGCTCACAATGCTAAAATTGTCTGTGGGTCTGTTAGGCCCAGTAGAGAATAACTCCCTCCAGGGCAGAGACCATGACGTCTTCAGTTTTACTCATGAGCCTGCCACAGTGCCTGGCAAAACTCAGAGTTTCTCCTAACTGCCCTCTGAGTTCTGTTGACAGAACACGGTCAGAAGAGGCATGTCATTTCCAACTGCCTTCAAAGAAGAATCAACACCCAAAATTTAAGCAGCCTGTGTGGACTTCAGAGACACCATGGGACATTTGGTCTGTTTTTAGCACTTCTATAACTATTATTCATCCCCTCTCAGAAGCCCATGATATAAAAGAGCCCACGGTAACAAATAGGGCCCTGCATGCATCAGGCCTGGGTTAAATCTGCACTGTCTGGGGTATTTTTACCCCCATTATCTCTCTCTTCTCTACATGTGCATTTGCCTTGATTGTGTTAGGTCATAAGTTTCTTTGGAGCCGAAACCTCCACTTCAGAGAGTGTCATTGAGTGTCCTCTGGGATCTGAATGAACGATGGCTGAATGGAAACCGCAAAACCACGACACTGAACAAATGGGTAAATGGGAGAGAAGGCTCTGGAAAAAGTAGGTGGTCTCATTCCCCACTCCTTTATTATGAGGCCAAAAGAACATGTTTAAAGGACTAATTATTTTGAAGGGATTAAAAATGAAAAGTGGGAAATAAAAGCCTTATTTTTCTAACGAAAGAACATTTTCTCTTGATCATCCACAAATTGTAAGAGACATATATTAGCATGCTATTTCATTAACAAATGACAGTCCATTCTCTACAGTGAAGGAATAAAGAAAAAGTTCACCTAATAAGAGAGGTTAGCTCCTAATTAGGATCAGGCTGCAGAATTTGCCGAGTGTAATTTTCCACTGCAAATTGTTCTCGGGTTGACCTTGGCTGGTATTAAGGACATGGGTTTGAAAACACATCTTTCCTTTGCCAGCACGTCCCCACAAAGCATCGGTGCCTTCCACAGACATTACTGAGTCTGTCTCCATCCCCCAGCCTCCTGCTCCGTCGTTGCCCTGCCATTCTCTCCAGTTTTAAGGAGTCTTCTGGAAGAGAAATTGACATTGGCCAAGTACTACGGGGTAGCAGAAACAGCACAGGACTTGGAGTCAGAGAGGCCTGATGGTGAGCCACATCTTTACTACTCACTTTTACTCCCAGCCATAAGCTGGTTTCAGAATTGTCATAAGGCTTCAACATTGGAGGGTGGCAGTGATGGGGGGAGTGATGTTGGTATAAAGCAAATGCTCATACGTGTTATTTCCCTTCTGTTTTGAATATTCTCAGCAGTTCTGTGAGGCTGGCATTCCTCCCATTCTGCTGCTAAGACACCCAGAGAAGCTATGTAAGTGTCTCAAGGGCATGTAACTAATATTTGGGGAGGACAAGATTTGAACTTCTGACCCCAAAGTGTCTAACACAGTCACATTATTCACCTAAGCACAATGACCTTGAAGATTGGCTGCTTCAAGCTCACATGTGGAGTGTACCCCCCCCCTCCAAAAAAAATGCAGGCACTAAGCAGTGGCTGACCACATCTTCCACCCTCTGCAACTCAAAAAAGCGAGTCTGGAGGTGGAAGATCAGGCAGCCGATGAGGCCCTGGGCACAGGTCTCCCTGCCTGGAACCCTGTGCCTCTCCCCGCACTGTCACAGAGGGTCTCCCTGCATGCCCTGATACCCCAGTGGCTTCTAGAGAAATAAGTAAAAGCCTTGAGACATGAATGTACTTTATTCACAAGAAACCACCCCCACCCGGCCTCCCACACCATCCCACCTCCTCCCACCAAATACCCTGTGAGGTCCCAGGTGTGCTTGATCCGTGTGTGGCTGAGGTGGTGATTTCATAATGAGGCACGGATCAGAGCTTTATACAATCACCTCACCCATATTGATTGCTTCACCACATGAATAGGAAACCTGATGGAAAACTTCTATAAATGCACATCAAGCAGTCCAGCTTCCTAAGTCAGCACTTTGGAAAACTTTGGGCTTTGAAAGTTTTCCAGTGGTTCCAGAGATGTCAATGTGACTTTCAGAGGCAGGGCAGTGGTGGAAGGGTAGGGATGGGGAGTGAGGGAAGAATGATTTCTAGCTCAGGCCAATTGGGCTCTCACATTACTGCAATTAGTAGACATCTGGGAAATTTTATCAGAAAAAGATCTTGAAAATAGAATTAATAGAATCTCATAGGAGTTCAGACTTTTCTTAATCCATTTAGGGTTTGTTCTCTCCCTTTGACCTCAATTGGCCCCACCTTCCTGGCTACCTGAGGACTGTCATCAAAAGTAATTTCAAGAAAAGTAAATCAGTTAAAATCTCTAAGATGTAGAGCAAAAATTGCAATGGGTTGTGCAAAATACAGAAACAGGACGAATGAAAAATAAAAATAGAAGTTGATGTAGTTCTTTTCATAAGTATTAATAACATAAGAGTTCTCAAAATGTCGGTGTGTTTAGAAGGGGAAGAAAAAAGATTTGTCTTTTCCTATTATGTCTTAAAAACTTTACACAAATTAAAACAATCTTCCTTTGGTTAAAAATGACTTTTATGAATCTCATTATGAAATTTATAAGGAATGGCTTATAAAGAAATCTGACTTTTAGCAAATCCCCAAAATAGCATTAGAATGAGTATTATTTACTTCAGAGTAATTTCAGTAGACTGTGCTTATTTTAACAATGCAGTTATTGCTGATGGGTTTTTGAAACTTTCTTTCATAATTCCCTTCAGAACCTGAAGTATGTTTCTCCTCAATGGTGGCAAAACATTTGTTCTCAGAGAGAGAATTTGATTTCTTGAAATGGCCAAAAATTAATGTGATCAGCCTAGGTAAAAACAAAACAAAACAAAACAAAAACAGCTTTGGTCAAAACTGAGAGGAAACTATGATTCTGGAGTAATCGGCTTCGAAACCAGTTTCCCAAATAGGAGTTTGAAAAAGCGCTTCCCACAAAGACAGCCTATTGGAACAGGAGTTTGCCTTCCCAAGATGGATGTTTGCTCAGCTACGTGAAAAGTCACTCTCATCTCTTTTTGAGCCTAAATCATAGTATCTAGTTTTTGCTAGAAGCTTTTCATAAAGTTTTAATTAGACATTTGCAACTTGATGATATTATTTCCCCTTTCACCTGGCATCAGTCATTTTTTTTCCATTTCTGTTGTAGAAAATTAGTTCTCTTAGAACCCACAGAACTAATTAGTTCATGAGGGGCTACTGTGGATTTGCTAGATAGATTTATTCTCTAGTTTATGACATTCTTTGATATTTGTAAACTGTTAAGATTGGTGCTAGGTTGTAACTTTACCATGTTTCTGATGGCAATAGCATGTGGAGGTGAGCCAGGCCTCCTCTCCGGTCTGGTTTAGAAGCTCATTAGGAGGCATTCACTTCAGAAGAGCATGGTCATCAAGGGTAGCATGTGCTAATGTCTGTGATCCCATAACAAGGGCTGAGGGACACAACTTTCTACAACCATAATGTTTGTAAATGCCGTTTGCTCTGTTCCTGTGGCAATTTATCCACATTCTGGGGAAAGATCAAGGTTGGTATATATGGGATGAAAAGGAAAGTCATTTCCAAATAATGTTCTCTCTGGACTCATTTGCAACATCTCTGCACCTCCTTGTGTTCCAAGCCTCCTTCTTTCCTCCAACCGAAAAATAGCATGTGGGCATCTTCCCTGCTTCACCAAATGCTGAGGCTTGGCCACAGCAGGCTGAGATGGGATCCTGGTGTTTGGGAACACAGTGGAGTCACCCGGGCTACCAGGGGTGCCTGTTCCACAGAGGTCAGCTGTCTGCGGCCCGTATGAAACTGGCATCAGGCTAAAACAGGGTGTGTGTTCCTTTGGGACATATCAGAAGAGAGCTCTCAGAGGAGGAGCCTCAGGCATCTTAGAAAACTCCAAAATATGAGGCACAGGGACTTGCCTGGCAAGAACCTTTCAGATTGCAGTTCCTAAGTGCGGGTGTTCTGCCTACTGACCCAGCCTGATATTTTGGGACTGGGGATCCAGGTTTTCCCTCTTCTGGACAAGAAGAAAGATGAAGCACTCCATGCTGGCCAACTCTTAATGTGAGTATTGACTTTTGTCACTGCTGTTTACCTGGGGATTTTTATTTGATTCACATAACTTAGTTATTAACCTTGTGTATGTAAGCTAAGTGTATTACTTAGAGATTAATGTGAGTGTTTACCTTTGTCACTGATGTTTACCTGGGGATTTCTACTTGATTCATATAACTTATTAATGGCATATATGTAAGCTGATCTCTGATATACCTATACTTTTTAGTTACATAATCAAAGCTTTGTGCCCCTGGCTTAGAAAAAGGTGTCATATTTATCTCTTTTGAGTGGTTTTATAGAATTATTAAACATCCATTACTGAAGTGGAAAGTGAAGACAGGTTATTCTTCTAAACTAGTATCAAGTGAACTGTTTCCTAAGAGAGAGATGAAGAATATAAAGTTAGATTCTGAATTAAATCCCTAAGTTCACAATGTTTCTATGTGGTACGTTGTACTGACAAATGTGCTACCACTTGGAAACATACGGAATCAGCTTTGGAAAATGGGTTTTGCCTGGGGTCAGTATTTTCCTGTAGGAACACGTGACCTGTCTCTGGTGGTTAGCTGCCTAAGAGGTAAAGAGAAAGTATCAAAGAAAATTAAGGATTAACTAGAAAGATTATACCCTATGGTCCCACCCTCGGCCCCCCTGTTGCTTTACTTCTCAATCATTACTTGAGAGACTGGCAGTAACTTAAATACATGTCATTTTTTCGGGCAATTCTAATTTGTCTGCACAGAACAAGTCTTACTGAGAGAAATGTGCTTGTAAAACACTTCTCCTCCCACTCTACCCATACATCAAAATACCCTGTTTTTGACACATATAAGTGTGACTTTAATAAGGGAATAAAATACAGACTCACCAAATGTTCCTGTTTCATTCCCTTTCCTTTGTTTCCTCTTTCTCTTCACTTTTTACTTTTTGAGTTTTGGAGGGAAGACCAGGGATGAGTAGATCTTAATGTGGAGATAACAGTGATAAAAATTGCTAACTCCTGAGTGATGTAGGTTAAATGTCTCTGTACACTGGCAAAGAAACACACAGTCACTGCCAAAAACACAGAGTAAAGTCTTCTAAAAATCCCCTCAGACAGTGATGTTTTAGAGTTAAGCCTTTTCATTTATATTTGGACAACCACCTGTTGACTTCTAGCGGAGCTTGTCAAGGGCGGATAGATGGCGGGAACCTGGAGCATAATTAGCCCATTCAAAGGGCTTCATATTCCCCTTTGAAGAGGTTGCCATTGTTTTCAATGGAGCCTAGTCAGGGCTCATAAGATCAAAACATGAAAAACAAAGAAGGAAGAGTTTACTTGGGGCAGGGTCCCACTCTCCTCTTCTGATTATCACGGCATTCTCAGGCCATTCTTTTTAATCCAGGAATTGATTATCATGCATTTCCCAGTCCTGAAATGCAACGGGCAGAGCCAGGCAAAAGACAATGGAGAAAATCCGTGCCGGATGTGGAGGGCACAGCAGCAGGTGCCATTCCAAGGCTCCAGCTATGGGCACACACTGTCCAGAGCAGGTCTACTTCTCCACAGAGAAAGATGAAGACAAAGGGAAGCCAGAGAAAAGAGACAGTACAAAGTATGCTTTAGTTAGGAAGGTCTCGTTTAAATCAAATCTCAAATTTGTGAGGGGGAAGTTGCCCACCATAAGGTAGCATCTTAGGTGAGACACAGATAGTTCTAAGCACTAACAGGGCGACCTCATTCAGGCAGGGTGAGGACACCCTCAAAGATGTTCCAGGATCTAGAGATTAGCAAGTGTAAGAAGCCCTTACCACCCCTGGTCTGAAAGGGCAAAGGGGGAGAGGAGGTGGCTCTCTAAACTGGTGAGAGCTATAGCTGTAGAAGAGAAGCTGTCCCCAGAGCTGGGGCCTAGAGAACACAACCACCGTCAAAGCCATAGAAGGAAGAGGACAAGGCAATAAACAGTCTGACCTCCCTCTCCCCAGTTCTCCAATAGCTGCCCGCTGGTTGAACTCAAGCAGCAGGTGGTGGGAGCGTAGCTCCCCGCTGGGTTGTGCTGTAGAGAGTCAGTGTCTAGAGCATAGAGGAATGTGGAAAGGTTAGAGAATGGATCTGCTGAGGGAGGGCGGGAGGGGACCAAGGTGCAAGTAGAAAATAACTAGTACACAGTTACTATGATATCATTCAGAAACTTTCAACCCAATGGACATTTATTAACTATCAAAGATGTACATTGCAATTCTAATACTTTTGATTCATATCAAACCTGGAGCAAGTTTCTGTTACATACATTACCTCATTTACTCACTTTACACATGGTGAAAATGAAGCTCAGTTAGATTATGTCTGGGCCAAGGCCTCACGGCTAATAATGACAGAGTCGGGATTTGAACTCAAGTTCATTTGACCTCAATGCTTGAGTACTATACTCCGAAAAGTGCACCTGTGGCAGGACTTGGTGGTGGCTGGATGTGGGAAAGGGAAAAGAGGTGAAAGCTGATTGCATTTTAGGGGTTGACTCTGTTATCTCCAAGTGTGTTGAGGCCATGAACTGACGTAGGAAACCCAGGAGGGACAGATAAGTTTCTTGGGTGCACGCGGAGTCTGAGGCCCAAAAGCCAACTATGAGGGGATTGTGCCGGCATGCAACATGAGTGCAGACATGGAGGATCAGGAGGCCTCCAAACAGATGGGGTGATGGCAGAAACATTGGGGGTAAATGGCATCACCTAGGGAGCTTGCTGAGCAAAGATGAGATGAATAGGTAGGTAGGACTTCTCAAAACCCCTGCACTGAGCAGTTCCTCATGACTGGAAGGGTGCTTTGTGTTGCCTAGTGTGGCACACGTGGTCTCCTCCACTGGGCCCCACACACTTCAATGTTCCTTCTCCTATTTCCAAAGACAAACCTTCCTCTCTGGTTAAACCTGCTTGCACTGCCCAAACCCCTGAATCTTTTCTACACTCCACACCTTGTCTTTCCCTCACCCTAGTCCTCCTTCACAAATACGTTGGCCTGACTCACTTTCTTGACCCTTGGCAGCTCCCATATCTCTACCAAATGGCGCCTGCTGTCCTCCAGGGCCTATGTCCTTTGTCTCCATTTCATGGGGAGAGTTAGGTGTTCATATAAGTTAGATGTAGATGGCTCAAAAAATGCTGATTCAATGACTTATTTGGGAGGTAAGTCCAATTTTCTTGTTTGATTCAAATTAGCCCAAAAGTTTAGACTAGTTTGTTCCTAAAACAGCACTCCAAAAGTAGTAATGGCAGCATTAGTGGACTATAAAGGTGGAATTCCAAAGGACTATATGAAAAGGGACAACACTTATTTAGATATACAAGGGGGGACCCCCCAAACCAAAATTTATTTATAAAAAATTGTGTATTTATTCTTACACGTTTAAACTTTAGTCACCTTCAAAGTACTCTCCATTCAATGCAATACACCTACTGAGACTTTTTTCACAGTTTGAAAGTTTTTGAACTGGTAGATTTTGATGCCATTTAGAGCTTCTGCTATCGTTGTCTCACCTCTTCCACATCGGCAAAATGTTTCCCTTTGAGGACTTTTTCATCCAGAAAAACAAAACAAAAAAAATTTGCTTAGGGCAAGATCATGTGAATAGGGAGTGGGGGACACAGGGGGTCATGCCATTTTTGGTCAAAAACTGCTAAACACTCAGTGCAGTGTGGGCAGGTGCGCTACGTAAACCACCCATCTTAATGAAATCGGCAAATGCACTGAAAGAGTCTTAAAAAAAAAAATTCACTGAAGCCAAATGCAGCCTCTCGCACACCACCAGCTGGGACACCGATACAGATGGGTTCCTAGAACACTCACCTAGGGGGGATGCCTCTACTACAAGGGGCCTGCCCTCCAGAACATAATTCCATTTGCGGGGGGTCCCCCCTCATATAGTGCAGTGGCTAAAGGCACAGTGGGCCCAGGAGTTAGATTGTCCTTGTTCAGATTCTGGCCCTAGCACCTTGCAATTTGGGCAAAGTTACTTAATCTTTCTCAATTTTCTCTGCTTGTAATAGTGATATCTCTTGCATAAGTTTGTCAAGCATATCAAGGTAGGTAATGTTTAACTTAGCACCTGACAGGTAATAAGGCCTTAATAAATGTTAGATACCACTGTTATAATTACTTTTAGCCATAGAATCTAGCTTAGTAGAGCTAGAAGAAACTTCACAGAAAATCTAGGCCAATCATTTCATTCATACATGTGGAAATGGGTGCTCAGAGGTAGGACATGATCGGGTGGAGCTCAGATGTCATAAAACAAGGCTGTGTGCTTCCTTCCACTGCCCAGAGCAATTCAGCAGTGCATGGGATGGTTTGTACCCTCATGGCCCATGCTTTCACTTGTATTACAAGCAGTTAAGGCAGAGTAATCTAGATTTTTTAATTTTTCTAAAAAGATAATATTTATATTATAAAATCCAAATTTTATATCATTATAAATACTGTTAAATTAATCAAATATGAAAAATGCCAATATGATATTTAAGATAAATTTTCATAAAGCAAAGCTTACACTGGTTTATAATCACAAAAAATCCTGCCAGTGATCCTTACTCATAGCAATGGTTATGGGAATAATGAAAGCAAATATATGGAGATACGTTTGGAGTAGAAATCACAGGGGCATTTTTTGCATGACAGTTTTTGTTTGTGTTTTTGTTTTTCTAGATCACTATCTAGGTCATAGGGAAACACTTGTAATGAAAATGTCCACCTATAGATGGCAAACTTATACTGCTGGCATTCTGTCCTTGAGTGCCCTTGCAAACAAGTGTCACCGGGGATGGAGATGAAAGTGAAATTTAAAGAGAGAAAACAGGAAGCCTAAATGGACCCAGAAATAGTACTCTCACACAAACATGAAATGGAAAAAGAAACCGCACAGAATTTCACAAAATAATTAGTCTGATTCATCTGCAAAAACACCTCATGGAATTGCACCCAATGCATGTATTTGAAATATATTTCCGGAGTCCCTACGACATAGGCAACCCCCCACCAGCTGAGAGTGAAAAAGGCACACACATTCCTGCCTTCAGAGCCCTGACAGCCCTGTGGCCTTCCACAGGCAAAGTTCCCGGCAACAGCTCTCATTTGACCGTGGCTGTTGTCCCTGATTTCACAGGAAAGAGAAGCTCAGACACACAGGAATGGCAGTCCAGGCTGGAGCCCCGCTCTGTGGATTCCAAGTCCTACCTCTGTCTGCTGCTCTATGCTGCCCCAACATAAGACAGAAAGTGACAAAGTGATCTAGGATTTGGAGGTAGTACGGTTTCTCACTCAAAAGGAAGCCCCAGCCAGTTCTTCCAGAAGCTTTCTGAGTACAGTGGCTCAGCTGCCCCAGCTAACCGGATTAACTTCCTTACAGGGGGCAGGGATGGCTCCGAGAGAGAGCACGCAGCTCCGGACCTCCTGGAGCCTCTAGGGAAGCTAGTTTATTAACAAGGAAAAATCTTTCCACACTACTTACAAAAGATCTTTCTATATAATATAGAATCTTTGTGTTGTAAATGTGTTTGATTAGAACAATAGTTAAATGTCTGGTCGAACATATAAGCTTTTAACAGTTTCCTACTCCAGACCTATTCCTATGGATTTACATATATGTGGATATGTAAGCATGCATAGGGAGTTTTTTTCACCCACTCATGTAACCTTCTGCCACTGGCTCTCTCTTTTTTCATTTATCAATGTACCTTGGAGAGCTTTCTGTATACATGTCACTCAGTTTAATGTGGCATGGTGATTTATAACTTGGATGTACCATACTGTCTAAACCACTCCCCTGCTGGTGGGTAGTTAAGGTGTTTCTGCCTTTCACAGTTATAGACAGTTCTGCAGTAAAATCCTTTTATGTGTAACTGCACACGTGCTAGTATCTTTGAATGCTAAACTAAGAAAAGAAAAAATTGTTGGAAAAAAGCATATATACATTTAAAATTTTTATAAATACTGTTAAATCCTCCCTTACACACACACACACACACACACACACACACACACACACACACACACAGGCTGAACTGACTTTTTTTGTTGGCTCTTTCCATTAACTTTCTATTTTCTTCCTGTACTCTGGGTCACATTTATGCCATGTCCTAACTTTATCCTTGAAGTCTTCCTTCTCTCTCTTTCCCTCACACCCAATGTATCAGAAAGCCCTGTGAGATTTACATTCCAATATGTCCCAAATACAAACACTTCTCACCATCTCCTCTGCTGTCCCCTGGTAGAAGCCACTGTCATTTCTTTCCTGGATCCCTGCAGTAGACTCTCACACATCTCCCTGCTTCTGCTCTTGCTTCCTTCAAACTCTTCTCAACGCAGCAGCCAGAGGGACCCTGTCACAACCCAGGTAGATGGTTGCACCCATCTGCTCAACACCCTGCAACAGGTTGGAGTACAGACCTCACAGTGACGGCCAGGGCCATACGTGATCTGCCTCTTGCCTTTTCTCCTCTACTCTTTTCTCCACTCCTTTCTGCTCCAGAAACTGACCTCCTTGCTCTCCCATGAGCACTCCAGGCACACCCCTTCCTCAGGGTCTCTGACCAGCAGGCCCCTCCATCCAGGCGTCTGCCCAACTAACTCTTTCACCTCCTTCAATTCTGCTCAAGTTATACCTTGTCAGCAAAGCCTCCCTGACACACTTATTAATACTGCACACAGCTCCCACCCGGATCCAGCATCTTTGCTCCTTTTTCTTCTCCCATAGCACTTACGACTCTCTTACCTGCTACAGAATGAACTTCTTCATTGTATGTATTGCCTATGTAACCCTGTCTGAATGTAAGTGCCATGTGGATGGGCATCTTTGCTGTTTTGTTTACTGAAAAATCCTGAGTATGCAATGCAGTACACAGTACACAATAGGTGACTAATAGATGTATCTACTGAGTGGGAATTGTTGTTCCTCCCCCTTTTGCAATTTTAAAAGAGCTTCACAGAAATGTGGCTGGGACACTGAGGTATTCCCTAGTAGATGATGTTTTCCTTTTTGTTTCACAAGGGAAAAATGAAAAAATTTAAAACCTTTGCTATGCGAAAGACCCCAAAAGGAGGATGAAAAGACAATTTGGGGACAAAATATTTGCAAATCACATATCCATTGAAGAATTTGTGTAAATAGAATACATAAAGAACACTCAAAATTCAACAGTAAATAAAACAAAGAATCCAACAAAAAATGCATAAAGGACATGAACAGACATTTCATCAAAGGAGATATAGAGATGGAAAATAAGTGCATGATAAAATGTTCAACATCATTAACTTTGGGGAGATGCAAATTAACAGCATACTGATATTAGACCTGTCGTAAAATAGAAAATAATGATAACACCAAATGCTGGCAGGATGTGGACAAGCAGCATTACTCATATGTTGCTGGTGGGAATGTAAAATGGTACACTCACGCTGGAAAATAATTTGGTAGGTTTTTTTTTTTTTAACTTAAAAGTGGACTTTCCATACAACCCAGAAGTTGTATTCTTGGGTGTCTATCCAAGAAACAGAACATATTTTTACACAAAAATTGTGTATAAAATGTTCATAGTGGCTCTATACATAATATCCCAATACTGGAAACCACCTAAATGCCCTTCAATGGGTGGATGCTTGAACAAATTAGGGTACTTCCACACCATGGAATATTACTTAGCAGACCTGGAGAACACTATGCTAAGTGAAATAAGCCTGAGAAAGACAAGTACCACATGATTTCACTCATACGTGGAATCTAGTGAGCAAACCGAGCTAACAAACAAGATGGGGACAGACTCAGAGACTGAGAGCAGGATGACAGCCAGTGAAGGGGTAGAGTTTAGGGGTGGAGGGATTGAGCAGAAAGGAAAAAGGACTCGTGGACATGGACAACAGTGTGGTGATTGCTGGGGGGCAGGGGGATATAAGGGGCCTAAATGGCAATGGAAAAATACAATAAAGATTTTATAAAAAGAAAAAGGAATTGACTAATGATGTATGTAACCACTCAAATGAACTTTAAAGGAGGTATGCTGAGTGAAAGCACCAATCTCAAAGGTTACTTCTTATATGATTCCACCTACATTACATTCTTAAAATAACAAAACTCTAGAGATATAAAACAGATTAGTGGTTAGGAGAGTTTAAGGTCAGGGAGGGAAGAAAGGAACGTAAAGCATAGTATGAGGAAAACTAAAGTGATGTTAAGTTCTGTATCTTAATTATAGTGGCAGTTACACTAGGTTACATATGTGACAAAACTGCATATAATTAGACAGAAAAAGAGTAGAGGGAGGGAGAGAGACAGACAGAGAAAGAGGGAGAGAGGAGAGCACATGCATAACTGGAGAAACCTGGATAGGTTCTGTAGGTTGTACCAATATAAATTTCCTAGCATTAATACGTACTATAGTTAACCAAGATGTTAACAGTGGGGCAGGCTGGGTTAAGGGCTCACCAACTTCTCTGTACACTTCTTTGCAACTTTCTGTAAATCTATAATTATTTCAAAATGAAGTTAAGTTTCAAGAAGAAATTCAGGCCAGTAAGTAAGCTCCTCTTCTTTCAGCCCAGAGACACTCCTGCTTCCTTGATTTCATGAAGATATTTTCCTTGAGCTAAGTCTCTTTATTTTCAATACACATAACACCTTTTTACTTGGTCTTTCTCTAAAAGTTCCATCCACTTTTCATAAAGGGAATACTTTATTCCTGTGTGGTTCTAGGGAAGTTGCTCAGCATGCTGTCCTTCAGCCTTCCTTTTGGAACGTGGAGAAGTGTCATATGTCCCTTTCCTCACAGGAATACTGAGGAAGGCCAATCCAGAGAAATTCCGACAAACTCCTTCCATGTTGAATTCAGAGATCTAATGAGAATCAGGTAAGCCCTTCCCTCCACTGAGCACCGTCCACATTCTGATCACTGCACACATGCTTTCAACACTAAGACAACCTGAATGCTGGTGAGGTTTTGGCATAGCCTAGAAAGATGTGAAGGTCCTCTGTAAGCCACAGCATTGCTGACCATTGGATAACAGGTATAGACATGGCATAGTAGTTCTAGTATAATAATACTATCAAATATTATGGATCTATGGTGAGTTTATACCCTTCCTCAAATTTCCAGTTTGTCAAAGTGAGTATGATTTTTCAAGTCATTCCCCTAAATTAATTGTTTAGTAGAGTTTTTAAAATAAACCTACTCAGCTCCTTTTAATCCATTTTTCTCTGAATTGGACCAATCGATTTTCAGATCATCCTGTACATGTCAATGTCAACTTTTTTTGCAAAATTCCACTCTGTGCCTCCCACCTCCACATTCTTTTTTCTTCATCAGAGGAGCATTCCTTTTTCACTGCCCCACTTTCTCTGGAGCATGCCCTCACTAAACAAATTTGCTGTGTCACTGCTAGTCTTGCACCACCCTGGAATAAAATGCCATTTGCTGGTCACTCATTAACCACTGAAACCGTGGCTGGATTGTTTCCAGTGCATCTCAATAAACACTCTTCAACAGGTGTCGCACAAGCCTAGAATCAACAAGGAGGGCAGTACTTCCAGGCAGGTGCTACACCATGTATTGTCCTTGTGCAAATTAGAAAGAGGCACCCTCTCTGGGTAAGATGCCAGACTAAGTCATGGCTGAATTTCAGTCTTGACCCGCCCAGCTGGGCACAACCTCTGCAAATGGACCCAGAAGTTCCAGAACAAGTCCAGGAACACAGCTTAGCTCCTCCTCTCCTTTGCACTGGGTCCGTCATTGACTTGCAGTGTTTCTAAAGAGCAATCACTTGACCCTTTCATGACACATTTTTTTCTCTGGGTCACAGTAAAACATATACAACAATCAGGACATCAGGTTTTACAGACCAATCCTGTTAACGTTGCTTTTCTCTGTCACCGTGACAGGGGTGCCAGTACTCATCGGAAGATCAGTAGATCACTCAGCTCTAGTGCAAGCTCAGACTGTATTGGTTTACTTCAGTGAGGAAGGGGGAGCACTGGCCAATTCTGTCCATGTTTAGTCTGTGGCTTACAGCACAGCATTGAGGACCCACTGTCTGGGGCCCAATGCACACACTCTCTTGAGTTGAATGAGAACATTTGACTCTGTCAATTTGTAGTGGAACACACCTCCCAGCTTTTTCATACTCTACGATACCAGCTCTGGACATTTCTCATTCAGCATTTGTTTCAGTCAGCTAGTCTGAAAATTGGAACCAGAAACACTTGACAAATCACTGGCCACATCATGGTTACAGGTGGTGACATATGCCTCCTGCTGCTGCTGCTTATTCATGAAACTGGAGGTTAAGACTCTGTTTCTGAGATGTAAACTAGGGAAAACCCCACATAAAGCACCAGCATTGGACAGAATATCACATAGACAATTTCCAGCTGAAATGCCAGTTATCAGAAGTCATGTGGAGTCAGGAGTTGCCATGGAATCCATTTGTTTCTAAACCAGCTCCTCCTGCTGGAATAGTTTCTCATTATCATGTCTTTCTTATTGGGGAGGGAGGCGGAAAGAGAGAGAGGGAGAGAGGAAGGAAAGGAGACATCTGATAGAAAACTATGTTAATAATTATAATACACATAACCCTAAAATGAATAAGAAATCACTAATATTAAGGAGAGTTAATATCACCTTTAATACACATTTATGTTACGTCTGGTTTGCAGTGAAACAATCCCATTACTATCATGGTTTCTTTTCTGTGACTTCTGATTATTCCAGGCAAATATGTGCAGGCTTAGTATCTGACACTGATCTTCACAAACAAGTTATTGGATCTCCAGGAGTGAAAATAAACATCAAAGCAGGTCTGAACCACAATAGGCTGCACATTTGCAGTAACTTGTTTTCCTCTGTTTTCTCCAGTGTCTCATTTTTATTTAGATTCTTAACCAGATCATTATAGTGTTTCCTCCTATGAAACTGCTGCCAGGATGAATCTATCCTCTTGTTTCCTCTATATTATTTGTTCAAATCCTAAGAAGTGATTGGCTGGCATATGTGAATACTTGATTTGTTTTTGTGGTAAAGTCGGCATGTGTTTGTAAGTGAAATACAAAAACAGGTTGATCGAATTCCAACTTGGGGCAACTGAATTTCAAAACATACAGAATCCATAATTTAACCACTATTTTAGTGTATGTACAATATAATTTATCATAATTAGTCAGAAGAGCTGTTGGATGAAGACACATTAAAATTACATTGTAGATGTATCTTCTGTTTTGCATTATAGAGTATTAAATGTTTTCCTCACATGTTTCATGTGAGGAAAAAAGTATTGGTAGACAACTCCAGGACCTTGACCTTATATTTCTGACCGTCTCTACTTCCCACCGCTCTAGTGAGTCTCCCACAGGGATTCAACAAACCCTCATGTCCATTAAAAAGCCAGGTCCCAGCTTTTCTTCCCACACAGGGGCCTTAAATCACTTCAACGCCAAGAAGAACCACTGTCAAATGTTTGTGGAAAGACAATTATAGGAGAGACATTCAAAAGGCCCTTAGGAATGTGGAAAGTTGTTCAACCTCCATAATAAAAGAAAAACAGTCTAAAAAGAAGACTAGTTTTTTTCATCTATTGGATTGGCAAACTAAAAAAATCCATAATACGCTTTGTTGCAAGGCTGTGTAGAGGCACCCACCCTCCCACATTGCTGGCAGGAGTGTCAGTGGGATGCTCTGTGGTAGGACGACTCTGTGGTAGGCAATTTGGCCGTGCGTATTAGGAAAACCCACATACCCTTGACCTACCAACTCCACTTTTGGGAATTGGCCCAGTGGTTACACTTGTACACAGGTAAAGGACGTGTACAGTGTTAGTCATTGCTGTGTGCTTGTGATAGCAATGTGGAAATACAACCTAAATGCCCTCAGTGGGTGATAGGTTATATTGTATTTACATTTCCCTAAAATGGAATACTACAGGTATGTCTAGGTGAGAAAGGTTTGTGGAAGCTGTCACGGAAAAAAAAAAAACAAGGTGCAGAACGGTGTGTAAAATACCAATCTTGGTGATTGCTTGAATATGCATAGAGCAACTCTAGAAAGATAATAAAAAATTAGATAGTTGTAAAGCAGCAGACACCAGCTGGCAGCCCAAAGATACATTTGCTTCGTTTGCATAGCACTATAAAATTGAATTTCACTTAATAATTTGCTATCCAGGCAATTTTTAAAAAGTAGAGCAGAACAGATCTTCAGATGTGATATGAGCCTTGGCTGGTGTGGCTCAGTTGATTGGATTGTCATCCCATAACTGAAAGGTTGCAGGTTTGATTCCTGGTCAGAGCACATACCTAGATTCTGGATTTGATCCCCAGTATGGATGTATATGATCCCTGACCTGGGCACATGCAGAGGCAACCAACTGATATTTCTCTCTCACATGGATGTTTCTCTCTCTCTCTCCCTTCCTCTCTCCCTCCTCCTCTCTCTAAAAGCAATGAAAAAAAATGTCCTCAGGTGAGGATAAAAAAATTAAACATAAGATAAGAAATGGTGCTGATAACCTAATCTCTTTGGATTTTCCACTCAGCTTTAGGGTCTCATCTGGGACTAAGTAGAGCAGGGTGGGAGGGCTCTGCAGTGAGAGCACTGATGTGCAATGAGCTTCATGCCAGAGTAGAGCTGCGACTTACAGATACATATCCTTTCACCAAAACTCCCTCCAGGTTTCCTAAAGATGCTGAGGATCCACAGCTGGAAAGAGGCACCCCTGTCCTCCCAAACAGGCCTTGGAGCCTCACTGACTTATCCATTTGTCACAGCAGGCCCACAATAGTTTTAAGGTCACACAAAATATAGTAATTTATTTTACAATCAGAAGAAAAATTGATATAAGAATAATGAGTAGCCCTGACCAGTGTGGCTCAGGTGGTTGTGTATTGACCTGCAAATCAAAAGGTCACCAGCTCGGAAAGGGCACATGCCTGGGTTCCGAGTTCGATCCTGGTCGGGGCGCACATGGGACACAACCGACAGATGTTTCTCTCTCTCTTTCACTCTCCCTCTAAAAAATACATAAACTAAACCCTTTTAAAAAGAATAATGAATCTATGATAATGAATCAAGCCTGAATTACACTCATCTTTATACCAACATAATTGTAAAATATAATTTTTAATATTTTTATGGCAGAAGGGGCACATAAAAACATGACAAAAGTGCCCAAGAACCAGCAGTCATTTTCTCCATAATGTCCAGCACAGAAGGTCTAAACATCAGAGGTCAGACGGGCAGAGGCAGGCCCTCTTCCTCTGCTCCCCTGCACCAGCACCACACACATCTTGGGCTCTTAATGCTTAAATACTCTGGTAAAATTAGGGAATGGACTGGGTCTTGTGGCTCAGTGGATTGAGTGCTGGCCTGCGAATCAAAGGGTTGCCAGTTGGATTCCCAGTTAGGCACATGCCTGGGTTGTAGATCAGGTGCCCAGTAGGGGGCGCACAAGAGGCAACCACAGATTGATGTTTCTCCCTCTTTCTCCCTCCCTTCCCTTCTCTCTAAAATAAAATCTTTAAAAAGAAATAAGGGAATGGTTTCAGGGCCAAAAGGAAAACCAATGCTTCTCTGCTATTTTCCCAATGTGTCCTACCCATGGTCAGTTGACCCAACTCTCTAAACTTTTTCTTCTCTACAGCCCTGCAGGAAACCCTGGACCCCTAAAATTTTCTCAGGGTACCTCGATCACTTGCCTGCCTTCTGAAGCCAAACCCCCAGGGAAGGGTGGCCTGGCTAGGTTCCAGGGTCCTCCTCTCCACTGTAAGGCCCATATCATCTTTTCTAAGGACACAGGAATGACCCATCCTCAGAAACCCCAGCCTATCACTGCCGAGAGCCTCATCCCTCACCTTAGCTAGATAATCATATGATTTTATGCCATATGCTCAAGGTCCTACAATAGCAGGAGTATCACTTCAAATTTTTTCCTTCCAGACAATCTGCACCCAAGACAAGCCTTGAAAAACCAGACCAAAGCAATGGTTTTCTAAGTGTGGTTCCCCTGACTGGCAGCATCACTGTCCCCTAGAAACTTGTTAGAAGGCAAATTATTGAATTCCACCCCAAATCTGCTGGCAAACTCTGGGAGTGGGGACAGCAACCCCTGTTTTAACAGGCTCTCCAGGCAATTCCAATGCCAGCTCAAGTAACAGAACCACCAGGAGCGTTGGTGCCTAGATTTTCAAGGGCAGATTCCTCAGTGAGTCCATCGAGGATGGGACTCAGAAATGTGCCCCAGTCGCCAGAGGCACTTGGTCCCAAGGGCCAGGCCAGCAGAAAGGTACTTCCCCGGGATCCTGGGGTGACGCCAGGAGGACAGGCATGGTCAGCAGCTATCGGAGACTGCTGGCCTTCAAGCTCAGCAAATTCAGTCGGACCCCGCCCCTAGCTGGGTAAAGCCACGCCCCTCCCTCAGACCTCCTCTCACACCCGCTCCTGACTGAGCTGCCTAGAGCACTTACCACCCCGGCCCTCCCACACCTTTCCGAATGCCAACTTCGGAGTCCAACAGGCATTTACGATTCCTAAACAGAGTGCGGCTCGAGGGTCTATATTTAAAGGCAGCACTCCGCCACCCCTTCTCCCAGGTGAGCCGGAGTTTAGGCTAGGTCTGGAAGCCGGACATCTATTTATGGATTAGAGGGATCCGCGCTCACGAGATTGCCTTGCCCACTCCGCCTAGAGGCAGCTCCCGCGTAGTCCTTGAGTACCTTGGTCAGGAGTACTACATTGGGCTCAGACAAAGGGTAACTCTACACAAACCTAATCCAAAGGCTCTCAGAGCTGAAGGGAGTGAATGAGGCCCATGCCCTTGGATCCATCCAATTCTGACATACCCCTCACCCTTTTGGAGGCCAAGGACTCCACTACGCCCCCTTCCGGCCACCCCGCCTGCGCTTGTGAGCCCCGGGGTGGTGTGCGCTCCTGAAATGCACACAGAGCATGATTTGCCCTTAAGAATTCAAGAATCATTCAACCCCAAGTCTCAAACCAACGTTGGTTTTCAGCTTTTGAACACCTCGGTTGTGCACCTTTGCCCAGCTTTGCTGAATTACACACACGCACATCATTCCTAGCTGGATTTCTGGAAAGAACAAGTGTAAAAAGTGCCCGCAGAGCAAGCAGCAGGCAACCATTGGCTCCTGTCTTCAGAACGCGCAGCATCGAAATTTTCCCGTTCAAATGTGTACAGCTTAAGCAGCACTTTGGTTTCTCGGCAACGAATTCAAGGTACATTAGATCACAGTATCAAAATCTGGGTGGAAAATATAATCCAGAATATTTAGAGAAACTATATAACATCCTGACCTGTAGTCACCAGTCTTATTTTTCAAGTTGGTGAATTTTCTTCCTTTTTTCTCCAGTGTATAACCACTGAAAGTAATTTTTTGGACATTTCCATGATCAGTAAGTCAGGTGCCTAAAAAGCAGTACCTCAGAAAAGGGCTGTTTTGTTTTTTGCATAAAATATCTTACTTCCAAAACATCCTAACCAAACAAGTTATATTTACTGTAATTTTTAAAATATTAAATATGTCTTTTTTTTTTTTTGGTGGTTTATCCTATCCTTTGTTTTCTAGTAGACCTTCCCCACCGGGTCAGAATTTTAAGGGGCTCTTGTTTCTGCCTGAACATCACAAAGTCTAAATGCGATAATAAAACAGGGCTAGAGCAGGATTCACTTACGTACATGGAAGAAGAAAATCGTTAGTTATTTTCCTAGACATTAATATTTCCCTAGATAAATTCTCCTTTCCAGCGGTAGAGAGTGAACATCTGGATATAACATACTGAGATATTTAAATGACTATCTTTGGATTTTGCATCTTGATCATAAATATATCCTTCTTGATCGGGGCTGTGAGTTTTGTACAATCGTATTTATGCGATGTGCACGCATGTAGAAATGTATGTGTGCGCCCCTAGCAGTCTGTTAAAAAAGAAAAAAGTATGTTATTGGGGTGGGGGAGATGGGGGGCACAGAAATCACTCTCGGTTTGATAAGATACTCAAGCATCAGGGCGCGAAGAGGAGCTACCAGAAGGTCTGTGTCCAAGTATGAATCGGCACCACAACGGGCCTGGCTTGGGGCGTTGCGCTGAGGCTTGGCGGTTTGCACTGGAATTCTGCTGAACGTTCTCTTGTATAACCCAAGGGTTCAGCTTTTCTAGTCTGGACTTTGCCTGGTGTTGGGAGAGGTCAGGCGGCCCTCGGAGACCCCCTCCTCTTGGTTCCCGGAGCGCACAACCTTCAGTGCCTGCACGTGGGGGCGTCCGGGCGGGCTAAGAGCAGGCTTCAAGGGGGTAGCTCCAAAGCCGCTCCGAAGGTGCAAGAGACTCCCATGGGCAAGATGTCGCGGTCGTTCTACGACGTTCGCCCTCTTTGAGGAAGGAGCGGAGTTGGGGGGGGAGGGTTTAAGAGTGGAGGAGCAAGATGTTTGTTTACAGATGGGTTCCGGTTCCTCCCGCATTAGGATGGCGTTCTGGGGCTGCATAGACACGCCTGAGCGACAGAGGGCTACAGGCAGAGGCACCCTCGCGAGAAAGGAGCAGCCTGTTTCGTTGTTGATGGGTTGCCTGTGCCCATTTCTTTCTTTTCTGGGGCTTTCTCCCGTGCATTGACAAAGAGGTGGGTATGATTCGCCAAGAAATTTAGTACCAAGAAATTTATTAAAAATGTCTCACGCTAGAGTCCAACACAAATTGTCAGAACACTTGGGAGGCACCTGGGGTTTCGGTTCACGCCCCAGACTGGCTGGGAGCGCGTGCGGGGCGGGAGGGCGGGGCCGCCTGGAGGGCGCGAGGCCGGTCACGGCGACCGGGCGGGGGGCAGTGAAGGAGCCTCGTTCCGGCTACAGACTAAGATCAAAGATTAGAAAAACAGGTGTTACGTCGCTATGCTAATTCACTCTCTGAGTAAACTCAGCTCAGACAGTTGTGTGCGGAGGACTTAGCGAGAGGGCCATGGCCGTGCATTCACTTTGTTTATTAAACGACATCTACTCGGTTCATCAACAACTGAGCATCACTGGGACGATGGAGCAGACCGCCTGGGCCCCCAGGACATCGCCTTCGCTGTAAAGACCTCATACTCATTTTGCTCATCTTGCTTCTCAGGGCAAAATACTGCATTTCTTCTAGGTGAAACGCAGCCTGTACGCAGATCCCGGCATAGCCTAATCCCCCAGAGAGTTCCTGCAGCGGGCAAGGGTTTCAGGCTCCCGAAAAGGCACGAACGCGCCGGCACGTTGTTTGAAGTAGAGATAGAGTTTAAAGCAGGCGCAGACTTAACTGAAATCCTTTCTAGAACACAGTTGGACTGGAAAGCCACTTCTTACCCCTAAAGTGTCATTGCATTGCCTGGCAGCTCCAATTTGCCCCTAAGATCTGTCCAGGCTGGAGATGGAGGAAACAAGGGTCATAGAAGGTCCTCTCACCTCTACAAACACACATCCCCTCTCTTTACATGAGGTAGTTACTTAATCTTACCCGGTTTTTCTGGAATCTTGTCTGTGAGGGAGCCACAGTACTTCTCTGTATTCCTACCCATCTCTCTTAACAGTGCATGGCTTGGTGGTCAAAGCGCCCAGAACCAGGTCTCTAATTGGCCATAGCCTCTGCTCTAGATTATAGCCCATTAGCTGGATTCTAGTTTTGAAACACCTACAAATCTCCATGTTTAGGTTTTTTTCTTATTCTGTCTTTCTATATAGAACATTCACCTCCTCTTGCCAGGTGTGTACCAGATGTGTAAATACCCCCAGAAACCTCTGGTTGTCGTTCTGAAAGCTTACTGCCATCGGGCGGCAAGGATGTGGCAGATGTCTGGAATTTTTAATAAACACTCTTAAAGTTGTTCCGAACCACAGCAGAATGGCACACAGCCCTCTTCAGAGTATGTGTATGTTTTCCTCAGCGGCAATTAGAGCCGCAACCGAGAGGATGAGTACATTCCTGGCGTTCTCACTCTTTCCTGGCCGTTGAAACCGTTGCCGTCGGCGCACCTCCGGGAGCGGAGTCCTGGTGACCTGCGGCACCGAAACCAAGCAGGGAGTGGCGTCTGTAGGGAGTGATTCGCAAGCAGCAAAAATTGTCCTGAGGGACAAGTCAACTTTTCCCCGTGGCTCTGTTTTTCCTCAGGACAGAGGAAAGGCGAATCAAATTCTGCTTCTAAGATAACATTTATCAGCAATAATACTCACAAGCGCTTGTTTAAAGGGGTTCCGGTTGGGGAATTGTGAAAGCTTCAAATTCATTCACGTAAAACATTCTTTCTGTAAGGCATAATGATGTTAGACTTTTGCTTTGTGAAACAAAGTCCAACAAAAAGTCTTCGTTCACATTTAAAACAAGGGAATATGTGAGATCTCTAACTCAGTTTTGGCCTGAAATGTAACCTCTTTTCCGCTATTGTCCCCTATCTGCTCCGCAGAGGACAACTCCACTGGTGAGCCTTCCATGGTGAAGGAATCAGCCCCCAAACTCTACCCATTTCGGGGAAAAGTGCTCCTCTTTGGGATGAATTGAAAGCCGGGTATATTTATCTCCTCTGGCGATGAATTCGATGTTGCCTTAGATTCAGACAAATGTGAAAGATAAAATAAAACCCATCGCCGACCCGGGGCATGGCGTGGGCCCTGCGACGCGCCAGCGAGAAGGGCGCGGCCGCGGGGTGAGCTCCTGGGCGACGCCACCCCCACCCCCCGCAGGCTAAGCGGCCCCCTACTTCGCTGCCGGGAGCCCCCGCCCCCCCCCCCCCCCCCCCCCCCCCCCCCCCCCCCCCCCCCCCCCCCCCCCCCCCCCCCCCCCCCCCCCCCCCCCCCCCCCCCCCCCCCCCCGCCTGACCTCTGCGGCCTCCGGCGGCAGCCTGCGTCTAGCAGTTGCCCCCAGCACTGCGCTGCCGGCTCTGCGGGCTGAGTGCTTAGCCACTCGACCCCAGGGAGCGCGGGTCCTGCACACCGCCTGCGAGGCCCGGAAACCCGGCGCGACCGCGGTGGCAGGACGGCGTAGACTCCGGTGCCCGGGGCTTGCTAGGAGCAACGCGGCTACGGGGGCAGCAAGGCTGGGAGCCGGCAGTGGGGACGCGCGGGGAGCAGCGCGAGGCGTGCTCGCGTCACTCAGAAGGGTTGGCCAGTGAGCGCGGGGTCCCTGTGCGCACTGGACCAATCGGAAGAGAGGAGGTTTGTGAGTGGCATTAAGGGAGGGCGGGAGAGAGCCAGCCGCGGAGTGAAGTTGAAGCTAAACCCTGTAATGTATAAAGAAGTTACAGGGGGGCGTTTTCGGCTTCCAATTAGAAATTACACTAGCAACTGCCCAGGAGGAGGATTCTGAAACTACCTCACCCGTCCCAAAGCCTGCATCCCCCTTCTTCTCCCACGCACCCCTCCCCCAATTCATGACCCAGAGAGAAAAGGGAGCCAGGGCGCTCTCTGCTCCTCTCTGCCGGTGGGAAGCGGAGAGGCCCGCGGAGTTGCTTAGTGGGACCGTAGACATGAGTACAATTACGAGGCGGGCGCCTCCGCACCCGTTGCCGCCAGCAGGGACTAAAGGTAGGTGAAGCCGAAGACACCCTGCGCCCGCCCAGTGGCACCCGAAACCCTACAGCTGAGGGAGAGAGGCTGGACCGCCTCCGGCCTCCCCCCCGGCCCCCCCCCCCTCAAGCCCCGGGTGCCTGCGAGGGGCTGTTGTGAATGTGCCACCTGTTAACCTAGCGCTGCCGTGCCCGGAGTGTTGCCGCCCCTGCTGGGCAAGGAGAACGCTGGGTCGCCTCGGGAGACCCGAGGGACTTGATGTGTAAGTGCCACTTTTTGAGGAGTCCCTGAGACTTAAGATCCAAGTTGGAAAGGTAGCCAAGTTCCAGATCTGCCAAAGTAGGGTTACTGAAAGGCTGCCCCAGAGCTGCAGAGGTTTGGATTTGCGGAAACCTGCTTTCCCAGGACGTGCGCCTGGACCTGGCTCCGGCGCGAGCGCCGGCGGCCGAGGGTTTCCCAAGGCTCTTCAAAATTGTGGTTGTGCTGTTTAGGCAACTTCCCAGGGGGCTGGAATATGTGGCTGACCTAGGTGAGGGAATGCGAGCGAGCATTGTTTGCACGGGGCTCAGTCTCTCTGCTGATTTCTCCATATTTTAAACAAACAAACAAAAACACCGAGGAAAGCTGAGGCGCGCCAAGGCCCTTTCCGGAATTCGGGCGAGGGCAGGAGTGATTGCGGAGCCGCAGATCTCTTACGCTCTGATGCTGTTGTCTTCACAGTGGCCTGAGAGAGTCGTCTGGCTTTCCAGTTCTTTGCACAGGGACTTGGAGCCGTCTCAAATGCCGCGGAACTGAAGAGCGAACGTCGGGGATTATGTCGATTTTCCGAGGACCGGAGTTCGCAGCGCGGAACAGAAGAAAAGGCTGGCTCCTCGGGGGTCCCGCCGGCATTTGATATCTAGAGACTGCCAGGATTGCCCAGATTGCCCTGGATTAGCAACTTTCCTATATTTGCATCCCGTATTTTTAAAGAAAATAGTTTCTGTTCGCCGAGTTGGTCTTTTACCATCACTAATACACCGAAGCAAAGACTTTAGTCTTTTCATGGAAAGCATGCTTTATCTTTGCCAAATATGATCTCTAAGTGAAAGTTTATTTTGGTTTTGAATGAATCTGTGGAGTTTATGTTGTAAGAAGAAAGGGGGAACGAGACACAATGAAAGAGAAGTCCAAAAATGCTGCCCGGACTAGGAGGGAGAAGGAAAACAGTGAATTTTATGAACTGGCTAAATTACTGCCTTTGCCCTCGGCTATCACTTCGCAGTTGGACAAAGCATCCATAATCAGACTCACGACCAGCTATCTGAAAATGAGAGTAGTGTTCCCAGAAGGTAAGTGACTTTGCCCAGATGGAATTTCAAAGACAGAAGGGGTAGAGGATTTGCCAGCCAGTGTGTGAACCTATACCGCTGGGAGGAGAAGTACATTCATACTTTCACACACTCTCTGCAAAGGGAAGTTTAGCATGGCTGCTTGACTGAGGACCTCTCTGAACTTAGAAATCCTGTTGCCTTTTCTTAGCTCCTTCTACATCCCCATTAATACTTTCTCTTCAGTCCATCAGTTATGTTTGGTTGGGAAGCAGCCCAACACTGCTTTTGTCAACACTTCAGATACTGGGCTCAATGGAAAGTACTACTAATCCAAACATGACTCTTTTTTTTTATTCCTCTCGTTAGAATTGTATCTGGTAGAAAGCAGGAACACTGCCAAATTCTTATATTTTTGATATGTATAGATAGACCAGTGCACATGAAGCTAGGGAAACTGGATAATAATTTCTCTATATGTTTATAATTCTGTAAATGAAGAGAAAGCATATTCATAGACAAATATGTCCTGAATTTACCCAGTCTCTTGACTGCTGATAGCAGATTTATTTTGAGTCTTTGAGATATTCACAGATTCTGAAACTAACTCTGGGGTATGTGATTTGCAGCTCTGGGCTAGATAGTATCTCTGAGATAATAAGCTAGTCCCTTAAAACATAAGATTGAATTAATTTGGCTAGCCCACTTAGAAAATATCTTCTAGGTGGTAGGTTGGCAAATGAGTCCTGGGAAAATTGTCTTATAAGGACTAGAAAATATCTTCTAGGTGGTAGGTTGGTAAATGAGTCCTGGGAAAATTGTCTTATAAGGAATTGTCTTATAAAACCTGCTGATAAAATTTATTTTGAGTCTTTGAGATATTCACAGATTCTGAGACTAACTCTGGGATATGTGATTTGCAGCTCTGGGCTAGATAGTATCTCTGAGATAATAGGCTAGTCCCTTAAAACATAAGATTGAATTAATTTGGCTAGCCCACTTAGAAAATATCTTCTAGGTGGTAGGTTGGCAAATGAGTCCTGGGAAAATTGTCTTATAAGGACTAGAAGTTAGAATATCTGAGCTGTTGACATGATTTTAAATGTGTATTTATATTATGAAGATTCTCTGTGTGAGAACAGCATAGCCTTCACAAAGCACTCTCCTGCATAAAAAACATTTATACTCACTGTGAAAAAGACACTTCTGCCTTCTTCTCCTTTCTTTCCTTTACTGACATTCACATAGAATGAACAGATCTAAAATATGTATTTTAGATATGTGGTTTCTGAGGGAAGGCTTTTGAAAATGTAAAGGAGAGGATACCAAATAAAAAAAAAAATCTAAGAGAAAGAACCCAGTTTGTTTACAGACCAGAACTTTTTATTAGACCCAGAGAGGTTTATGTTATTGTTGCTTTTGGATGTTTGGGGTTTGTTTCCTTCTAAGAAAATAGGGGGAAGGAAATAGTCATTATTTGGCTTGGAGTTTCATTTTTGCTTGATCTTGACTGAAAGTTACTATCTGACTCATAATCTTGCAAAACATGCCCCCAAATTAGTCAGGGGCACTAAAGGAAAACTTTCAAATTATAGCTCAATTTTACCCTAAAACTGTCAGTAGTGTTATGGTCATTTTGTCTTAAAGCAATTCTTTGCATAGTCTCATCTGGCCCTAGAAACTACAGGAGGAAAGGAATCAAAACCTAAAGTGCCTGAAAAGTTAGAGAGAGAGGAGGAGGAGGACTTCTGTATTAAAAACCATATTTCCTATTCAAACTCTGCTGAGAATTGTTGGTGGGAAAATTACTGTGATGCTACACTGCCTTATGTTTAAAAAGGAGATCTTGTTGTCTTTTATACTGTCAGCGCCTACTTTATAAAAATAAAGCTATTGCGAACTCCGCTGGTCGCGCTGTTCCTAACAGGATTATTAGCAGTGATTTGTCAGCCCCTGCGGTCTCAGTGGGCTCCCTTTCTGCGTGATTTCTAGCGGTTCTCGTCAATTATCAGTGCCAATGTCGCTCTCTGTTTGATCAGAAGAAGCATATGGTGCTGCTTGTGGGGCTGCAAGTAATCGCGGGAGGAAGAGGATAGCAGGTCTGCACTCCTGGGTGGGCACAGAGAGGGACCTGGGCACCCGGGGAGTCGCTGAGCCAGGGCGCTCATCTGTGTTGTGCAGACCCTAGACAGGCAGCCTGGAGGGGATCAGGGCTGGGTTTTATCGTTTTGTTTTTGCTTTTAAGAGAGCAAGCTTTCTTATTTAAGTGCTAACTCTATGGATTATAAATCGCATGATAAATAAATTGTTTTAGCCAACTTCTTGGTATTTTAAAGAGAACGCTGATGAAGACTCCCGCTGGAGTCCGGTTGGTGGCCAGCATGGTCCCCTGTGGCTACCTTAACTGATGACTGTGCTTTCTGAAGCACCCCTCACCTTCCTCCCGAGCCCTGGGCCCCTGGCTCCTCCTCCCTCCTCTCTCTTCAGCGGGTGAGTGTGAGTTTATGGGGAGGAGGGGATGGACGATGTGTGAACTCTGGGCACATCATTTATTTCTCCGGCTACTGTTGAGCTCATAACTCACCCCGCAGCCTCCACACGGTGAGTTAGACAGGGTTATCCGAACAGCTGGCTGCTCGGGATGAGTTTTAATTTTGAGGATAGCTTCAAAAATTCAAACACTCAAACTCATGCCTTAAAAATATTCAACAACAACAGCAACAAACAGACACTCCAACGGTTTTTAAGGAGTAAAATAATCACAAGTGAAGAACCACGCATAACCTGCAGAGGGTGCCAAATTTGGGTTCAGCTAGGGACTGCAGGCAGGGGTGGATAAGACTGGGTCCATGGCAGTGGGGGAAACTGAGCACTTTACATGGAGATACTCTTTTTTGTGATAAAAAAATGAAAATAATTTGTATGAAAATGAAGTTCATATTTACATACCTTAACACCACCCTAGCACATAGTAGGTCTTCAATAAGATTTTATTTTAAGGATAGTTGTTGTTTTATAATGGTAAGCCTTCTTTCACATGTAACATGGATTTGCAAGGTATACAGTCTAAAATAATTATAAATCTGGTGACATTGGCATAACAATGACTGTATGACTCTATTGTTTTGGCTCATATATATTTAACCTATCATACCCTTAATGTCAAAAGGCTTAAATCAACAAAAATCCTTCCATGTTTGTATTGAAAAATGGTTTAAATCCTAAAATATTGTTAACCCCCCCTCCAATTGCTGAATACATCCTTCCCACCAGGGTCTAGTAGATTCCTTGTCTGGGGGAAAACTTCAGCTCTTACTTATCTGAATAGATAAAATTGAGCTGTTGAGGGAAAAATTGGAGAGAGAGAGAGAGAGAAGAAGAAGAAGAAGAAGAAGAAGAAGAAGAAGAAGAAGAAGAAGAAGAAGAAGAAGAAGAAGAAATGGATGCCTGGAATTGTTAAGAATAAAACATTACACTGGAGATTTTACAGTAAAAAAAAAAAAAACCCTCAGGGAATATCACTGTGAAATCATTAAAACTGCATATCTCCCAATTGGCAATGTATCCTATTCTAAAATGGTCTTGCAAAGAGAAAAAAATGGAGGCATCTAGAAAAGTATCTGGTATTATCCAAGACAGAAAGACAGAATAATAAAAAGATTATGTGACCTTATTTGTGTACAAAATAAGACAGACTCAACTAAAATATATATTTGTAATCCAGATATGATACAATTTTGTCTGGGGATGTAGTGGCTTACAGAATAACCTTTGAAAGGATCAGACATATTTACAAACCTATATAGCCTTTCAGAATCCTGGTAACATCACATTACCATTTCATACTCAAGATGTCTTGAAAAAATAAAAATAATTACAGAATCAGAATTAGTAACTGTGCAAGAAAGAGAGTCTGGAAAGATAAGGATGATTAAACAAATCACCACAGACTCTTTCCATAATATTCACCTCAAGATTGAACTCAAGATTGAAATCCTTAATCAGCTTTTTTTTTTTTCCCTGTGGCCGAGAACTGGAAGAGAAAAAGAGGCCCCATTTCCCACGTGGATGGGTGATTTAAGGCTGTTTTTCTTGCTGCTTGGGGAAATGATTGAGCATTAGGTTTCCATGTTTATTTTCTTACATAAGTTTTTCTCATTTAAAAGCCTTTAAGCACAGTTTATGCTCCACGCTGGTTTTCTCTATTTAATTCCAGTTTTGATGTTGACTTAAAATGTAGAGTGCAGAACTAAACTCCATGCAGAGCATTTGCAAGGCAGATTTATGTGATAGAGATTGTAGATCAGCTCAATGAAAAAAATACTTTTTTTCTTTAAACGCAGGATCAATAATAAAAACAATAACAAAAAAACAATAACATAAACAGGGCATCATAAGCTATGGCGGGTACTTTTAAACAGGATGCAATCAAGGTATCTGAAGCTAAAATCAGGACAACTTTCCAGAGAGCAAGTGTGATTTCTAGGGAGTTACTATTCAATTCTGGGTAATCTTGGCAGCCTCGAGCTTTCACACTCACAAATGTAGATACAGTCAAGCCTAGGGAATCTTGCCGCGTGTCACTCACTATCTGTCGGCCCAGGTATTGCTCAAGAGAACGTTTAGACCCAGCTACTATGTTAGGATTTTTGCTGACCACTCATTGTCAGTCTCTGATCCACAGAATTTAAACTTTTGTGGAGGTGAGAACTACCGTAAATTATTTAGCGATGGGCTTGCTAATCAGGACTAAAACGGTGCCTGAGAACTGCGGGGCAAACCTGCAGGGAGTCACTCGACCTTGATGGCTCGGACAAAACCAGGGACAGCGACCTTGTCTAAGCCTCTACCTCGCTTCCGGCACAGCAGAAGCAGCGAGGAGAAGCACGTGTAGCGGCCGCTGACTGTGGCCTCCAGAGGTGACCCCATATCTCCCCATAACGGGACCCACCTTCGCTCCCGTGGCTGCGGCCGAGTTTGCGCGGGCTCGAGGCCTCCGTAAGCGACCTTGTCTCTGCCTGCCCAGGGTTCGAGGACGCCTCCTGGCGCCTGCAGCATTCATCTGCCGTCCTCATGCCGTCGGGGCTACTGCCCCAAGGACCCGCCGCCGTCTGAACTATAAGCCGAGATCGCGCCCAAAAGGGCCCTTGCGCAGCCGTGGGAGCCCCTGTGGCTAAGCAGAACCTATGTGGGAGACGCCAGGCCGCGGGGCAGCCCTATCGGCCTCACCAGAGGCTGTTGTAAGACCGTGCCATCGCCCCGCCCGGCCACATTACAAGGCCCAGAGTCCTGGTGAAACCGTTTGACCCTTTTCAGCCGCCACACAAGGCACCGGTGTTACTCTGCGTGCATTTACGTCCCACGGTTTAGTTAGGATCTGGCTGAACTGCCCCCCTGTCCTTGGTTCCTGCTGTTCGAGTTCTTTAGCAGCGGGCTCGGGGCTCAGACAGCCACCGTGTCCGGCAAACTGGATCCCGAATGGGAAGCAGGACAAGGGCGCAGAGAGTCTCCGCCTCCGGTTTACTCTAACTCTAGTGGATTCCCCAGGCGTGGGTGTGGATGCCTGAGGCAGACCGGGGGAAGGCAGAGCGCTCACTGCCACTGCCCAGTGCAGGCAAACTCAGTGGGGTCCCAGGCTGCTGAGCAGGACAGAGCGTGGCTGGGAGAAAGCCACCGACGCCCTCGGAAGGTCAGCCATACCCTCCAGGTGTCCAGAGAGGGCCACGGGTGGGGCGGGCTCCCGAGCCAGAGGTGGGGGTGGGTGTGCCTAGGTGCATGAAGCAGCTTCCTTACGCAAAGATGACTCTTGGATTTGAGTCTTGGCTAAGGGCGCCCAATCTCCCTCCCTCTCTTCCAGAGAATCCAGCCACTGTGGTTCCCGGAGCCCTAAGTTTGCTTGGTTGCTGGGCCCAGGGAAATGCTTGGACAGTGAGCACTCTGAGCACTCGGTGAGGACTCATAGGCCCTGGAGAAACCCCAGGTGGCTGAGACAAATCCCTCCGGAACCCGAAGTTAGGAGCGCGGTCTCAGAGGGGCTTTTCCTGCCTCAGTTACCAAGCGGCAATCAGGTCGGGACGACTCCTCCAGCCCCCAACATGTTGCTTAACAGGCATATAACAATTACTGCGGGGATGAAGGTTTTTCGGGAACGACTAAAAGAAGGACACAGTTCTATTGGGATATTATGTTTGTTTATCAAAAGGAAAAAAAAAAAGTCGAAGAAACTCTTGTCTTCCTCCTCTTTCTGTCTAGGTGAAGGAGGTGATGATGCCGGGCTTGTTTTCTTTATTTTGTCAAGGGTATGAAATTCATTCCGAAGGAAAAGCTCGATCAATTTATTTTTGCTACTTGCAATAACACAGCTGGATGATGCTTTGAGCTCACACTAGACCGGGGCTCATCATTCATTCGCCAAGAACGGGCCTAAATTGTGCCTGTGGGATTAGGTCAATTTTAGTGGATCTACTTCGCCTCATTTGGTTACTAATTGGTTTCTTGTTTTATAAATCGAAATCTCATTTTCAGGAAATTACAAAACCCGTGCAGTCAGTCCATTGAGGTAATCCTTGGGTCAGGGGGTATTTAAATGGAAATAGCTCCACCGCGCACTGAGGGTAAAGCAACAGTGAAACTTCTCGGGGTTTTCACATGAAATGTGAGCTAGCCCTTTAGATCCATAATAGAAACATCCCTTGTAATACTACTTATGTAAATATGATAAACCAGACTTTAAGGGGAGAGGGGGGCGGGAGGAAGCAAAATTTATCTGCTAAGGTTAATGTAGCATATCTTGGAAATCTTCCAAAATAGATTATGTTTTCCTTTGTCTTCGGCCACTTTAGCTGGGGAAAATCCTTTTGTCTAAAACCCGATTTAGCTATCGCCTCCCTGAGAGAGCTCCTTTTTTTCCTTTGCAAAACCCCGTTCCCTCGGCCTCACCGAATTACAAGAAAATCTTCAGATCTTGTTCCCACTGTAATCCTGCCGCAAAGGGAGCTGGTTTCCTCCTCATTTTAAACAGACAATCAAAGGATTTGCGAATTTTCTGCGGTAGGTCAAGTGCAGAAACGAAATCTCAGCTTACCCTCCTTTGCCAACTGAAATTGGGTGCGGGAGCGCGTCACCGCAGACAGGAAGGGAAGGGGTCCGGGGAGAGGGGTCTCTAGCCCACTCCCCGGTTTTGGAAGGCGGAACCCGTGACCTGGTTTCAGAAGGTGTCCTGGGCAGGCTGAAGGGCGAGCTCAGGCCTAGCGTTAGATCAGGAAAGCCCGGCAGGTAGGCGAGGGCAGCCAGTCCCTTATAAAACATTAACCCAGAATAACCGAGAGACGGAGGTTTCGACCGACCGGGAACATAAAGAGAAGGCAATGCTCCGTGAAAGCAAAAGGTTCCTTAAAAGGTGGGGGGTGGGGCAGGAGAGTGCAAGGGAGGCCCATGTTAACCTGCGCTGGCCGGCTGTTTATTAACCTGCGGAGTGGTCTTATTTTCCCCGGTAGGCTCATACTAATGAGGCCGCAACCTGAGACCACAAAACAGTCCGGGCGGGCGCCGGGAGTTCGGAACCAGTACTTAACCTCAGCCCATCTTGCGGGCTTTTAAGATGATTCGGGTCGGGAAGCTGATCTCGGGCATGTTCCAGACGCTTTAGGGGGCTCTCATAATTTTAGAATAAATACATTTGTTGGTCTCAAGAGCACGCTTTGCGCCCTTTAGGGAGCAGCGGAAGACCTGATTCCAGAAGCAGCACGACCTCTGTCAGCTCTGTGAGGCAGAGCACCCCAGCCCCAGGGTCCCGGCCACTAGGCTCCTGGGTCCCCGTGACGCTTTGGGCTTTTAAGCCTCCGCTGGGCCCATGGCGTCCCAGGCTCTCCCAGTAGGATCCTTTCCCCTTTCCTCATTTCAATCTCCCTAGGCAACCCTACCCGCCATTTGTGGGGGGCGGGTATCTGTGATCGGGAATGAGGAAATGAACACGTTGTGCCAGAAACCAAGGGGGACAGTTAGGCCGAGATGGGAGGAGCGAAAAGAAGGTGACAAATGCAAGGAATGTGTACAGGCTGTTGTGAAGGTGGCCCTCCAAATTGGTCCAGTAGGACCACAGGGATTAGGGTAGTGGAGTCACTCTGAAAAGGGAAACCGGGGCGGGCTAAACAGGCAGGAGGGGTTGAAGAAAGAGGCAGAGGATTCCCAGCGCCGGTGGGGAGCATCAGTGTTTGCAGAGCAGTGGGGAAATCGTTAGATTTATTTAGATGTGCAAACATCCAGAAAGACCCGATTTGAGCTTAAGGGGTGCTCACGGTTACTTGTTACCAGGGTTTGGATGGCTTGTTTAGGAAGCAGATCCTGGTCAACACATTTAGAAGTCCAACTCCATTTTTATTCTGAAAGATCTATCCACAGCCCCATATTACAGTGAGAGTGTATTTGTCATTGTGTACTTCATAGTGATTTGCCCTGTACCCCAGTAAATCAGTAAATTGTCCCTCCTTTTTCGGTCATGTTAAACCTTGTTTAATTGTGTAAACATAAAAAGAGTTTTCCTAGTTAAATTCATTTCAGCAGCAACACTGTTAAAAGATATTACCCATAGAAAGTTTAACCTTGGTCTGGGCAAATTTCTTCTATCTTATTTTTCATTTTCTTTCTGAAAACAGGCACTATAGTATCTCCATGTCAATTTTTAAAAATTCAGCCACAGGCATCCTGAGAATTTTATTTTTTAAGCATCACCAGCAAAATGGTTTGGGGCAAATCCTGGAAAGAGCTTAACATGAAAGCATGAAGGAAAGGAAGGGGTTGCCTTTGTTAATGTGATACCTGGAAAGTAGAGAAAGTGAATAATTCTCTATATCCAGAAGGTTATGAAAATATTGCTAAAATGGTATTAGAACCTTCCAATAGCTGACTTCAAAAGAAAACCTCTGCTGTTTTTTGGGGAGTGAGATGAGAGTTGAGATTAGGATGTGTAAAGGTGGGGGCTAGGAGGGAAAAGGCAGGGGAAGAAGAATTCCGAGGGTATGTTGATGCTGGAAGTCATCTGCAAGCAAATGGATTTTTCCAAAGGGGATTACACGCAGAGGCCTAGGGGAGGAAAATGGCTGGAGAGCCCTGCAGACAATCAGAAAGCCCACCAGGAGCAAGCTGGACTTGGCCTACTGCCTCAGGTCACTCTGGGCCTGCAGTGACATTGGCTGGATGTGTGGACACCCTCGGCCTTGTGATAAGAATGACGATGAAACTTGGGTGAGAAATAGTGTCCCTCACCCCTTTAAGGACTCTAGTGAACTTGTGCAATAGTTTTTTGCTGGGGTGCGGTGTAGTGGGCTTCTTCTGGGCAAGGCTGTCCCCAAACTTGGCCACTTGAAGTCCTGCCAGGGGGATACTCATGCAGGCCCTGCTCTCCCTGAGAAGCCCAGGCCCTTCTGGGAGAGGGAGTTTGACTTCTGTCCAATCCTTTAGAAGTTTAGAGGGCAGGGCTGAAATTTACCTTCTCCCCTTCCTCCTTGTCTGAATCAGGGATTTGGGGGACCCCTGAAGATATCCGGTCATGTGTGCGAGACTAGTCTCAAACTGCCTGTGGAGTCGGAGTCCCATTGCTAAAGAGTATCTCTGTGTCTCCACAGGGCTCGGAGAGGCGTGGGGCCACTCGAGTCGGACCAGCCCCCTGGACAACGTAGGCCGAGAACTGGGCTCACATCTGCTCCAGGTACTGGCGCGGGCCTCCCGGCGGCGCATATGCTTCGAGGGTCCCAGTGACTGGCCCCGCGCTTGACTTCTTATTTCCTGGAAAACTGGGATTCTGCCCGGACGTGGCCCTCCTGCAGCCTCTACGGTTTCTCCAGGGTTAAAAGGTTTAGCTGTTAACCTCGCTGGGGCTGGTGGAGCCCCTAGAGGCGAGAGGGAGGAAAGGCGACGATCGGCAGGTTGGGTTTGAAAGGGAGCCCCCGCAAGGTCCCAGTCTGGACTGCTGAACCCAGGGAGGGGGCGCCATTTGACACCATTAGGCTCAGGGAGCCTGAGCGCCCCCAGGCCAAGCTGCTGAGGCCTGGCTGCAAAACCGTCCGAAATGAAGGATTTACACAGGAAATAAGGGGAAATCTGGTAGAAATGCCAGTCAATGCTTTAAGCCCACACATTCCGGAACCAGCTGCGCCTGCAACTCGTTTCATCTCCTCCCTGTAGTTCCTGGGCTCTCTCCTCCCTTTCCTTGGCCCCTCAGACCCTCTCTATAGACCAGCCCAGGCCGTGCACAGACAGACCCTCCCGCGCTCCTACACCTCCCCAGGCAATGAGTTTAGCCAATGTTTGCAGTGTGCACCGCTTTAAATTGCCTAGCTTTAAATTGACTGCTTTAGTCATCTAGCAAATATTTAAAATAGTAAAACTCTAAATGCCATTTTTAGGCGTGCTTCTGGTATAGGTGCCTCAAACCTAAGCAAGCATCATGGGGAAGGCCTGAACAGTTGTCTTGCAACAACTGACCCCTTACCCCATCTTGCTGTATTACCAGTTAATTTCTCTCATCAATATAAACAAGAGAAGAAACTCCAAACAGTCTATCACCCCTTTTGGCTCTTGCTCTAGCTTTTCCTCTCTTCATTCCACACTTCTCCAGGACTTAATTACATTTTCAATTTCAATCACTGACCCTGCCCCACTCCTACACCCTACTGTACAGGCACCTCTGCCTAGGCTCTGCATAAGCTCTGCCACTTTTTGATATGCAGCATAATATGCTCATCTCTTATCCCACTTGAACTCATTAATTCCACAAATATAGGAGGGCCAACTATGTGCCAGACAGAAAGCCCCGCCTTCATGGAGTTTACATTCTCAGGAGAGCAGCCTTGCAGGCCCAGGTAGGTACACTGTGTAGTATAACAGGTGGTGTAGGCACTGTGGAGAAAAATAAGAAGTAGGGCTGTGTTTGCATGGCAGAGGACCTCACTGACAAGGTGACATTTGGGCTTGATGGAGGTGACATTGCTTACTTGATATTCTCCCTCCTCTTCATTTTCTAAAGTAGCACACTTGCCTGGGTTCTTCTCCCTCTTTTCTTACTCTTCTGGTTTTCCCATCACTGTCTGGTTGTAAATACTGGCTGGCATTTTTCCCAAGGTTCCAGCTCTGTTTCTCATCTAACAGCTTTAAGGCCTTCTGAGTGATCTCAGCCAACATTATAACCTCAACTCCTTTCCCCACATTTGCATACCTCTAGCTCTTTCCTCCAGTCTAGACACCACTCCTAAGCTCCAGACTTTTATTTCCTATTGCCAACTGGACATATCCAAATGGAAATCTACATACACCTGAAGTTTAGCATTCCCAAGTCAAGAATCCATTATTGTCCTCTTCCAGACTTCCAGTTACAAAAACTCAACATGCTTCTCTAAATTTCCAGTCTTGGTTAATGGTGTTACCCTCTACTCAATAACACTGAAGTCAATCTCAGCTTCGCTTTCTGCCACTATAAATTCTGTAGCCTTAGAACCATCTTTGACTTGGACTCTACTTCTGATCTCCTTATCTCCACTCTTTCCTCCTATAGGTTACAGTCCACATTCTGCCCAAAACAAAACAAAACAAAACACATCTAAGCATTCTATTTCCTTGATTAGAAACCTCCATTGGAACCCTGATGCATACAGGGGCATCTCTAAATTATCAGATTGACATCTCAAATTCTCCCAAAATTCAGCACTGGCTACTCCCTCAGCCCTATCTCTGGTTCACCCAAATCATCACCCAGATTCACCTTCCTCCCTTCACCCCCCTAGTTCTTGCCTTTGCCACATCAGTCCTGCCTAGGATGCCCTTCCTCCCTATTCCAGTTCAAGCTTCCTCTTCAAGGCTCTGCTCAAACAGCATCTCTAAGGCCTCTGATTCTTCTCCAGGCCTCTGGCTACTCAGCCTCTGGGCCCCCAACACCACAGCACTATCTATTCATCTGTGTGGTCATTATATTTCTGTTTAGGCCTCTACTGAAGTTCCAGCTCCTTGAGAGTAGGATCTGACTCATCCTAATATCTCCACTACTTGGACTGAAGCCTCATTCATAGAAATAAGGAGACAGTGAAAGTCTAGGCTTTGCCTTTCTGGAGAGTCTGTCAGTTTGATGCATCAATGTAAACACACACATGCCACACTATAACACTACTTTATGGACTTGCTGCCTGGAAAGCCTCTCATCTCCTAAATCCCCCTCTCCCAGACTCTTTTCAGAGCCACTGGCCAGCTGCCCTCTGTCTACAACTTTTCAGACTGCCAGCCCTTCCACATCACCCAATGCCTGCTATTTCCCAAACCTTGCTAGTACTCTTTCCATTAAAAGATGCTGTCACTGTGGAGTCCTCCAACACTGACAGAGGAAATCTCTGGTTCTTTCAGTGATCATCACCCCAAGAACCTAACTCAGCTCTTATAGCAGGCTGTGTACCCCCACCACCGGAATAATAGCTCCATGTATTTGTTCCTGATATGTCTGCTTTGTCTATTTTGGTAAATCCTGAATCTTGGAGGGCAGTAGCCTTGTCCATCACTTCCTTTGGGTCTCTTCCAGTGTGCTGCATTTCCCAGATCTTACAAATTTGGAAAAAAGCAAAAAACAAAAGAAAGACTCTTGTTGTTGATTTTCTATGCCTTATTTCCTGCCTGGTCCTCTCTACTCCATCTCTCTACACTTCCTTCTGGGCATCTCTAACTTCCCTTCAGTCCCATTTGTCCAGATGTCCCAGGGGGCTCTCCATTCAACTCTGTTTCTATCTCCCCAGACCCTGGATGGTTTCATCTTTGTGGTGGCCCCAGATGGGAAGATCATGTACATCTCGGAGACAGCCTCAGTCCATCTGGGTCTTTCTCAGGTAGGTGAGTGGTCCACACCTCTGGCCTTCGGTGTTTACAAACACCTGCCTAGAGGCAGGAGGTGAGGGGTGGGAAGGCTTTCCCAAAGGTTTTATATGTGCATTCCTGGCACTGGAAACATCTCAGCTGGCAGGAGGGCTGGATCTCTCTCTCTTTCTCCACTTCCCTTGACCTTTAGCTTCCACCTCAAGCCTAACTACCTTTTTGAGTACCTACCAGGGGCCAAATAACATGGGAGATGGGTTACATAGATATGTTGTGATATCTTTACCAGAATATTGAGGGAGCTACTACATTATTATTTCCTTTCGTATATAAGGAAACTGAGGCTTAGATAGGCTGCAACAGCAAAACTGGAATTAGAACTCGGGGCTGACTCTAGCGTTCTGGCTCCTGTCCTCACGAGCCTGTTTATCCCCTGCCCCAGCCTTCCTGTCCCTCCATGTGGCATCCACCGCCCGGAGACAGTGGTACCTTCCTCTTTACAGGTAGAACTGACCGGGAATAGCATTTATGAATACATCCACCCGGCCGACCACGACGAGATGACAGCGGTGCTCACGGCTCATCAGCCCTACCACTCTCACTTTGTCCAGGGTAAGGCAGAGGCGTGCCTGCGACACACTCGGGCCCATCACAGTCTGCTTTTGGCTTTTCCCCAGTTAGCCATGGCAGGGACCGTGGCGCTGCGCCGCCTGTCTCACGTCCTGCGCCTCCTTCCGCTCCTTTCTCCCAGAGTACGAGATCGAGCGCTCTTTCTTCCTGAGGATGAAGTGCGTCTTGGCCAAGAGGAACGCGGGCCTCACCTGCGGCGGTTACAAGGTGCGTGGCTGAGGTGGAAGATCCATGCCCCCTGGCGGCCGAGGCCTCTTGGCCAGGTGTAGGAGTAGGAGGCAGGACAAGAAGCACTTGATACATGGAAGGGACTTTCTTGTGGCCCGGACAGCAGGCGAGGGCATTTTCCCCGCACGCCTAGACCAGTTGCGGGAGGAGGGTGCATCATGAGGGGCATTGAACTTTGTAAGCACCTGGAACTACGTTTTAAGACAGTCTTACTGGGCCCGGATACTGACGGGCCACTGGGGCTCTTAAATCTAGGGCCCATAATAGGCTTTAGGGATGTATCAAGCGTCTGAAATGATTGGTAGCTCCAGTGGATTCAGAGTTTACTCGTGGCGGCAGATTCTAACCCCCCAGAGAAGTTAAGAACCAGGGCTTTAGTCAAATCCGTGGTTCTCCTGTATAATGAGATTAAACATGGAGGTTCCAGGGCGCCGCTTGGTGATTCTGGTGCCTTAGGGTTGCAGGGCCCAGGCCTCTGCATTTTTGCCAGTCCCTCGGTAAATTCAATGAGGCAGTACAGTCATTTCCTTGAAACACCTAGAGCACGGGTAACACTGGACACTTGAGAGCAGGGGCATGGCCCTCATGGCATTTATGGCCTAGTTGAATCTCCAGGTTTTAATCCATTCCCTAACTTTTTGGGTAGTTTCCTGACTGAGTGGCTGAGTCAGGCCCTGTCACTCTCTGCTGCAGGTCATTCATTGCAGCGGCTACCTGAAGATACGCCAGTACAGCCTGGACATGTCCCCCTTTGACGGCTGCTACCAAAACGTGGGCCTGGTGGCCGTGGGCCACTCGCTGCCGCCCAGCGCTGTCACAGAGATCAAGCTGCACAGCAACATGTTCATGTTCCGCGCCAGCCTGGATATGAAGCTCATCTTCCTGGACTCCAGGTGGGTGGCCGGGTGGGGGAAGGGGGAAAGGGAGGAGGAAAGAATCATCCCTAGAGGGAAAGCGGCCCTGCTCAGTGGCTGAGAGCTCCTCCTCGACCTTAGGAGCCCATTTTTGCACAGGAGGTGACTGATCAGGCCCTGAGAAGTGAGGGAGGCACCCAGATCTCTGGTGGCTGTGTGGGGTGGGGCACGTCCCCACACCCCGCGCTCATTTCGCGGGAATTGCTCTCTGCAGAGTGGCGGAGCTGACGGGGTATGAACCTCAGGACTTGATTGAGAAGACCCTGTACCACCACGTGCACGGTTGCGACACCTTCCACCTGCGCTGCGCCCACCACCTGCGTAAGGCGCTACCCTGCGGCACCCGCACAGCCCCTTTCAGTCCTCGGAGTAGGGATGGGGAAAGGGAAAGGTCGTGATTTAAGCCCCTAGCCAAAGAACAGTTGGGACCCCCGTAGTGGTGGTTGGTGAGGTCTTTGAGTGGCTGCTCGAACACTGACATCGTGGTCCCTCACATGGTAGAGGGGGAATTTCTGAGTTTCTGAGTGAAAATTTCCCGGGGCAGGGGTTATTCTCCTATTGATATGCTGCTCTCCCCTGCCCCACAAACCTTACTAAAGATGGGTAGAAAAACCGAGACTAGCCCACTTGGCTCAAGCTCATTGATCCCTATCACTCGCTTGGCTTTTGATTTTGCTCTGCTTTGAGCTTAATCTCCCGGGACAGGGAAGGTGAGCCAGGGAGTGAGCCGCCCAGACCTACCTCACCTAGTTAGAAAATCGAATGGGGGAGGGGGGTGGAATCCCCCAACTCTAAGTGTTCCTCTCTTTGCCAATCGTGAGGGACCGAGGACTCCAAGCAAATTAACAGGATAATCTTTGCGTTTGGGAAGGTGCGTGTTGTCGCTGTCTCCTGCTTGGTGCACTTTAATTAGGACCCACAGGGGACCCATGCTCTCACTGCCAGGGGGTGCATTGGGGGTCGATCAGAAGCGGGCTCCTGCGCCACCAGCTGCCTTTTGTTTCTCCATCAGTGCTGGTGAAGGGACAGGTGACCACCAAGTACTACAGGTTCCTGGCGAAACACGGCGGCTGGGTATGGGTGCAGAGCTATGCGACCATCGTGCACAACAGCCGCTCCTCCAGGCCCCACTGTATCGTCAGCGTCAACTATGTTCTTACGTGAGTGCAAATCTGGGGCCCCTTCTCTTACTTTAAGCGACCCTAGACTCCGAGAGTGTACAGGTGGTGGGCACCCACCGCTGGGTTCTTTGAGACTAGGGTACCCTGGGGACGCCTGTTTCCACATTAGTGATGCCTGCGTTGGGAGGCGGAAGCTTGAGCACTTTCATCTTTATGAAGAAGCTTCCTTCGTTATATTCTAGAGAAAGATTTAGGAGTTTTTCCATCCACAGTCCATATTTGCTTTCTACTCTCTCTCTTTTAACCTTTTAAGCGAACTCTGCATTAAATAAAACTTAATGCGGCAGAAAGAAAAAAAGAGAGAGAGAGAGGAAAGGGTCCGCCGTACGGAGCCGTTTATGGATAACAAACAGGACATCTGTTTCACTTTTTCAAATCTGGGTTTGAAGTTCTTAATTTTAACCAGAGTCTCCAATCAAAGTTAAGAGTTCTAAGAGAGTGATTTTCCCCCTGAACCACAAAGGGGATTTAAGTGACCAAGAGGATCTGACTTTAACCTCCATAAAAGCAAAGAACCTGAGCTAACGCGGCAAGTCTTGGCGTGCACCCAGGCCCCGTGCGCGCGGTTGTGTGGCAGCATCCCTGGGTGAGGAGCTCGTCTTGCGGTGCGACCGCGGGCACGGCTGGCTAAGCGGCCTCGGCAGGCGCGTTTGAGCTTTATTCTTTCTAGAAACAATAATCGTGTGGCTCTGCAGGCCGATCACGTGGCCTGGTGTGTGGCTGAAGAAAGCACGTTCTGTATAATGTTTGTGAAAGTCGAAAGGTTGAAGCCTTCCTCTACGAAGAACTCTTTTGTGTATGTAGTTGTCATTGCGGTTTTTTTTTTCTTCTTTTTGTGGAGGTTGAAATTCTTGTAATTTTAGGGGACCTCAGGAGTTATTTACTTTGGAAGAGTTGACACACCAAGCACTCAGTAGAAATGCTAGTTTGACATTAGGAAGTTGGTTAAAGGGTGCTTTCTGGAATCAGACTATACTATATGTGATGAGGACTGGATTAATTCCACGTTCTTTTAAATTGACAAATCAAAAATGTAGTAATTGGAAATACTTTGCTTGGCAATAACACTATTTACTTTTTGCCCTCCTTAATAAGCAAATATAATTCAATAGACTTGGAAAATGAATTTGGTTTAGATGAGAATTCAGTACTCAAGAAAATGGCTGGTTGCTGAGAAGAATCATTTTATTTTTTTTTTTCATTTTAGTAAAGTGCTAAAATAAATACTGTTGGGCTTTTTGTAATAGCATGAAAGCTGTGTATTTTAATACAGAGCAGAAAACAGCAATATTTTGGGTATCATGAAACAAAATCATCTATTTTGTGAACGCAGTTTTTCATATTATTAAAATAAACATAAGAGAAAATGGCAAATCATAATTTATTTATAAAATAAGCCACTCTGTGAAGCACAAGTATTAAAGAGTAAAAAATTATGTCTGCTTACCATGGCAAGAAAATTGACATTTTTTAAGAAGGTGCTTTGTATGTCTGAGACATCACAAGTGTTACACATACAGTCTGTTCTGTGGTGGGTGCCTGTGGTTAGTAATCATTTTTTATCAAACAGCAGTGTATACAGTCACACAGACCCATATAAATGATCAGAATGCAAGTTAGACCTCCCAATGGGTAAACTTAATTTATGTTTGGAGTCATTTTGAAATATTCTGTTTTGTTTTCCAGTGCATAAGTGTATTTTCTTTCTTCTGTTGACTCTGTCATTCTTCACTTTACACACTACTTCAGAGCTGCAGGATTAGGCTACCAACTTTATATCAGATTTAAAAGATGTAATGAGGATAGATGATTTACAGAAGGAAAAAATAGCATGGCACATGTTTTTCTGAATGTTTTATGCCTCTAAATGAAAATAGAAATAAACACAGGCACACAAAATGAAAAGCTGAAATTGATTACCCTTTTATGTGTCTCAGCTCAAAATCTTTGTATAAAAATCTTAGGACAATTTTTATGGCTGTAAATGTGGAAACTGCCTTAGATAAAATGTCATCAAGTGGCTGTGTGTGTGTTGACAGGATTTTCATAATGAACAGGTTGCAGTTTGTTTGATGTGTATATCACACATCTGGCCAGAAGTTACTAATTTACATTGTCTTAGCAAATTAAATAGATGACTATTGATTCTCTATGATAGCAGTGAACTACAACATACATTTGTTTTCAGGGTTAGTTCTCTATGAAGCCTGAGAATGATAAGTGACTTCTTTCCAAATACACTACCTCAAGCAATGTACTTAAAGAACCACAAGTCCCCCAAATAATTTGACAGGCCAGATGTTTTCCAAATTCAGACACTTTAATAGCATACATTTTGAAGGGATTTTCATGTCATGAAAGTGGAGAGAACTTTAAATAAGCATTCATCAAATGAAGGTGTGCATTTGGTGGAAGCTACATTCATAAGAAGCTCATTTGTTAAATACCCAATGGTAAATTTATTATTGAAGTTAAAATATGCCTAGAAAAAAATTAGTCATCATTATCTAACAAAAGGAATAACAACCGGAAATATTTAGTTCCTTGTTTTAATCAGCATCTACAACAGAACTTTTAGGAATTTTAGAGGTTGCTGGTGTATGCCCTGATGCTTTACTGACTTTTGTATGACCACCAGACAGAAGTTCGGTGTTCTGAAATCCTGGAGAAGAGAGAGATAGGACACTATGATTAAATTTTAAAAGTTCTTAGTTTTTTCTCTGGCTCCTTGATGTTCCCTGAGGCTTCTATAGCTCTTTATTAAAACTTAGCCCACTTCCCCCAAATCACCTACCCCCCAACACTCAGTAAAAACCACACACACACTGGCCAGTTCATGATCTTCTATAGGATAAACATGCTGTGTTAGCTTTATGTGCCGCATAAAACAAAATCTCTCTTAAAAATTTTGGTGATCACAGATGTTGAAATAAGTGTTAAGTATGAGAGACCTTGCTCCCTAATTATTCTCAAGAAGGGTAGGTTAATGGAGCTAGTGTCAGGTGACAGTGGATGTTGGGGAAAGTCCAGAGAAAACATGGAGAGGAAAGCATACTTTGTAAAGCCTAAGTAGTTTTCTTGAATTCCTTTTTTTTTTTTAGTTTAATTAGTAGTATTAATTATGAATTGCCCAGGTAAAAATCATTATTTAGTGTGAAGAAAATAAAAAATGTGGAACATACAGTAAACTATGAAAAGGAATTTCTAGGAAAATGAAAAGTCTTGATTTTCTTTGTGTTTTTAAACTTTATATGTTTTCAAAATGAAACGTTTAAAAATCTACTTTTAAGGATAAACCAATAACGTGTAAAAACTCCATTTTAAAATATTTTAAAGAAATATTTTTGAAACATACAAAAAGTTAAAAGAATGTATAGTTATTATTATTGTTTAATTTTTTTAGTCCTTTAAACCTATTTATTGATTGTGTGATTGATTTTCAGAGAGGAGAAAGGGAGGGAGAAAGAGAGGGAGAGAAACATCGATGTGAGAGAGAAACACAGTTCGGTGGGCTCTCACACCGGGCGACGCCCTACCAACTGAGCCACACTGGTCCGGGCTAATGATTATTATTTTTAAGGATCAAAAAATTAAATCTATGTTGCTATAGCTTGCTAAGTTAAAAGTTTATTATCTATAGGTCATATTATCTATAATATAAGACACATTTGCTTTATGTATCAAATTTTTTCTATTTATATGCCTCTATTTGTATATGCATTTTTGTCTCCATAGGGCACATTTAAAATGTTCAAAATTACTGCATGTAGAAATTGAAAAAATGAACATGAAAGCTAGTTTATTGGTGCCATTAAAAATAATCTGCCCCTGAAATTCTTTAGGTGCTCACTATTGTATAACCTTAATTAGATTAATTGACAGTATTTCATGAGGGGTCTTCTGTAGTGGTAGAGTGTGGTAAATGTTAGTGTATTTACACTAGACTTCTGATGAGAATTATAAGCTAATACAATTCTGATATTTTACCTGAAAAGTAAAAGAGAGAGAAGGAGAGAGAGAGAGAAGATTTGAAGAATGTTTTGGTAATTTTGGAATCAGACAGATTTAAAATCTTCCATCTTTTTTTTTTTTTTTTTTTGCTAAAGAAGATTACTCTGCTTGTTTACTTCCTCAGTTTAGGATGGAACATAATTATAGTAAAAAAATCTTGCATACTATTTTAGAGTGGTTCATTGATCACAGAGAAGGAGGCAATTTTCTTTGTTAAAATTTCTATTTTAGTGGTGCAAAGAGCAGAATAGAGACAATTTACATTAGTGTCTATATTATATTTGCTGCCAATAAATAACCCCTTTGAATTGGTAAAATTAAGGCAAATTCCAAAGGAGACATACTGCCTTCATGTAAAAGAAAAAACAAAGGTCTCTACAGTTTAATTATTTCAGGTCCCATAATTTTTGTTCTTCTTTGCACAAAACCATTGTAGTTCTCACAATTAAAAGGATTTTTAAGTATTAATATATTCTGTGAAAGTGAAACCTTATGTATCTTTACCATAAAGCAGCAAACATTAAAATATGCTCATATTAGTTTTCTCTTTCAAGTATAATAATGGTGACTTAATTTGGGCACTTAAAAATTTTTAAATTAACCTAAAGATCCAGTGATATTATTGTTATTACCACGAGGATGTTTAGAAAATCATTTTTTAATAATTTTTAAACACTCTATTTATTTATCTTTAGAGGGGAAGGGAAGGAGAGGGGGGAGAGGGAGAGAAACATCAATGTATGGTTGCCTCTCATGCGTCCCCTGCCAGGAACTGGTCTGCAACCCAGGCATGTGCCCTGACTGGGAATTGAACCACGATCCCTTGGTTCACAGGCCCACACTCAATCCACTGAGCTACACCAGCCGGGGCAGAAAATCATTTTTAAAAACTTGACTAATAAAATATATAGTTACGGAAATAGATTTTATTTTCCTGGTTCACAAAACTAATCTTTTATATTATAAATAATGTCAGATGAAGCACTTTTTGACTTAGCAAGCTACAGGAAAATACAAAATAATTTGCTCTCATGCCTTGAATCTATGGAGTGCATGTTGCATAGATTTAATTTTTTGATCATTAAAAGTCATAATCATGCACTAATATATACCCATAAATTAGATTTGATTCTTAGTTGTGTTGATCTTTATTATGGTAACACTGAACATCAAAGCTGCAGCTGTCCCTTCCAAATGATATTTAAAACAAAAATTTTTGTTATCCTCACCTGAGGACATGCTTATGGATCTTAAAGAGAGGGAGAGAAACATGGATATGAGAGACAAACATTGGTTGGTTGCCTTTCGTAGGCTCCCTGATGGGGGATTGAACCTGTAACCCAAAGCATGTACCCTGACCAGGAATGCAACCTGTGACCTTTTGGTCAAAGGGACAATACTCCAACCAAGTGATTCACACCACCAGCTAGGGATCAAATTACCTTTTATGTAACTGAATCTTTATACAAACAATTAAAGACACATTTGTAATAATAGTAATTTATGACATGTAATAACCAAAAGTATTAATAGTAATTAATAGTAATTTCACAACTACCAAACACTTTATTAAAAGAAAGAGCTGGGAGATTTTGTCTATTTTATAGTACATAACCTAATACTCATTAAAATAATCTTATCCTCCTACACTTTCACTTATATTTAAATTTTTAATTGAAATAATCTGTTTAATTTTGAATTCATTATTTACACTCAAAAGTTGTACTTTGTTTTTTTACAAATGCCAAATGCATATTTCTGTCAAACTACTGTCCCATATATTACCTGATTTGCTCCTTTGACAGCTCTGTAGGGTGGTTTGGGCAGGGATCACATTTCCCATTTTCTAGATGAGGAAACTAAGGTCATATATACCTAAATAATTTGTGAAACTAGGATTAAAGCCTAGGGTGTCAACTCCTACTGCATTGTGAGAGTCTCTCCCTGGAGTAGGTTAGGGGTGGATGTAGGAGAAACAACGTCTGGATGCGGGATGGATTTAAATGACTGATGCCTATAGGGTTCAGCCAACCCAACTTCTGGATAGGCTTTCATTTGATCTCATAATGGAAGATCAAAAGCCACCTCTGTTGCTGCTTCACAAGTGTATACAGATATTGGTGATTTAGTGGTTTAAATTTGGCTAAGCTATCTTCTCACTGATATTCAATTAAGAATAAATCTTTTTTGTCCTTATGTCTCACTAAGGACATTTTCATTTTGTAAGAATAAAAAAATGTGGCCCACAGACATTTTAGTTTTTACTGAATTGTTTGCCTTTAGATTACAAAGATATGCTATTGCTAATTATTTCATTTTTGCAACCAGATTTATTCTTTTATGTTCTTTTTAAACAGAAGTGTTAACACCAATGTCAGTGGATTGGTAAGCCATGCCATCCTTTTTGTCAGAATTATCTGCTGTGGCAATGGATTATTTCCTAGATGATGTGTGTGTCCCTGTGTGGGTGGGGATGCAGAATTGACTCCTTTCTCTTTTCCTGGAGATTGGCAGGAAAGGTGGTGCCCTGGGAACTCTGTTCAGGGCCTGGGGATGGAGAGCTTCTCCACACGGTCTGGGCAGGTGTGTCATCATCCTCTGGCCTTTTGGCAGGGTTGCTGCTCAGGTGCCTCCCCCTCCCCAGGCCTCTCTGGCCTTCACCTCTTCGGTGATTGTTGACCCGGATGGCATGGACTCCCAGGACCTCTCCTTCAGTTCCTGTGTAGAGCCCACGTGGTGTGTGTTGAGTGACCAGCCTCATCACTCATCTCTGGCTTTCTAGCACAGCTGTTGGGAGGGAAAGGCTTCTGATCTTTCAGTCACATCATGGAAAATCATGGATCATTGCCTTAGTTGAAAGCAGGTATCCATATGTGTTATTGTGCCTGGATGGACAAATTACAGCGTGGCTTTCCTTGGACTCCAGAAAAGCGTATTTTTGTCTTCTGGCCTAGTCTATTCATGTTGCAAACTCTCTCTTATGTTTGGTACAAGGTCTATGTGTGTGTGTATCTTGGATTATGCCTACCTTGATAATTGAGTAAAAGGCTGCTACTCCTTTCTTCTTATCCAGTGCTTTCCTCTCTGTGCTCCATTCTCATTGGCTTGTGACATCTTTCCAGGTGAGCAGATAGTGAAAGAAAATTTATTTGGATTGAGGTTCTGGTGTCTGTGCTAAGCCAAAAGGATTGGTTGCAGAAAGGAGTGGCTGGAGTTTGGGTGAGACCTGGAAATACCCGAGTGCCTGTCGTTGGAGGAATTTAACATTCTGCCCAGTCTGAAGGGGCACCGTGTCACTGTTTCCTCTCCCCTGCCTCAGCTGTCCCAGGCTCCAGGGAGCTGTCAGGGCAGACAGGTGGTCTGTGGCGATGGCAGGGCTGAGGGAGATGAGGAGGAAACTTACTTTTGTGGGGCATTGACAACGTTCAGGGTCTGGCTGAGTCTGGACCATCTGTTTACCATCTGTGACTTTTACTCTGGGAAGTTATATTGCAGTAGGATCAAGATTTTGTTTTTATAAAACCCCATAGGATCATGCAAAGAAACCTGCAAAGAAAAGGCATGGGCTTTGGTTTCAGATGGATCTGGGTTTGCGTACGTTTTGCTGTGTAACAGCTGTGAAACTTTGAACACAGCTAAAGTCTTTGACCCTCTGTTTTCCCATCTGCAAAATGGGGACAAGTGTACCCAGTTTTTAAGGATTGGGGGGGTTAAATGAGATAATGTGTATATAGCACAGTACCTCACAGAAAGCAAGTGCTCAAAGAATCTTAATTGTTTGGCACTTGCCAATTATGGGATGTCAATTGAAATACTTTGGAAGGGGATAAATAATCACCTCTTTTACTTGAGTTTCTAAATCCTCAAATCCACACATTTAAAAGTTTACTTTCTCCCTCCTCCTCAGTCCCTCAACACACACACCTACAAGCACTGTGCTTTTTGTGTGTGGTGGTTTCTATAGTTGGGTTACGCTCCTCCCTGCCCCCCCCCCCATTTTTTACTGCTGCCATTGTATATCTGAAAGGGAGCTGAGATTTCTGCTGGGAGGGAGGTAAAGCAGTCTTTACCAAGTGCCTCATTTATGCCAGATAAGACCGAAGTCCTTCACCTGGTAGAATGGTGCTCTACAGGAAAAAAGAAGGTTTTAAGAAACTAACTTCAGTCAAATTTCTAAGGTTAATTTAGTTGGAATATGTATTTTGTCAACTTCATCAATGTCACTAATTATACTATGAAGTAAATAAAATGTGCAACACTGGTATTTAAAAAAATTCCTTTTTATCCTCACCTGAGGACATTCTTTCATTGCTTTTGGTGAGGGTTGTGAGGAGAGAGATAGAGGCAGAGACAGACATTAATTGGTTGCTTTCTTGTATGCATCTCTGACCGTGAATCAAACCTACAACCTGGGCATGTGCCCTGATGGGTAATGGAACCCATGACCTTTTGGTGTACCGGATGATGCTCCAACCACCTGAGCCATACCAGCCAAGGCACAACAGTGGTATTTTTTATGGTGTTCATTGGAGTCTTGTGTATTTTCCCTGTTACTCTGCATGGACCGGGTATGGCTGTATCTCCAGTGTCTCACAGAGTATGGCAGATTGCAGTGATTTATTGCATGAACACATGAAGCAGAAGTCTTGGCATCTCTTGAGTAGTTGATAATTTAGCTGGAAAAATAGCACTGTTCCATTTAAATATTTAAGAACTCATATTAGCCCAGTTTGAAATGATAAGGTACACTTTCACTATTTGCTGAGGGCATAAAATTCACAGGAGTTTGAAGTGAGGGCGGAGCTATCAGGGAACGAGTAGAATTTTAGAGAAGCAGAAGTAGGGTCTTCTGAGATGAAACAGTGACTTATATGTATTTGTCTCATTGTTCTTTCTCCATAAGTGTCTCCTGAAATACAGTTATTACTCTTCAAAGTAGATTTAACAGTGCTTGTCTCACTGCTCCTGTCTAAGCTGGGTTTTCTTTCCTTTTTTACCTTGAACCTTTTTTGTGGGAACTGAACATGTTCCACAGGATTGGAAACTATTTTCACTAGGGCTGTTGTCTTCTAAATTAGTACTGGTATGTCTCCAACATGTTCACCGGACTTTAGGAATAAATTAGTATTTTTAACATCTAGGCATAGGACACAGTTTTTAGTTTTAAGGGCTGTCTGTATTCTAAATGAATGTAAAATCCTATCAAAATGGATATACAGTGATACCACACATATAATGTATTTTAAAAATTATCTGTAGAAAACAAATGTGAGGTGTACATTAGAACCACAAACACAAGTGAACTGGAGGAGATGGAGGTACAAAGTACATATTTAGGTGGTTCCAGATTTGCAGAACCAGCAGGTCTCCCCAGTGCTGTGTTTGACACCATAATCCTACTGTTATTAAAATTTGATGCAGCCTAGGCTTCCTAGTGAGATGTGTGAGACCCTGCTAAACAGAGGGTGGTATTACAAAGTATTTGAAAAATGTGTTATGAAGTGAGATCTCACTGCATTTTGTTAGGCAACATGGCATATTAGTTAAGAGCTTGGGCTCTGGGTCTGTTGCCTGTTCAAATCCATTGCTGCCATTCACTGGCTTTGTGACTGTGGGCAAATTGCTTAACTTCTCTGTCTTTCCATTTTTTTTTTTTTTAAATCCCTGAAGTGAAGGAAATGATAACATCTACCTCATAGACTTGTTGGAATGTTAAATATGATAATGTGTGAGGTTCTTGGCACTGTGTTTAACACAAAGTAACACTGAGTAAATGTGAATTATTGGGGTGGTTATTTCAGTGAAACCAAATAAAATAATTTTTACCTTGCCAATAAACACAAAAATCAATGTCTGTGAATCATTGGACTGAAGGTGGAATGTGTGAGCCTTCAGAAGGCAGAGGGTTGCCCATGAATGAGAAATCAGCAGCGATTCTTGCTACATCTGGAAAGGGTTGTCAGAACCTTCTTCAGCTGGCTAGGTCTTTCTGCATTTGTAAATGGTACATTGAGCACCTATCATGTGTCAGGCCAAGTTCTGGGGATCAAAACAAATAAGACAGTATCTGCAGGAAAAAAGAAATGAACACAGGTATAAGCTGAATCCTACCTTGATTTCCCTGTAGGCTTGCTCAGGACTGAGATTCCTTCTTGGAGGGAGGAGTTTCCATCCACAATTAGAAAAAAGAGCGTGAAGTGGCCTGGAGTTGCCTGGGTCACCCCTGGGGAACAAACTTGCAGATGTGGTCAGACTCCCCTCAGGTGAGATGGTGGGGAGGGGGTGGAGGCAGTGGGAGGAGCTAGGCCCCTGGGTGTGCAAGCATGTGTTGAGGAAGATCATGATTGGCAGCAAAGACCTGGCTGCAGTCTAGAGTCCAACTTTAACTCTGACAAGGATGACATTGTCCCGGGCAGGTCCTGTGTATCTATCTCATTACCTCAGCCAGCGAGAGCAGTTGTGCTTGAGTAATGGTGAGATGATATTTTTGCTGCTTTGAATGGGATTTTAAAATATTTTGGGGTTTTACTTCTAATAGGATTATGAATCTCAGAAAATTTTTTGTTGTTGAAACTATTACAGATGTCCTACATTTCTCCCGCTTCCTCATCCTTTTGCCTCCCTCCACTCAGCTCCCCTGCCCCTCCTCCCCTGCCTTCACCACACTATTGTCAGAAAATTTTTGAATTGAAGAATCACTGTAGATTAAAAACTCTTTGTAGATTTATTACATTTTTTAAAATGTTGCCAATTATTTTAAGCTTTTTTTTTTTAACTTTTGCATTGCTGTTCTGCCCTGGAGAGACTGCAAGATGATGGTCAGCTCCTGAAGGAGGGAAGGGAAGATGCCCTGTTTGTTGCCATACTTAGGTTGGGGAGTAAGAAGGACACACATTTGAGGGGCTACTACTTTGTGCCAGAGGCACAGCAAGTCCAAGAGATTTTGCCAATACAGCATAGCTAATGAGTGGGCGTACCAACCCAGAGGCAGGGCTTTAGGGTCCAGATTCTCTTTAAGCTGGTAACATTGTACTGGAGTGAACCATATGAAATTACCATTTCTGTATATTAAGATAGTCTAATGTTGGCAGTTTCATATGATTCTATTGAATATTTAAGAAACAATGTGATATTTTGCAGAGATTTTTGCAAAGGTCTATCTATAGACAGTTTACTCTCTTGTCCAATATGGGGTCTCCACAAGATGGCTCACATTTTCAGGGGTACTCAGAACCCATGTAATATGCTCACCCCAGGCCTGACCCCATCTCCCCTTCACCAGTTTAGCCGTCAACGGTCATGACATTTTCACAAAACGGCAATCAGTAAGCACCACGCATAGAAAGTTATTTTGTTTAGAACATCTAATATTTTACCAGGATTCAAATGGGAGCCTCTGTCTTTAGTGGAAGGATCTTTTCCCTTTGATTGATTGCTAAATGGATAGAGCCTGTGAAAGGATCTCCCCCTGCCCCCACCACCCACCACCCTCCAGGGATTTCTTGTTCAAACAGAATTTGTTGTATCCACATTAGTAAAGCCGTGTTAATATGGGCTGCTGGCCAGATTGTGAAAATAGCCTCATTATATTGAACTGGATGTCATAATGGTACCCATTAAGTTGGGATTCTCTCTGTGTTTGTACTTTTAAACCCAAGTCCCTTGCCACCTTTTACATCTCTCAGAGAATAGCAACATTCCCTGGTAATGCGATCTGAGAACGTGCTGTCTCGCCTTCTCCGACTAAAAACCATTACAAAAACAGAATCCTGGGTTCTGAGCCTTTCCAGGGGTGTGTGGCTTGCTGCTGCTCTTCAGTCATGCATTTTACTCTCTGTGCTTGTGATGACTGTCACGTGTTCTGGTTGCTGAAGGTAAGAACTCCCGAGATTTACTTCCTTCAATACTCCCTTGATGTGAGGTTGGTGATACACAACAGGAAAAGAGCAGCTGTTTTTCAAAACTAACCAAATGCAACACAAGGCTTTTCATTTTGATTTTTATAAGCTGTTAAGAGACTGATGGTGTTGGAAGTGACCTCATTTCTATTAGCTGTTGAAATCTTGCTACAGTCCTGACAAAGTGAAGTATTTGTTGTGCTGGATTTGGGTAATGGACCCCTGCAGGGTTACAGCTCAGGAATGCTGGAAGGCTGAAGCTTACAACAAGGAGGGCAGAGTGGGTGTCAATTTTATTCCTCCAATTAGAGCAGTTAAAGAAATAGCAAAGTACAGAGTAGCATTATATTGTGAGGACTAATTGAAAACCAGAGGAAAATATTTAGAGATGCTATGTGGCATTTTACATTATCATCTTTTCTATTTGTGTCTCTTCTTTGTCAACTCAATAGGACCTTCATTATAAACAAATTTCTATCATTAGAATCAGCTTAATTTCTGTTGCTATAATTAGAAGTATGGTACGAAATGTTGCAGAGTGTATTTCTCACTATGGCAAACAGGGCGGTTCCTGCATTGGCTCAGTATTACCCCAGTGCCTTCTCTGTGCCAGGGCTATGTGTGACCAAGACAGACATGATCCCTTCCTTCACAGAGCATAAATTTTAGTGGGAAGAATAGATAGTACTTATAAACAAATATATTATATAGTGTTAGGAAATGAGAGAAAAAATAAGCAGGACAAAGAGATGGGAATGATTAGGGAAGGCCTCTCTGAAGACTCGTGAATGAAGGAAAGGAAGCACCTATGTTGGGACCTGCAAGGAGAGCATTCCTGAGCAGTAGGAAGCAAGTGCAAAGGCCCTGAGGCAGAAACCAGTTTGGCAAATTATGGAACAGAGAGTGTCACTGTAGCTGGAGCAGAGAAAGGCAATGAGAGAATGGAAGGTGATAATGCTAGGATAGGAGAGTCAGACCATGTTGGGTCCTGATGGCTTTGGGAAGCCATCAGAGAGTTCTGAACCAAGGCATGGCATGAGCTAATTTAAGCTATGAAAAGATCATCCTGGCTGGTGTGAAGAATAGGGTTGAGAAGGGGCAGGGGTAGAGGAAGGGAGACCAGCTGGGAAGTGATTGTAATTGTCTAGGTGAGAGAAGATAATGGCTTAAAAGAGGGAGGTAGTAAAAAGTCAGATTGAGGATATGTTTTGAAGATAGACAGTTGGGGTTTGTAGATGGATTAGATGGGAGTTGTGAAAAAAATGAAGAGTCAGCAATAGCACCTAGGTTTCTAGCCTGAGTGACTGAAGTGAATGGTGAGAAGGAACAGATTTGTGGGTAGGGGCAGCAATTAGGAATGTTTGGTTTGAGATGTCTGTCTTTTATCTGAGTGGACATTTCAGGTAAAGGATCTGAGTGTCTGTGAAGTAGGGAGGGAGGTCTGGGCTGGAGACTGGGAATTTAAAGCCAGTAGAATAGATGAGATCATTAGAAAGTGGGCGTTAATAGAGGAGCCAACTTGAAGACCAAGCCCTGAGGCTCTCAAGCCTTATGGGGCCTGTAGAACAGGAGGTGCCCAAAAGGAGGCTGAGAAGGATGAAAGCAGCTTGGTGAAAGATGTGCAGTGAGGTCAGGTGTGGGGAAAGTGTGAATTTTGTCTTTTGTCTTTGGAGTGCTTCCTCCCTTTTCGATGGTTTTCCATCTTCTTTGTGGTGTCCTTTCACAAGATTCCTTTAGTTTTCCCCATCCCAGATAACAACTGCTCTAGTTCTCAAAGTATGGTCTCCTGATTGGCAGCATCAGCACCTCCCAGGGTGGAGGGGTTGTTAAAAATGAAAATTGTGGGTTCCACCCTAGGCATACAAATGAGAAGCTCTGAGGGGTAGAGCCCAGTAAGCTGTGTTTTAATAATGAACTTCTCAGGTACTTCTTACCCATGCTAAAGTTTGAGAACCACTGCTCTAGGGAATAGAACTGTTGAAATGAATCAATGAAAGGTAATAGATGAGGCTTATTCAATTATTCTTTTCTGAACCACATGTCTGAAGCCAAAGAAATAAATATCTAATAGTAGATTTTAAGCATCAGCCAGTAGACCATTATTGAGAAATTTTCACGGGTGGATCAAGAAACCTTCTTAAATCCTATAAATCACAAAAGCAGGTAGTTGCCTATTCTGTTTTTGGTAATGGGGTTTTACTGGTAACTATATATTTTGTATAGAATTATACAAACTCTCTGACTTTAAATATAGAGACAATTAAAATTTTGGCATTTTAGTGAACAATCCAAAATCTCTAGCAATAATTTAGAAATTATTTTGGTTAAACACCAGCATATCTACCGGGCAACTTTAAATAGTGTCTGAATTCTGAGGCATGTAAAAATAATGGTAGAACATTTGTGGAATTGTGAATTTTTATTCATAAAATACAACTCAAATTTATTTTAGCCATTTAAATAATAGAGTTTAATGTATATTTAGTCAAGCATTATAGTAGTAAGGGCTTAAGGAGATTAGAAATAAATGAATCCAATTAAAGAACGTCTGTGAGATTTGATATGTCATAGGTATGAATGAAGTGTTTGCATAGCAACTGTAAAGAAACCATTAATGATTAACCATCTATAAAAGGTTTAATCAAGAATAAATGATATAGGACATATTTTACAATATTTAAATTAAACAAATGAAGATTTATACATTTGAAAACATAGCATCATTCCATCATTTTTGAGGCATCATTTCCTTAGGGAGTTCAAAGTCTATTTGTCTATTATCTGCAGAAATGTCAGTGCAGAGAAGAGCAGAGCTTCCCACAGTGAGGTTTGGCTTTGTGGGGCCTCCCCATGCAAGGCCCTGTAGAGAATTTGGGGACCCTGTGGCTTTGAACCTGGGATCCAGGTTTTCCAGTGTTATAGGAAAGTTATTTCTTTAGGAGTACAAGTACCTTTTCTGTCCCGGGAGTTTGTGTGGAGTTAAAAATTGGAGCTCTAGTTCTTTCACCCTTTCTCCCAGAGGACATGTTTAGGGTTTAGGAATCAGCTTTGTAGGTCAGAAGAACTACTTAAGAAAGACATTCCTTTGAGAATAAAACTTCAGCCTCATACAAGGTGGTAGGTGGTCTGTTCCCTCGTAGCTCCTCTGTCTTTTTCACTAAGAGAATTTTGAGGGCAACATACATTTGAAAAACATCAACTTAATAAATGACAAGGAAGGAGAGAGAGCTGGACACTAAGGGTGGGAGGTGGGAAAGAATGGAGGGAGATAGAAAAGAGGGGGCTAAAATAATGTGTGCATTCTATTTTTTACTTGTTGAAAAATTTAAAAAGAAAAACTCACTTGAAATTAGTATTGCTTTTTCTTTGTTTTTATTTGGCCATCCTGCAATGGCCTTCCTGCAATGGACTAAAATTCAGGTTGTGATTATGGGAGAAGAGAGTCACAGTTTTTAATGTATGCCTTTGATGAAGAGGCAGCACATTTTGCATTGCATTTGTTCAGATCTGACCTTTAAACACCAGCATCCACCCCCACCCCTCCCCTCAATAGAAGAAGAAACAGGGAAGCTGTTTCAAACAGCATAGAATTTGGAACTTAGACCTGGAGGGTTCACAAATATGCCTAAAACTTTAGTACCTAAGCATAGAATATATTCCCACACATTAAAAACTGAAGTTCCTCAAAAAAGAAATGTGTCCCCAAAGTAGGGTTTACTCCATTTAAACAGTGACAAATGTGTTATCTACAATGCACACGAAACTAAACTAAAAACAAACAAACAAACAAACAAACAACTACATGGTAAGAGTTTCTTTTTCTTCAATTGTAAGTTATAATTTAAGCTCTGTTCTCCAAAGAAGGAGATGCAGAGTCCTACAGTTCACAGGAGAGCCTTTAGAAGCAGACTCTTCTGGGAGGTGGGGGGAGGGAGAAGAGAGCAGAAAGTGAGCGAAGTGTATGGGCACTGAGAGAGCATACGGTCATGTGGACATTTAAAAGTGATAAGCGGTGTGCCTGAGAACTTGAACCTGTGGGAAAGAAGTTTAATAGTGCTTTATCTTTTGCCATTTGATATTATTCACATAGAATAAACCCTGGAAGTATAAAGAAAAGCAATTTGAGAACCATTTCAATATGAAGTGAGAGTACCTAAAATTTGCCTCAATTAGTGTTTTTTTTTAAGGAAGTAGTTTTTCTGATTATAAAAGTAATACATGTTTATTCTAGAACAAATGAAGATAATGTATAGAAGTACAAAGAAAAGATACAGAACATCTTTATTTTATTTTTTAGATATCCACTATTGACATTTTTTAGTTTTTTGCCTTTCACCACATATACATGCAAATATAGTACATGTTGCATATACATGTGTATGCTATACATGTTAATTTTAAAGATAAATTTTCACTTTATTAATAGTATTTTTATGTCATTAGAGTAACAAAATTTAATGACTGCATATTATTTTATCATATGAGTATACCATAAATAATGTTTATATTAGTTATGTTTGTTTATAAATGCTTTATTGTTTACAGTGAATTATAAGAGGTTATGCTGATAACACTCTTGTGTATAGACTTTTGATGTTTATCTCTGATTATTTTCATAAGATTTATTCCTACAAGTGCAATTACTGTGTTTAAGGCATGGACATTCTTAAGACTCTTGATAAACACTTCCAGTGTACTCCCTTACCAACTGTATGTAAGAATGCCCATTTATTTCAACTTATTTTCACTGGGATTTATTATCATTGAAAAAAAAAAGAACCTAGCCCTGGCTGGTGTAGCTCAGTGGATTGAGCATGGGCCTTCGAACCAAAGGACTGTGGTTCAATTCCCAGTGAGGGCACATGCCTGGGTTGCAGGCCAGTTCCCGGTAGGAGATGCACGAGAGGCAACCACACATTGATATCTCTCTCCCACTCTCCTTCTTCCCCTCTAAAGAGAAATAAATAAATAAATAAATAAATAAATAAATAAATAAATGAAAAAGACCCTTCCTGGCTGATGTGGCTCAGTTGGTTGGGTATTGTCCTGCAAAATGAAAGGTGGGTTCAATTTCTGGTCAGCGCACATGCCTAGGTTGTGGGTTTGCTCCTGTCCTGGTTGGGGCACTTACAAAAAGCAACCAATTAATGTTTTCTTCTCACATCAATGTTTCTCTAAACCCCCACCCTGCAAAACTTTGACAATTTGAAAGGCAAAAATGACATCTGATAGCTGCCTTAATTCATATAGGTTATTACTAGTGAGGCTAACACTTCAACAATTATTTCTCAGCAATTTGTGCATTCTTTACATCTGTTTCTCAGCTTCCTATTGAGGAGATATTGTATTTATTATCACTTTGTAGAAGTTATTTCACTGGAGGTTTAAAGTACAATACCATTGCTCCTCACTCCTTCAATATATTTGTAATAGTTTCAAGTAAATGGTTGAGGATTAAGTTAATCTCATATTCTAGTCTGCCTAAATATCATATATGCCATGCCTGAATTATAACTTCATAAAAATTAAGTGCATTGTATTAATATACATAACAAAAAACAATAACACATAATTTGTTTCTTTGATTTAGGACCTCACAGAATTTCAGAATGATCACTGTTAATTATATGCTAGGAATTTAAAACCCTTCACATGAATTTGCTTCCTTAGCAGGTATCTCTCATTTATGCAGAAAGACTTTCCAGTTTTTTGAATTTTCAGTCATTTGGATTTGAAATGAATAAGTTAATTGCAATGAGAATTATTTTGTTAATCACTTGCAACTAAGTATCTGTTCTCTGTAAGATATTGTGCTAGACAGCAAGTAGAGATTGTCATAAGATGTGGAATTGAGGAGGTTGTTGTCAAGATATGCCATTCGTCACACTGTGAGACAGAACTGAAGTTCCACATGGTTAGGAGAGGCAGTGAGTAGTACAGGAGCTCAGGGGAAGGAACAGGGAGAAATCACTGTGGCCCATGCGAGTAAGGAAACATATTCAGATGCAGTGTGGTAGCAGGTCTGTATTTAGCTATATTTCAGCTGTGTCATGAGGGGATTCAAAGGTATAACACAATCCTGTTGTGAAAGATAGTTAACTTGCCACATCTTACTGTACATTACAGCTTTTGAATTAATTTTTGGTTGTTATTGTTTGCACCCATGTCTGTCTTTCTTGAAATGACGGTGTGATAGTAGACTTTCCCTAAGCCATCCTTTACCTTTGTGGTGCCATCCTCTCCACAGCATGTTGGATGAAACCTACAAAGTTGAGAAGAAAGACATTCAGGGGCAGAGGCAATGTTTATATAACACCAAAGACTTTTTTGAGAACTACTAAAGCCACCAAATCTAATGGAGAAAATCACAAGGAGCAAACACAAATCCACTTATTAGTATGACACTCTTACTTTTCCAAGGGTGCCTGAGCCTAATTTCCCAGCAGACTGTCCTAGTCCGGGAGCCCCTCACAGTATGGAATCCTCCCCATCAGTCTCCCTGCTGGGCTCCAAGGGAGCTTGAAAATGAGGTATGAAGTCTCTCTGCTATGGTGGTGTACCCAGTGGCCAGCCAGGAACTCTGCCAGAATTTAAAGAAGGTCATGCACTTCGTGTAACAGTGACTCTAGAATCCAATTAAAAAGTTTAGTATTAAGGCACAGTGATTCACACTTAATCCAATCATGGTTTAATGCAATCCCCTGCTTATTTCAGTCATTGCCTTTGGAGCCAAATCAATTGTATGTCTCTGTTTCCACATTTTCCTCAGTAACTCGATCACCTTCAGCTGTTTAAAAAAATAGCTCATTTGGGAAATCTGGCAACATTTTTAAAGAATTGCCACATAACATAAAGTCAACAAAGAAGCTCCAGAATGGCCAGCTCTAAACCTGATGGGACAGGAAGCCAAACTCAGTTGTCTAAAATGGAAGTAGAGTAGGGTATGGCAAATTGGAGAGGAAAATTTTTGCAAAGAACTTTCACTCAACATGAACTGATAAAATATTGTTACCTTTTCTCTGTGCATTCATTCCAGTTCACTTGAACGTTGTAAATGTGTTAGTGCTGCTGTTGGCATCATTGAAGGGGGGTTCCCACTTGAAATGATAGAAATATTAATGCGTTTCCCTGAAGCTGATAGAACCTTTTAGTGGTGCAGGCACCTTCTATTTGCTTTGCGAGGGTGTCACACTAAGCTGCCCATACTGCAAGGTGGCGTTTACCTCGTGAGTGAGTGCGTATGGCCTATTTCTTAAGGGAAGGCCAGAAGACCAATGATGCAAAAAATGGCTCCTTTTATTTTATTGGAATTTTAGTAACTCCAAATGTGTACATCACTATTATAAAGTTTAGAGTAGTCTCAGATGGTTAACTCTGCAAATTGAAGGATTTCTGACTGTCCATAATGGAATAAGAGGATTACTTTGGTCTGTGCTAATATGGGTGAGATTGACGAGCTGTGTGTCCTAGTGATTGCAGATTTCCCATTTTGCACTGCTTCCAGAGCTGAGGTACCTGTGGATGTCTGATCTCTGATACAAGTCATTAAAGGGAGAAATAGAAAACAAATGTAAATTGCTATCAGTAGCTATTTCAAAAGTATGCCAGAAGGTGTATGTTGTAGTTCCTCTTTCAATATGCCAATCATGTTTGGGAGAACTGCATGAGAGAGGTGGTTACCTAAAGAGTCCCAAACAGAGTCAGTGTGGTACTTTCAAGAAAGTTGCAGAAGTAGAGCAGGCTGTATCCTTCCTTTATTAAAGTCAGCAAAGTCAAATTCCTCACCATATTCACTTTAGAGTGTGAGCTCTGTGTGCCCAAGTATTTTGTTTTCTCCAGCTCCACAAGGAAGCACTGCTATGCATACCCCTAACTTTGCTATGCACACAGCTAACTTTGAGGATGTGTGTGATACCAGAACATGCCTCAGTGTGGGGAAGGGAGAGAGGTAGGGCCAGACTCTTCTTTGTGTCTGAGTTTGGAGGAGGGAAATGGAACTCGTAATGTGATTCCCATAAGCAGCTAGCCCTTTAATCTATACAAATGAAATACTCAATTTAATAGAATTCTAAAAATAAAACAAATGCTTTGTTCTTAGTGAATTTGCCATTCAAAGCTCCTCTTGGCAGCACATCAACCGTACTTGAAATGTCTTTAAGTGGATATTTTTTTTTATTGTGCTTTTCATCTGAACACATCTTTTGAGCTGTTAGACTTTTGAACAGGCTGAATTCTTCTCAGAGTGTTGGGTTTGTGCTGCTCTAAGGTCCCATTTGCTGACTTAGCAATAAAGAACCAACCTTAGTAAGTGTTTGACCGTAGTATTTAGAGGCCAAAAACTAACAGAGCAAATTTGAATGAGTTTGGGGTAGAAAAAAAATGCAGTGTAAGGAGGCATTTGTAATAAAATGGATTATAATTACTAAAAGTGAAGCTACTTTTCTGGGGAAACTGTGTGTGAAAAAGTGCCACAGAATATGGGATTAAGAAACGATACTCTATTTATTGAGCATTTACTATGTTCTAGGTACTGTGTTGTGAGGTTTTCATATAATACTTCATCCAACCCTCTGCACATCTCTATGCGTGATCCTGAGGAAACTGAGGTCTAAATGGGTTGTTACATACAAAGTGGCTCAAACCCTCATCCACCTGACTTCATGGCCTTCTCTAAAGTGTGGTGGATTCTTTTTGGTAGTTTTTGATGTGTTTCAAAACATTACACATTTTTATTAATTTATCAAGGGTATTTGCATAAATTATATTAATTAGAGTTTTCATATGAATATTTAGAATTTCAAATAATTTATGGTTTTAAAATGGTATTTAATCCTATTTAATCTGGAGTATTTCTGTCATTGGAAGCAATGCAAAAATTTTGGGAAAACTTTGTCAGTTAGTTAAGATGTGTACTTGTGGAGTCTGAAACTGTGCAATGATAACAAAAAATGAATTCTTATTAACTCTCTACCTGCAGCCATGAAGTTCCTGTGCTAAAATGTTGCATTAGGAATGAGTGAATAACATTATTTAGCCATATTTTCAGTGATACATGATTTTTGCTGTCAGTCCAGGTCTTTCCAGGCAAGGACCGGATGGATGCTCTGCTGTCCAGTGGACAGGACCCATTTGACACAGAAGGTGCCCCAGTGTTGGCTGGAGACCAACTGTCAGAGCCTGTCTTCCGTGGCTCACTGTCACATATATGACCTCAGGGCAGGTGGGGGAGGGGACTTATAGCCACAAGGATCTCTTGCCACAGAGAAAAGCTGTTCAGTAGCAAGTTACTAGCAGTGATTGGGATAAACAGTTCTTTCTTATTTGCAACCATATGTTTTTCCCCTTCCATCTAGGTAAAATATTGTGCAAATAGCATTGGAATACAATAAAGTAGCTCTTGATTCTTCTCCTCTAAGAACTTAGAATCCACTGGGAAAGATAATACATAATCACTTGAAAACTAAGGGTAGAGGAAGAAAAAGATAATTTCTGGTCCCATGCATACTTCCCTCAGGAATTGGTCCTGGTGCCTTCTTCACGAAGATAGTGACTTACTCCTTCTGTTCACTATGTCTCTGTAGCCCCTAGAACAGAGCCCTCACAGAGACACTCAGTGAACATGTATTGAAGGAATTATTGGGGTTAGCAGTCTGGAAGGGCTCCAGAGAGGCAAATGGGATTTAAAATAGTTCTTTGTAAAAGGAGTTTATAGGTATGTATTGGGGGATAGGGGGAGTCAGGAAAGTATAGAGTGTTTGGGGAGACCTGTTTTGGATGACGTGAGGGGCTAATGAAGGAAAATTTTGAAATATTGTCAGAAATATAGGTGGGAGCCACATTTCCACATTTTGGAGGGCATTGAATTTCTGACCAAGGAGTCTCAGAGTCTGTGTTGTGTGTTGTCCTCAGAAGGAGTTGATTAGAGCCGGAAAGCAGACCAGGGACGTGATCGGGCTGCCCACACCTGAGAGACAAAGTGCATGCCCATCTTCTAAATTTTTGTTGCTCACATAGGAGATTTTCTTTTTAGTTGCATTGAGTAGATGGATGATCTGATATGAAGCCATTGCAATTTGCTGACATATATCATTAGACTGTAGTTTGTGGCAGTGATATTATTGAACCTGTTTTATTTGGTTTCTATTCCTAGTCACTTGAGGGTCTCCTTGCCTGAATTATGCTTTTGCTTTTGCCTGATCTTCCTGTAGAAGAACAAGTAGGGGGAAAGAAAAAAATGTGAATGAATATTTGCTGATCCATGGAAATCTGCCAGTCACTTTTTCATATATAATGCTATTAATTTATTATATTTCATACACCCAACCTAATCCAAAGAGTTGTAAAATGCATATAAAATTTTTTAAAAAGGTGAACCTATTAGAGAAAAGGAAAAATAATATAAGGAAAAATATTATTAAAAAAATACCGGAAGCCAGTGGAATTTGTTGCACAAAATCCCTGCCATAAGAACTTTCTAGAGGACATTGGCCTTGGAGCTTGGGGCTTTTTGGCTTCCAGTGCAGAGAACAATGAACTCTCTGAGATACACACTTTATCCCCTTCCTACCAGTCTGCAGGTATGCTTCTTTATTTGTTTACCATCTTTTCCCAAGTAGATTATAATCTGCACAAGGGTGGAGGCTTTACATATCTTACTCCCCTTTCAGCACCACACAGCACAAAATCTGGTATATATTAGGAGCTTAATAAATATTTATTGAATGAAGGAAGGAATGCAAAGAATTGGTGATAAAATGTACCCTAAGGTAACTGAATTAGTTAGGGATATTTAACTTGCTTATAAACCAGGTTACATTAGTTGGCTAGCTATAAGAATATATGGAATGTTTATCAGAATTTTTGATCTTGGAACTGATGATAGAAGACATTGCTCTTGCCAATAATCAGATAGCATCAGATGGCCTGTTGTCTTTTGAGTTCAACCCACATAAGAAATGTTTAGAGAAGGTTGTTTAACCACCTCACCAATGAGGACACAAAAGCTCAGAGAGGTTGAATTATGTTTTTTTCCTACTTATAAAAATAAGGAAAAAATTTAATCAAGACATTTTCATGAGCATGTAATATAACTTGGTTGTGGCATAGGTGGCAACTGCATTCACACACACTAGTTAAATGTTAGGTATTTCTAAAATAATCATGGTGTTTGTGGAAACCAGTTATATGGCCAACTACCACTTGCTTCCTTTTCAAATACAGATTGCTGTCATTCCTGGTGAGAGAATGTATGAATTCCATTGCCCGTGGTGACTGACTAAGGGCTATGTCCTCCCACCTGCAGGGACACAGAGTACAAAGGGCTACAACTCTCCCTGGATCAGATCTCAGCCTCCAAACCAACCTTCTCCTATGCCAGCAGCTCCACTCCTACCATGCCAGACAGCAGGAAAGGGGCCAAGTCCAGACTCTCCAGTTCAAAGTCAAAATCCAGGACTTCCCCATACCCTCAGGTATGTGCATTGTCATTTTGCAAATTTCCTTTTTTGTGACCTGGTTTGGTCTTTTCATGGAGGAAGTATGATGACTGTTTGAAATGAATTACCTGGTTCTAATTAATTTAAAACTTCTAAAAATCTGGAAAGCTTTCTAAAACTATTTTCTTTTTCCTGTTTGTTCTTTAAATTAACCGTGCTAGTAAACATTTGATGTGATCTTGTGGTTTACTGCTTTTATATAAAGGTTGTGAGAGTCTCAGTTTGTAATTGTGACCATAACTTTATTATTTCAAGGAGATTGATCTCAAAATTATTCCTCACAATGACTAACTAGAAAGATGGAGCCAGCATAGCAAAACATGGAAGAGAAGGGCTTGATGTAGAAGAAGCGAATCTTAGGATAGGAACTGAAGTCGAAGGAAACTAAAGAAGTGGAGGCAAAAGACCAAGGATGTATTTCATGATGAGATTTGAGCACAGATGGGCTTTCTATGGGGAGGAGTGAAACAGAGAGGGTCTTCCAGATGGCAGGAGTGGTAGGGAAAGCAACTCTTCTCATCTTTGCAAGATGGTGAGCTGATGAGACCCAGAGAAGGCATTCCAGAAACCCTGCAAAGTACAAAGACGAGTCCAGATTCTTGGAAGGAAAAAATTATTGTCTGATCAGTCACTGAGATATAGAAACTAGACAATGCCAAGTGCGTTCACAACTCTTTCCTGGCCTGAAGGGAGTAGGACAGAATTGGGTATACCCAATTCCAACCCCAGTATCCTGTATCCTGTGACCACTCACCTCCATCCTGCTCTTTCAGGACATCACATCAAACTGCCCAAAGTTTATTAGAGTAACTCATGAGATGTTCTCTGGGCTTGTATAAAGCCAAACTGGATTTGGAGTCATTTCATCAAGGTGGTCTTTAGCATTTATGTTTTCAATATATTTTTAATGTAAAAATGACCATCTAGGGCATACAGAAATGATTATTTCCAAACTTATCACAGCATATTATTCTGTTGATTTCTACAAGTGTATACTGTCTGAGGAAATGTCATCATTGACCTGATGGTCACTAAGAAGCTACTATTTGCTAGATTATTTTAGTGGCTCTGTGTATGAAGATGAGTAGATCATGGTCCCGAAGACACTTATGTCACATGGTTTAAAGTCTCCCACAAAAGACCAAAAGGTGTTTTCCAGGGAATACTGTCTGTTATGAGGACTGAATACTTATAAAGTGCATTTTAGTTAAAATCACTGCGGAGGGGGAATTGTTATTGAAGTCTGAGAAGCTTTTCTTATTAGTATCTTGTACCTTAGGAAAAGTTTTACTATCTCTTTTACTACTTGAAAGGATGGATCATATATTTTGGTAATTCTATACTTAAATATATGGGAGTGTTGGACATATATATGAAAGAATTTAAATTAGGAAGTACTAAGTTAAGAAGGAGTTTGTCCATTATACAGAAATTAAGCCACAAAAACAAAATCTCCCCACTGAATTTCCAAGGCCTCACTGTCTATGTCCTCTTTCATGCTCAGCTCTTAATGTCTAAAATTTTTATTAGTTTACTCGAACAGTAGAATAACTACTCATTTTAAAATATGTTTTCACTGCCATTAGGCTGCTTCTTATGTGTGTGGGGGATGAGTTAATTTGAAAGTTAAACATGTTCCATGGTTTAAAAATAAGTAATACAGAATAGTGGAAAGTAAAAAAATTCCCTTTTGTACCCTCATTTCCCTTTCCAAATTGTGCTTTATTCTAGAAATGTTCTACGAGTATAAAAATCACTGACAAGCACACACATATGTCTGCATGGCATTTCTCTTGACATTAGTATGCTCACTTTTGTGGTTAATATGTATATAAATGTAGTTCTTAGAATTTTGGCCCTATGTTTCATTTGAAATTGCAGTTATAAATTAAGTTTATTAACATCTAAGTATTTAGTAAAGGTTATTCTTTAATTGTGTTTACTTCAGATACTCATGGCACTGGGAAAGTCATTGACTACTCGAGTTCCCAGTACCTGGGTTGCTAATAGGCAAGGGAACAGGCATTTGTAGTGAATTGTCATGGGGGAGCAGAGTGTGTCCTCTGGGGACATACTGGAAAAGCATGATATCCAGGGTGAATGCATTACTGTTTCTGCTGAAGGACAACAACTTAGTGCCATCATCTTGAATTCCAAATTGTCAGAAATGTTAAAGAAAAAATAATTTAGCTCTTCAAAAGTTTTATTTGGTTTGTATTATCTATCTATTGTTAAGGGATATTAGGTTTTCATTTTCATGCATTATGTCTTAGACTCAGTAGATGCTAACTGAGCACCTGCTATGAAAGATGCTATGCTTACTATTGTGATAAAGGAGGGCAGGGGCTGGATAAAAGATGCTTGAATATAAAGAAGTGACATGAGAAGTGTCCTTGAGATTTGTAGTACAGTTGGGATACATTATCTATTTGAATACATAGTGTGTAGGTGATGGTGTATACAAAGGGCTTTGTGACTGGTATCAGCTACTAGTCTCAATGGCTAGGGAAGGTGTTGTAGGTGATCTGGTTTTGAGGGTAGAATTCAGGTATATGGAAATAAGGGAAAGGAAGGGTCACTTCAGGATGCCCAAGATTATGAAGAGATGCAGGAATGCGTTGTTCATGTGATTGGGCTTGGAGGTGAAGTGAGGGAGGGTAAGTCCCTGTGGATCCTGATTTTAGGGGTGACATGTTTGGAAGCATTGAATGGTGCTAACTATCTGCTGGCCAAAGAGTTTAGAGTTTGTTTGGGGGAGAGCTAGTAAATGTTTTGAATGGAAAATAAGAGCGTTAATGTGGTTGAAGCAAAGCAAACTACTTAGAAGGCTCATTTTGCTAGTCCTGGTATGGGTCTATGAAGGCCTGAACTAGTTTTTACTGAAGTAAAATGCTTTGTACAGGAAGAATGGGTAAATTTCTATCTTTGGCTGCTTGTACCTCTTCTTGTTATAGATATATTTTGATCATTACAGATTTATTTTGAAATTATATTTTAAAGCTTACTACTTCTTCAGATAAATACCCAGAAGTGGAGTTACTGGTTTGTATGGAAGTTCAATTTTTAAATTTTTGAAGAACCTCCATAATGTCTTCCTTAATGGCTGCAACAATTTACAACTCCACCAACAGTGCACTAGGGTTCCCTTTTATCCACATCCCCACTAAAACAATACTTGTTATTTGTTGTCTTTTTGTTGATAGCCATTCTGACAGGTGTGAGGTGATATCTCGCTGTGGTTTGGATTTGTATTTCCCTGATGGTTAGTGATGTTGAGCATCTTTTTGTAAGTCTGTTGGCCATCTGCATGCCTTCTTTGAAGAAAATGTCTGTTCAGGTCCTCTGACCATTTTAAAATTAGATTGTTTGTTTTTTTGATATTAAGTTGTATGAATTCTTTATGTATATTTGGATATTAACCCCTTATTAGATGTGTGATTAGCAAATATCTCTTCCCATTCAGTAGCTTGCCTTTTCGAAAGATATATGCACCCCTGTGTTCATTGCAGCATTATTTACAATAGCAATATATGGAAGTCACCTAGGTGTCCATCGGTAGAAGAATGGATACAGAAGATATGGTATCTTTATACGGTGGAATATTACTCAGCCATAGAAAGAAGACACTCTTATCATTTGCAACAATATGGATGAATCTAGCTGGTATTGGTCCTGAGTGAAGTAAGTTGGACAGAGGAAGACAAATACTAAGTTCAGGTACCTGTAGAATCTTAAAGCAAAACAAAACAAAACACAAATAAAACAGAAACATACTCATAGATACAGGGAACAAACTGATGGTGCCAGACGGGAGGGTGGTGGGAGGATGGATGAGAAAGGTGAAGGGGAATAACAGGTACAAACCTCCAGTGATAAATATATTTTCACAGGGATATAATATACAGTGTAAGAAAATAGTCAATATTATTGTGATAACTTTTATGGTGACAAATGGTTACTAGACTAATACTTTATGATGACATCATAAGGAATAGAAATGCTGAATCACTATAGTGTATGCATAAAACTAATATGCAGTATATCAACTATAGTTTAATAAAAATTAAAGCTTATTTTATAGCTAATTATACACTTGTACTGAATTTTCATTTATATATTATTAACAGACACATGATAAATGCATTTTTAGTTACTGAATGATTAAGCTTTTAATTGTATTTAATTTTAAATAGTTCTTCCTCCTTTCTCAAAAATATTTTTTTTAGTTATTTCAGTGTTTACATATTTTTAGCATGCAGATTTTCACCATATTTTTATAGAGGCAGTTTCTACAGCAAAACCGAGCTCATAGGGTAACAGGTTTATGACTTTTATTGGGTATAAATATGGTGTTTCAATTATTCTATCAATATTATTTGTTTTTTTGCTCTATTATGTATTGGACATATGTCAAAATTTCTAACAGATGTCTGATGAATGGCAAACAGCAACACTGCCTTCGGGAATTATTGCGGCACCCTGATTTGAACATGCAAGACATGCACAGATTGTAGTTCACTGCCACCGCCCAGTTTGTCTGCAGTGGCAGGTGAGCTTTCAGGTCCCCTTTTGGTACAGGAGCCCTTGGGAATGATTTTAGGTTTAATTTTATTAGAGTCACTTAATGAATGACTCAATTGCCTTTGCACCTCTAGCTATTACTTGCAATAAGAGAGGTGAAAATGGAATTGTTTTAGAAAAGTTGTTGTGAGAGATATTATAGTTAATCTCAAAGACTCTGAAGGTAGCTACTCTGCTGCTGTGTGGCGGCCATCTTCCCATTATGACAGTTGTATTGCATTGTTATCGGATTGCATGAAAATTGCAACCTAGTTTTTCATCGTTCTGTTGAATTTTAGATGTTGGGCATAGAATTTATTTCTCAGACCTTATTCCTAGCAACTACTGGTAGTGATTGCTACAGTATCTTGCACCTATTTTGTGGACCTAGCCATAGCTACTCTGATACAGTTGAAGTTATGTTGCCATAATTTAACCATGTTGATCATGAATAAATTGCCTCCTGATTCCAGTTTCCTTTTAAACTTCTCAGATTGACATGTTTCTAGTTGTTATGTTTATTACAGACAGTATGTACCCTCTTGTTTTACTGCATCATCATGCCCTCCTTTTGTTTTTTTCCCTAGTCACTAATAACCAATCCACTATATAATTCTGCAACAACAGTGCGTGCATGAGGCAGTGTATGCTTCTGAAATCCGAAAGTATTTAATCACTTCCTAGAGAGACACTATAACACTTGCAGGTTTTACTCCACATCTGTTGCTTTAAATAATCCCATAGAACCCTCTTAATTTTCATTTCCAGCAATCTGGCTTCCTTTTGATAAATGTGGAAACTCTCTTTCTGCAAAGGTTTGTTTGTCCTCAAAAATACACCAGTGACTGCAATGCTGACTTTATAAATCACAGAGAAAAGAAGGAACAAGAATTTCTCAAGTAGAGTTTTCCCTTATATATAGCAGTACTTTCACCACTACCAGGATAGCTATCCCTTCCTTCATTTCATGTTTCATATGTAACATGAAAATATGTAACCCTTAACCATTAACAAGAAAAATATTAATACATGCTGCAAAAAGGTTATCTTTTCAGAAATTCTTTCACTGTACGGTGTAATATACTCTAATCTCAAGAATACAGGCTTATTTATATTTTCTGACCATGTATGAACTTGAGATTAGTTTCCCTTTTCTATAGAAATATCAGATTATTAGAATGGACCTCTATGGTGTTTCTAGATCATCTTCATAAGTTAAAATGTTTTGCTCAATAAGGTGAGATGTCTGTGTTACAGATTTGTGTTTTGGTTTTGACTAACTCTTGCACTGAGTTAAACATTATATGGATGGGCAAACAGAGGCATCCAGGGGCTGTGGCCTGGTGCCCATGCTTCCCTGATTACTAACAGGTTTTCTCCACAATCGCTTTATGGGATCGCTCTCTGGTCACACACTTCCCCGTTAATCAGCTTTCTTAGACCCCCAAATTTACCTGTTACTATCCCTGCTTCTCTGTCCTCACTCAGCACATGAGTTTCAGGAGGAACCTGGGTGCTGTGTTTGAAATAGGCAATTGAAGTCTGCTGTAAAGGACACATGAACTTGCTGAGGGAATGTACAGGGTAAAGGAGCAGTCTGATTAAGGGGGTCCACAGAGAAAAGTGACTTTTTAGGAATATGATGGATAGAAGGGGTGATGAGATGGAAGGGAATATCAAAGGGGAGAGGCAAAAGTGGTGGTTTCTGGTGCAGTCTCCCTAAGCCACTATAGGAAATTTCTTTGTCTTTCACTTTGCTTTGGAGCATGATAGTGTAAGATATTAGTGAAGCACCCTGGATGGTTTGGCTCTGTGGACTGAGTGCTGGCCTGCGAAACAAAGGGTCACTGGTTTGATTCCCAGTCAGGGCACATGCATAGGTTACAGGCCAGATTCCCAGGAGGGGGTGCATGACAGGCAGCCACACATTGATGTTTCTCTTTCTCTCTCCCTTCCCCTCTCTCTAAAAATAAATAAATAAAAGCAGATATACTAACATTAAAAAAAGATATTAGCAAAGGTAAAGTCCATATTTGCAGTAGATAAACTAGGTATGTGGATTAGAAATAGGGCCATTTGCTTTTTTGTTAGTTTACCCATATCTTAACTATACATACTGTTTCATTGATTCTAACTATATTATTATAACATATAGGGTGATATATGTCACAAAAAATGTATTCCCAAGAATGAGAATACAATGACAACAAATCTCTCAAAAATTTAAATAAACAGATGGCTAGATTTAGTCACATTAGATTTATAACTAAGGTAGCAGGACATTACTGAATAAGAAAAGACCAATGAGAGGAAAAAAATAAAAGCAATGGCATAAATGAGGGAGGTGGAATGAAACTTAGCAAAAATGAGAAGCTGAAAGGAAGAAATCTGGGTGGGGGGTGCAGTTAATGAGGATTCTAAGGTCCATTAGGACAGGAGATATTGCTCTTGATAATGAGATTGCCCTGGGTACCCAGCAGTCCTTAGTAGATACTGAATGAGTGCATAAACAAATCAGAGCCCAGGAAGGTGATAGGGTAGGTGGAGAAAGAAACGGGAGTGAAGAGATGTTTTGGGGATATAGTCCTTGCCCCAGAGGGCTTACAGATACAGTGGGAAGAAAGAAATGTAAATGGGGAATGTAAACAGTGCGGTATGTATGCAGTAAAGGCACATGGTGGTGGCAATGATGCTGTGTGTTGGGGATTGACCTGCCCTTTCAGCAGCTGTCTGGAGATGGGAGTTGGGGGCTGACAGTGAATGACCTCTAGGCCTAGAGACCTGCATTCCATGGGGAGTTATCAGTGAGTTCAAGTTTATTCCTGTTTGCAGGGTTTGCAATGGAGCTATGAGATAGCAGTTAATAAAGTCCTGTACCCTTTGGGTGCCCCTTCAAGGACCAGACTGATGCTCAATATCCCAGCTGTGTTTTTCTCTCTCTTCACTCATTTACCCTTCTTTTCCAATTGCCTGTATCCTAGGAACACTCTCAGCGGAGCATTGTGCCACATCTTACTTTTCTCCCCAGTTTGGGAAATTTTCTCTCCAGTTTGCCCTGCTTCCCAGATTGACCTTAAAAGATCATGTCAGTGCTTGCAGACCTTCCACAGCCCTAGCTGTCACTCAAGAGCACCTATAATTTGGTCCTAAATTACCTGAACCCTGTGATCCAGACAGACCCCTTGGCTCACTATTTGCTGAATCCCTTGTCTTCCCCTACCTCCATGTTTGAGCTCATGCATTTTTCAGAATTCTTCCTCTTTGAATGCACAGACTGAGTGCTATCTCTTCCATGATATATAAATGAGTTATATTTACTTTTGGCCTCTACTTAAAATAATGTATATTCTATCACCTTCTGGATATGTCATCTCTTATCTTTTGGCCTATAATCTCTTTGAATGTAGTAGCCATGTCTATTTAATTTCCATCTCTGACCTGCCCCAGTATCTAATATGGTATCTTCCACATATTTCCTCACTAAATGTTAATGGAGTGATTGAATAAATACATACATTAAAAAGAGTGGGAATACTCTGTCAATTGTCTTCAGAGGTATAAAGACCATAGGAGAGAAAATATTCTGCTACTAAAGAATTTATAACCTATGTAAAGAGGTGAAAGATACACACACAACCAATGTAGAGATGATTTCACAAGTGCCAAATCCTTCAGTACAAACCGAACGCCTAGGTGCTGAGGAAGAATTAGTTATGGTAGAAGCTACAGGCTCTTTCAAGAGTAGAACTATGAACAAGCACTCTGTGACTCACACTTGCAGGGTGGAGGACCATCCCCATCCGATCTTGAAGTGGGATTTCTAGTCTTCAGGTTCCCTCTGTCATTCCCAGTGCAACGATGGAAAGATGTGACAGCTGACATTTGCTCTGTGTGTGTGCATTGTAATTACAAAATAATTGCATCGATGTGTCTGTGGAAGAAATGCTGTTTGGCTCTGTCTTCCACCTCGGGAACAGTCTGTGTTTACGGGTACATCCCTACGTCCAGGTCTCCGTTCCCATGGTATCCATGCTTTCTAGGTCTCTGTCTTCTTCTTCTTTTAATAAGCTGCATACATTTATGTGCCACACCTTTAGTAGTTTTATGCTCTATGAGGGATAGATTTCTATATAAAAGGGAAAAGTCTCTTAAAATATATTTTGTTTGGTTTGGTTTGTGATCCTCAGGGCCTATAAGGCCTGTGAGGGTCATGTTCCTTCATATGTTTCTTGGCTGTTGGCTCCTCTCTGCCCCATCCCCACCGTCTTTGCCTGGTTCCAGGTTCTCCAGAACAGCCCCCCACATTCAGGCCACATTACTGTTCTCCTAACTGTGCCTCTGCTCTCTGACCCGTCCTGCCAGAGTCCTTTCTGAAACGCCATGTATCACATATCCTCTCATCACTCTCCGGCCCTATTGAAAATACCCACAGAAGCTTCTTATGGGTTATAGAGTGAGGTGCAGTCTCTGCACTTCGACCCAGGCTACGTCTTCACCTCTGCCTTCCCCCTCAGCTACCCCTACACCAACTCTCACTCTAGCTGGAGTCTGCTCTGGCCTCTAAACACACCTCTATTCTACAACATAGGATGGTTTGGATCTGGGGGAGATGTAGTGTCAAAAAAGAAATTGGGCAGTGGGCGAAACAGCTGTGCTAAATCAAACGCAGGCCCCTGCTTCTAGCTTCATGGAAGTGGTGGCTGGAATTTACGATTCTGCCGCCCAGTGGAACAAAGAAGGAATGGCTGGACCCACCATCAAAATGTATCCAGGAAAGTTTATTTTAACAAAATCTATGAAATCAAATTTAGTTAAAACTAAACAATAAAATTCAAGAGAGCAGTGCCTTATTCAACAGTCCTTGGTGGGATTTGACACATTCATAATGGGAAGTTTCTGGAATTAAGAATGTTGGATTTGGATATTTTTAAGAAATCTAGATTTCTTTAACTTTTCCATCATTCACAGACTTTTAAGAGAGCCCTTTGGCACATTATAGTGCATGGAATTGCTGTGTTTAAAGTTCAAGATTCAGATGTATATTGTTTAATAGATAGTTATGATAACTTTCCTTATTATTTTACTGAGCTTGGCTTAGAAGAAGAAAAGGAGCCATCCTTCCACTTACAGACAACATTGATTAACTCAGTAGAGGACTCTGAACTTCAATTTCTCTTCACAAAAGTGCAAATCCAATGGATCTCTTTCAGTGTGCAGAAGGCCAGTAATACGCCTGCAGTCTGTTAGCTCCATCACAGGACACTGCCAAAGAGCCGCCAGGGCAACCCATCCTTTGTCCAGACCCAGAATTAACCAGTGGACGACCAAACAAAGCTGCAGCAAGGCACCGGAGCAGGTGGCTCCACCTGTACACATCTAACCAAGCCCATCTAATCTGCCATTTATATGTGAAAAATCAGAGTGAGAGTATCGGGGAAAGGATGGAAGTGGGTCTGGCTTATACCGGAAGCCCATAATAGAAGAAGATTACCATAAAAACCAGCTACTGCTCCTGGAAACCCAGGATTTACCCAGTGGGCTAGAGCTATGTCTGTATTATCTGTGCAAATTGGGATAGTCTTGATCATTTATAGCTGTGTATGCCAGGACACTAAAAAGCTTATCTAAATATTTATTCTGTGTTTATTACCTGTTTGAAATCTTCAGTGCAATGAAAATTCCAGCAAGCCTTTAGAACTTTACCTTTGGATTTCCAAAAGGATGTGAATTGTGGATTTCATGGTTTAGTAACAGCTCTCTCCATATGGACATAGGAGATTCCTTACAGAATTACATTGGAGGAAACCCGGCCTCTGGTCCAAGTGCTGATTCCCTTCCAGCTGTACATCACCCTGACAGCTAATGAGATGTCGACTATGGTTACTTTTCTGTGAGAAAAATGAGTGAACCAAATCCCAGGAACATTTTTGTAACTGTGGGGGGTGGATTAAGAGAAGGCTTATGACATTTCAAACCACATTTAAAGCATGTTAAAAAACTTCCCGTGTTTCTGTTTCATGAAATACAGCAGGGATTTTACAGGTATAAAAGATTTCTCACCAGAATATTCTTTGAGCTAAAAATAACTAAAATGTGGATTAAAGTTAAAAACAATGTTGCAATAAATAATAGAATGAACTCTGAATGAAGGAAATGAAAAACGAGTGAAAAATCTTGTGAATACATTCTTAAAAATTGATTCTGAGAAGCTGACAATTTATACCACTTTCTAAAATGAAGGAAGACATGGCCAAAATATTTTAAGTTTCTAATAATTGAACCTTGAGTCAATATTTGCTTTCTAATTATTTATAGTATAAATGGAAATATTTATTTCTCAGTTCCTCTAGCGAAACCATCATAAACTCTGGAGTGTGACTCAGATTGATTTTTTTTCTTTGAAACACATTCTCCAATCTCCAGTTTTTCTGAGGAAGGTTTGTTTGTTTATTTGTTTTAGCTTAACTGTTTGGGAACTATATGTCATCAAACTGAATTTAATTAAAAAATTCATGAGGGTTCTTTTCCAAAGCTAAGTATTTGAGGGTCTCATAAAGAAATCATGATATACCTAGCCATTCTTATATATATTTTGTAAAAATTATTCTTGCTGTTGATTAATGACAATAAATTAGAAATGAAGTGGCAACAAAAAAATTCCTACCTGCCATTAGTAGGCATACAGGCATACAGAAGTGATGTCTATTTGATATCCTCTTTGCAGTTTCAGGTGGTTATGATTTCTAGATGCTACAGTTTACTGAAGTTAGAAATGGACTCTAGTATTTGACTGCTGCTCAGTTACATTACCACAAGCACGTGTTTTCAGTCAGCCTCTCAGATTAGCAAAATATCTTGCATAATTGTCATTTTAAAATGCATTTGATTCTGACATTAGTTTCTCTTTTACTCTGACGTTTATCCTTGAGAAACGCGCCCCCCCGCCATAATTTCCAATGTGTGGAAGCCAAAGCCGTTCTTTATAGTAAACATGACTCCTGTTTGAGGGAGCAGCTCAGCAGTGGGGGTTATTTTAATGGACATGCTGTATTACTTTAATCTAACCCTTTTACCATCTGTTCTTCCCATAACAGTGAATGAAAAAAACGAACATATTTTATGTTTCAGGGTTACATTAGTAAAAAGTAAGATAAAAGTGATTTAAAAGCATGCATATGTTCTTAGTACAATGCAGTCTGCATCTGTGATGTTTTTTTCTCATGGTTCAGACACAAATCAAGAGGAAAGCTGCTCATGCTTGAGAGAGTGAAAGTTTTTCATGGAAAACAGGACTTTACCATAAGGGGGTCTCTCTCTTCATTTTACAGCTAAAAATGATAAAATAAAAAACCTCCATGAGCTGCCAGAATAAAAATAGATAACTGTAACATCTATTGTTGGAACATCTGGCATTTTTCCTGAACTGGGTGGTTTCTGCCACATCTAGATGAATGCCGAGCACCTGCCTGGAGCAAGCTGTTGTGGCAGGGTTGAAGCTCGTGACTCTTATCAAAACAGGAATATCTATGGGTGTAATTGTGGTGAATATCTGTGGGTGTGCTTGGGGTAAAGAATGCTTCAGTGGTGAAGGACGTCACCCAAGGGTGTGTGGAGATGGTTTGTTTCCTGGAATGTGGAGGTTGGAAAAAGCCCCCTTTGGATAAACATGCTTGGGGACTTGGGATGCATTACTGCTTGGAGGGTGGGACACTGCAGTCATTGTTATGTAAGTACCTAAATCTAGATGAGCCTGTGGTACTGGAAAGAGCGAGGAATCTAGGATTGCATCCTTCCTCTTAAACTTCAAAATCATATAATGATGGACAAAGTTTTTTTTGAGCTTCACTTGCTGCATCTGTAAAGGAATTGGTAATACTTTTAAGCAGTTTTTAGCATTTAATAAGATAATGTCTACAGGATCTCAGCATAGTGACTAACCCATAACAAGTATTTGATAATGATAGTTCTTATTGTTGTTCTGGGTACTAGTTAGCACCCACAAATCCTATTTGTGGGTAAATTGCCTTTTAGGCAGGCATAGTTCATTTTCTCTTCATAAGCAACCACAGTGTTAAAAGAAAGAGTAATGGCTCCCTTCTGTGGACTCCTAAACTATCATGTTTTTCTTTCTCTTTGGGTCCTTGGCATTTCCTAACTTGTATTAAAGTTATATTTTGTTAACATAACTTTATTTATTTATAAAATTATTTATAAGCCTCCTGATGTGAACACCTGGAAGATGGGGCTGTGCTTCTCACATCACTTGACACATTGCCTTGCAAAGAGTAGGCACTCAAATGTTAGATCACGTTATAGGAGGGGTTATTGTCAGTATTCCCATTGGATGCACAGAAAGCTCCAAATGATGGTTCAGACCTTTTATTAGATGACATATTAGACTCTTCTAGAAGGAATGAGCCTTCTAGAAGGAATGAGGGCTGGGATGTTTCCAGAAGAAAGTCAACATCCATCCCCCCAGCTCTGTCACCTGGAGACAACCAGGACTTCTTGCAAAGATCAGGAATAGAAGATTTATTCTTTAAAGAATAAATCTTTCATGAGCCGCATCCCAAAGGGGCACTGGGGATATGGATGTCACTTGTGGTAGTCATCCAAGCTCTTTGCCTGTCAGCTTTAGCCTACCTTTGGAGGGCAGCATTTGGTTTCATGTTTATGGGAGCCAGGGCAGCCTTCACCTGGCTCACTTTTTAATTTGCCAAAATGAATGTCTGCTTTGAAAATTAAATTTTAAATAAGAAATATGGGTAAATTAAGGTGCAGAACATTCTAAATGACAACCATTTTTTTAAAAGAAAAACAGGTTTTAGCAAAATTAACCAAAAAATTAATTTTCAAAATTAATTAACTTTCTTTCCTTGATTGATACACCCAATTAAAATAGGAAATTAAATCATTCAGTTCCATAGCCTTAAATATAAGAGAAAGTGTCACCTTTTCAAAGGAAGAGCAGATATTCTACAGCTCCTAGAACATGCTTTTATTTTCCATGAAGATAGTATAGACACCAACAATCACGGAGAAACATCTGTAGCTCTTAGATATATTCTGATGGATCACAGTTCTCACTATCTTTCTACCTTTTAAAACAGACCTTTGGACTTTTAATCAAAGTTTAGGTGGTAACAATTGTTGGTACCAGAGTGCATTTTAGCTTTGAAAATCAGAGTATTTGGAAGAAAGGCCTAGTGCTGAAGTAACTGGCCAGTGAACAGATTTCTTTTTGCAGTTGGGATGTTGATATCTTATCCTTGAACATATGTTTTATCTCTTATATGTCTGTAGGCTGGGACTGAATATATGGTCTCTAGAAAATACAGTCTAGGAGAAAAATCATTTTTTGAAAGTCATTAATCAAGAAGCTGTACTTGCAACATACATATCTGAAACATGTTTGCATTTTAAGACTGCTTTGACACATGTTGTTGTTTTGACCTTCACTACAGTCCTGTAATGTGGGTAGTCTGTTTCTATCACAAAGATGCAAAAATCAAGGCACAAGGAAAGTGAGCTTTTCTACAAGTCATATTGGATTATAGTACATCAGGGTCCTTCCATGTTTGAGTCCAGTGCTGTTTTTACTAGAATCCCTAGTCAGTAAATTTAAATTACATTTTTATGCACAAAATTAATCATCAGTAAATACAAAGATATTTAAATAATTCAGTTATAGAGCAACTTTCCATTTCTTCGGAAAAATTTTTTAATAAATGGCTTTGTCTCTAATTATTCTATAAAAATAAGTTTACTACATAGGATTTTTCTATTTTAAAACATTTATTTTGAAATGATTTCATGCATAAAAAAAATTGCAAGAATAGTAAAGTATTACGGTATACTAAACCTATGTTTATCAGTGCTTAATGTTAATTTTGCCATATTTGCTTTGTTATTTTCTCTCTCTTTCCCCTTCCATTCTTCCTCATTATTTTTTTTTCTGAACCAGTTGAGAGTGGGTTCCATATATGCTGCCTCTTTATCTTCAATGCGTATTGCTTGGTCTAATTCTGTTCTTTAGAAGTAGAAAACTGCATTTTCTTGTGAGGTTTTGCCAACTTCCTCTCCATGGAGGTTGCATCAATTTGCATTTCCCCCAGCAATACGTGGGAGCACCAGTTCCCCACCCTCTGCCCAACAATGCATTGTCAAGCTTTTGGACTTTTGCTAATCTGATCATTGAGACATGGTATCCCAACATTGTTTTAATTTGCATTTATCTTATTAAAAGTTAAATATCTTTTCATATGTTCAAAGGCTATTTTAATTTTTTTTGTGAATACTCAGTTTGTCTTTTGATCATTTTTATTGTGCTTTCTTTTGTATTCTTTTGTTACTTTTCTCACTTTTGAATTGAGAACTGAATTTATTTTTCATTTCATTTTTATTGATTCAGGTGTCTAAGCTGTGTATCCCATAAATCCAAATATGTACTATTTTTATTAACTTTTCCCCAGAAATTCTGTAGTTCATGCTTGTATTTGCCTATTTCCCCCAAAGTCATTTAATAGCTTTTTTCCCAGATGGAAAGGCTTTTAAAATTTTTATTTTTTTATTTATTTAGATCAGACAGCATCGTTTATAATATTTCTACTTCATGAAATTTACTGAGGTTTTATTTATGGCCTAATACATTTTAATTAATTTTGATGATTAATTATGTGCACTAAGATTGATTCTTTATTATCGGTGTGTAAAGTTTGATATATAGCCATAACATTTAACTGATTGATTTTGTTTTATAAGTCTTGTATAATTTTTCTTCTTCTTATTTTGATCTACTTTATTTTTACTATACTGAGAGTATTGTCTTACTTTCCTATTATTTGGATGTTTGTCTGTTTCTCCTTTTATCTCCTATAGTTTCTGCTTTATATAGGTGGTATTGCTGTATTATCTGATGAGAAGACAGAAAGACAGAAAAACATATTTTTAAGCACTAGAGTGACATAATTAGATAAGATTTCAGAAACATCTCTGAGGTGGCTAGGTTTTCTGAACCCCTGACCCTAGGCAAGGTTGGGAGTTTCTGGGGCTCATTCATTTTTCCTCTGTCAGAAAGGCAGGAAGTAGAATGGTGGTTTCCAAGGGTTGGAGAGTTATCGGAGTTGTTATTTAATGGGTATAGAGTTTCTGTTTTGCAAGATAAAGGGGTCTGGAGATGGTTGGTGGTAATGGTTGCACAGAAATATGAATGTATTATACTTACCGCCACTGAAATGTACACCAAAAAATGGGTAAGTTTGAAAGTTTTATGTTATGCATTTATTACACAATAAAAAATAATTAAAAAAAAAATGGGAACAGCCCTGATCGGGTGGATCAGTTCGTTGGAGAGTGGTCCCATACACCGAAAGATTGTGGGTTCGATTCCTGGTCAGGGCACATACCTAGGTTGTGGGCTTGATTCTTAGTTGGGGTGCATTTGGGAAGCAAGCAATGTTTCTCATATAAATGTTTCTCTCTCTCTCTCCCTCTCTCCCTTCTTCTCTCTCTAAAATCAATGAATATATTCTCATGTGAGGATTTAAAAAAATTTAAAGAGAAAGAATACAATGAGAACCAGGAAGTGGGAAACAGTATTGCTATAGACACTCATGTATAGGTTTCTGTATGAATATAATTTTCACTTATCTGGAAAAAGATGTCCAAGATTGCACATGGTAGTTGCACATTAAGTTTATTTAAAAACTCCCAAACTGGTTTCTAGAGAGCGTGTACTCTTACATTCCCACCAGCAATGTACAAGTGGTCCAGTTTTCCTGTATCTTTGCTAGCACTTGGTATTGTCACTGTTATTTTAGTCAGTCTAATGGGAATGCAGTAATATTTCATTGTGGTTTTAATTAGCATGTCCCTAATTGCTAATTATGTTGACCACCCTTTCATGTGATTATTTGTCATCTGTTTACCTATTTGGTGAAATGTCTCTTCATGTCTTTTGCTCATTTTTTAATTACTGAATTTTGGGAGTTCTTTATAGATTCTAGATACTAGTACTTTGTTTGATATGTGGCTGCAAATAGTTTTTCCCTCTCTGTAGCTTATCTTTTTACCCCCTTAATAAGGTGAATTGCAGAACAAAAGTTTTTAATTTAGCTCATCTAATTTATCAGTTTTCATTTATGCATTGTGCTTTTGGTATTAAGTCTCAAACTCTTTTCTAGCCGCATATTTTAAAAATTTTCTTTCATGTTATTTTCTAAAAGCTTTATAATTGTACCTTTTACATTTAATTTGTATGTAAGGTATGAGACTTAGACTGAGATTCATTTTATTTTTAAGATATTTGTGGATATCCAGTTAGTCCAGCATTATTTGTTAAGTCTGTTTGTCCTTCATTGAATTACTTTTGCATTTGTGTCAAAAATCAGTTGGGCACATTTGCATGGGTCTATTTCTGGGTTCTCTGTTTTGTTCTATTGATCTGTGTATTTATTTCTCCACAAATATCATGCAGTTATGATTACTGTAGCCATATGGTAAGTCTTGAGTTGGGTAAACAGATTCTCTTTATCATTCTTTTTCAAATTGCTTTAACAATTGCAGTTCCTTTTCCTTCTATATAAATGTTATACATATATTGAAAACTTCCTGTCTTTTTTTAACTCTCTTTTTATTTTCTGCATTCAATTTTTGTTTCCTTACATGTTTTCTAGCCTTTATTCAATTTCTTTTTAAATTTTCATTTAAATCTATTCCCCTTTTCACAATTTGTAATTTATAATTTCACTACTTGTAATTTAAATAAAGATTTATTCAATTTCTTTGATATTGGTCAGTGTTTATTGCATTTCCCCCTGTTTTGTGGTTATTGTTGGGTGTTTTTTCTTTGTCCATTTCTTAGTTTTAAATTTGTGATTCCAGGAGCTGCGCGCATGCATGCGTGTCTGTGTGTGCGTCTCCAAATGCTTGTTGAGGACACTTATTACAATTTGGAGTGTTTGTTGTCTTGTGATTTTCCTTTGTTTTGTGGTTGGTTACTTGGTGAGAACTTTTATCCAGCTGGGACGTTTATACTTGCATTTTCATGTATTTTTCCTACAGGAGTTTTAATAGGAGTTTAATTATTTCCCCATTCCTTGGCATTTTATGGACTGGGTTACTATTTCAAGAGTACTCTTTCCTATCAGTTTGTGAAATATAGTTTGTAAATGGATGATGATGGTGGTAAGAGAGAGGAAGGAGGAAAGATAGGATTTGCCTGTCTTGTTTTTCTTTCCTGGTTGCTGGACCCTTAATTCCTCCTCTTCCTTCTTTCCTTTCACTGCCTTGAGTGAGGGACATAATCCATTCTCAATTTACTTTCATCTCTTATGGAAATGACACTTGTCTGAAATTGCCACTTCAGATTTCGCATGATTTTGAGCCCCTATACTGTGGCCAGGGCTGTGGGCGATGGTGCTCTCGTATTTCAGCACTTGTGATGATTTTGTCTGTTTTGCCAATGTCCTAAGCTTGTGCCCTCTCTCGCTCTCTTTTTCATGGAGTCTCTTAAACTCCCCCTTATCCTTCTCTCTGCTCCCACAGGCTCATAGCAGCTGCTGTTGTACTTTGTATTAAGCTTATAAATTACTTGAAGTTTGAAGTTTGGCATATTTTCTACCTCTTAGTAATGCTGATAGCGTGGGTCACCTGTGATTTCACTTGTGCTTCTTGACTACATTATAGGTTCTACGGGAAGGATGTGTAGAGATATAGACTCAAATGGCTACCATTATTCTTCCTACTCAGAAACTTCTAGAATGTAGTAATGTATTGACCAAAAGGCATCATGTAATTCCTTTAAAACTTGTGCTATAATGGGATACTTGTAAAGTCAACATTATAAAAAAAATAACTTACATAACTTTCTTCTTATAACCATGACAATTAAGAATTCTTGGACATAGATTGTAGTCCTATATCATTTATCTTTTTTAAATAAGTGAAATATAGGGACCAGCAGAGGAATCATATGTTCAACACTAGAAAGGATACCGAATGCTGAAGGTATAATACAGGATTTTAGAGCTGAAAGAAAAGTTAGAGAAAGTCTAATCTAACCAATACATCATCCTGCAGATGAGGCTAAGAAAGAGAAAGTAATTTGTCCATGGTTACCTTGAGTGTTACAAGCAGGATTGTCCTGGGACCAAGTTCCCTTGGCTTCCTGCCCCTACTGCCTCTTCCATTAAGTAGCTCCTTTTCTGGATCAGCCTTTGGTACGTGAAGTATCATGATGACCCTTTTCCTTTGTGGGACAAAAGAAATTCAATCACTTGTCTAAGACGGTGCATGTAGTAAGCAGCCAAAGTAGGTGTGGGAAAGGCCAGGAGCCTTGTGGAGCAGCACTCACTCACTGTGTGGCACATGCTACGCACTGTGGCTGGCAGCCATCTCCCCTTTCTGCTCTTCCCCTGTCCTCAGATACTGAATGAGCACCTGAAATAGTTCAGATCAAATTATAGGTTTGAGGTGTTCTCAACAGAGTTCACTTCTAGTACAGTTCAACATGACGAATGTAGCTCAGGGCTTGGATGATGCACACTGGTGCAAGTTTACAGGGCTTGAAAAACAAAGGTTTACAGCTAGGCTTTTCCTCTGTGCCTCTAGAGCAATGTGAAGTCTCGGTCTAACTTAATCACCTGATTTCTGCCTGTTTGAACGGCAGTGTACTTGCTGTTGTAGTTTCCTATTGATAAGAAGCTTATCCCTCAAATTCTTTGGGTGCTCTTGAAACGTGTACCTCATGCATGCCAGAGTTACCTTGTGTTGAATTTTCCTTGTGAGCAGAGGACAGAATGTTCTTCTCTGCTGCGCCAATAGCACTTTCCCATATATACTCATGGGAAGCTTTTTCCCCTCTCAACAGGGCTCAAAAGTCTTGACTGGAGTACTTCAGAAATAGGCCTGGTTTATACTTTTATCAAAACAAGCAGAGTCTGGACAGTTGCTAGCCTGGACTAGCACAGATGATCTGAATCTTTCCTAGGCAAGTACATGGATGGTGTTACTGATGGGCAAATGTATAGCACTCTGATTCTCATGCATTAAAGAGAGGGGGTGCAACAATCACTCAGTGAAAGTGAAGGTGGCGTCTTATGAAAAGAGAGGTTGGTGTCCATGGCACGAAAAGGTTGCTGCCATGCAGAGGTGTGATGTAGGAAAATGGGGCTCAGGATGCACTGATGTACCCAATTTGTAGTCTTGCAGGGAAAGAAGCTGGATTTACTATTATTTTTTTTCTTGATGGAATATGCCAATAGTCCATATGTACATTTGGAAAATAATTAAAGTAATAATTAGAAATGGTAACAAAAATCTTGAACCCAGAACTTACACAGAACTGTCCTGAGCATGCTGTCTTTATTAACATATTTTGGAGTCTCCCCAGAGAAACTTCTGTACCTCATTTCTGTGGCTCCAGGAGCCCTTAGACTGGGCTGCACATTTGCTTTGAGTGGGGAAGTCAGGATTCTTCCTTCTGCCCAGGGTGAGCCTAGTGTGAAGGAAAGAGTTTACCTTGTCCTGTGAAGGTTTCACTAAGAGTAAAATTTGCTCAAGAAGCACATGACAAGTAAAGAACTGTATAGTCTAGGAATTTATCCTCCCCCCACCCTGCCCCATACCATGACAGATACCCATTCCTTCTTTTATCTGGGCTAAGAATGAATATGTAAAATGGACTTATATTTTGGTTCCTGAGACAAAGCAGTTCCTGCCACTTTTCTGGAAATCTCTCTGACCTTGGATCCTTTTCTCTCTCCTCTCTTCCTTAACAGTGTTTTCTCTCAAGTGTAAAACCATGGTTTGGAGTGCAGGCTTTGAGACCAGATAGACTGTGGGGTGGCCATACCTTCATATTAAAACTCTCAGTGATACAGTTTCCTCATCTATAAAATGAAGATGTATTACTGTCCAGGTGGTTATGCAGATTTAATGATATATTTATATTTATATATACACATATGCACAATGATTAGCACATTGACAGGCACATAATACGTTCTCAATAAATGGCTATTATTATCATAGCAGGAAATCTCTATATAGTACTTAGACCTGTGTTTGGCATTAGGTAACCAAAAACTGGTAAAAATTGTATTATTAATTTTAATGGTCATGAGGATCTTCAAACTGAGCATACCTCCTAGAGAGGTCTGCTGAGCCTTTTACGTTTCCTTCAAAACTAGACCAAATACTCCTGCAACAAGTAAGCAGCATGATTCCAAACAGGCACAGCATGGCCAGCAGCTGGTTCTCATGATGATCCTATGCATATTTGAAGTTCACTTTAGAAAGCAAGAAGCACACCCCAGTAAACAGGGCCAGCTTATATGGGCAAGACTTTTTAAAAGTTATATTGCAATTGAGTTAGCTAATCTTTTGTTTACCCTACCATATAGCTAGCACAGCCCTCGGAGAGTTAACAGTCTCATGTAAAGGGTTATTGATAAGCATGTCCTTGGGTGAGGATTAAAAAAACATATTAAAAAAAGTTAGGGTACAGCACGTTAACGTCTTTCTTAATCCTATTTTTGTTTTTTAATTCAGAAAACAAATTAAAGAGCGAATAGAAGTAATATATGAAGCTTTCTTGGACTCTTCCTTTGGCAACATCATTTGAGTAGTGATAAAGAATTTGGCCTGAAGTTTGGTGCTGCCACCTGCCAACTCTGTGATTTTGGACAAACTGGTTTTCCTCTTTGTGCCATAGCTTCCCTCGCCATACAATGGGTTACTAATATAACCATTAAAGAGTTAATATAAGAACTACTGGTGTGTGGGGAGGAGGGTTGGTAATTCACATTAAGCACTGTCAAAAGTGCCTGGCATTTAGTTCCATCCATGTTTGTTATTATTTTTATCTCCTCCTTTCAGCAGGAAAAGGATTTTGTTTTTCCTGACTGCTTACTGATTGCAAGTCAGGGGTGCCCAGCTGGTACTAGAATGAGTCTTCTTTTGGTGGCTTAAGCCCATTATGTCCCTAGGGGAGCTTGCAGAGTAAAAAGGCTGTTTTTGTTTTGTTTTGATTTGTTTTTTTAATGTACGTTTTTCACCCTTTTGGTTTCAGTACTCGGGATTTCACACAGAAAGATCGGAATCTGATCACGACAGCCAGTGGGGCGGAAGTCCCCTGACAGATACAGCCTCCCCGCAGCTGCTGGACCCCGCGGACAGGCCAGGCTCTCAGCACGACGCATCCTGCGCCTACAGACAGTTCTCTGACCGCAGCGCTCTCTGCTACGGCTTTGCGCTCGACCCCTCCAGGCTGGTGGAGGAGAGGCATTTCCACACCCAGGCCTGTGAGGGAGGCCGCTGTGAGGCGGGCAGGTACTTCCTGGGGACGCAGCAGGCGGGGAGGGAGCCCTGGTGGGGCTCTCGTGCAGCCCTGCCCCTGACCAAGGCCTCCCCAGAAAGCCGAGAAGCCTATGAAAACAGCATGCCTCACATCGCTTCAGTCCACAGGATCCACGGTAAGGGCAGTTGAAATGACTCCTGAGCTCGCTGCAGTGGATCCTTGAGCAGGGTTATAATATTCTAGGCTGCACACTGCAGGGATTGACCCAGTGGTTTCTTCCTTTAAATTTACAAAACAGAAGCTCGCACCAATGGGATTTAGAAAACCATTTTCACTCTTTTTAAGAGTATTGATTTTGCTAATAGTTTACCAAATACATTTATTTTGGATAGGTGAGTAAAAGGGATTCCCATTTTAAACATCAAATAAGTGTAGAAATTAAGTTAAAGTGAATTGTTAAGTAAGTCTATTGAACTTGTATTATGTATGCATTTAAAATTTTTTGTTATTTTCTTCTGCATTCTCATGCTTCAAATGTGGACTTAAGTGGTTTGGGGGCTCATCCAGCTGCGCCTGTCTCTGAGGGCACTGTTGGCATGTGTGTGTGGGGGGTGCAGTCTTTGTTTCATGGCCTATCACATCACAGGACGTTTAACCTTCCAGGACCTCTGGGCATTAAATGCCAGTAACTGCCACCTTTCCTCATTATGACAACTCGCCATGACCCCTGTGAGTAAAGGATGGAGACATATGTAGAACCTCCCGAGATTTTCACCCTGAGATTATTACATGGCTTTATGAACACAGAGAAATGGGCATGGCAGGGAGGCCTTTAGTGCTACTAACAGTCTTCTTTGTTCATTCTACAGTGAATTGGTCAAGGAGCCCATTCTGTCCATTTCAAGTTGGATTCAGTCAGGTCTTTGAAACTCTCCCTATTTCATTAAAAGTCAGTGATGTTAAGGTTGATCCGCTGGCCCTGGTGGTACTCTTCTTGGCATCAGTAGGCTGAGCAATGTGCTAGGTAGCACTGTACTCACCCATGAAGTCTTCTGTCGGATTCCACCCGGCACTGCCTGCCTTCTATGATTTTCATTTTCCTTTTTCTCCTTTTACTTTGAGTTTCTCTAGTTCATTAGACTAGTAATGGAAACCCAAGGCAAAGAACAATGGCTTGCCAAAGAATGTAGTGAAGTGAAAATCCTGGCTTGATGTACATGGTCTGGAAGAAAATATTCAAAATAAAAAAAGAAGAGAAAAGGAGAGGAAAGCAGTGAATAGTGTGATCCAGGGCTTTGCTGTGTTCAGTAGTTTACAGCTTTCATGTGTTCCTGTTTCCGCTTTTCCCTTTTCACTTGACTTCAGGCTCTGTGAGAACTATTTCATTCATGGAACATATTTTGGATACCCTAGTCCTGCATATCAGATCTCTCTGCTTAGGGCAGAGTGCATTGTTATTAACATTTAAAATTTTTATTTATCCTTTACCTTATTTCAGAAATATTCTAAGATATGAATTACTCTATGATTATGTGTAAAACTGAGATTTTTACCACTAGATTTGAGAAGACAATATTTATATCTTTGATTGGGACAAAATATATACATATCCATGTATATGTCTATATATATACATATATATTATACATATATGAGAAAGTATATATATTCTTAACCCTCAAACAGTTTAAAAATTAGCATTAGATTGTTTAATGTAATTCTATTTAAAATACATTTAGCAATATTGACATTTTAGTTGATTTAGTTGGAATTAGGAAAATAGTCCAGCCTATATAATCATCTCCCTCAAACCTAAATGACAGCATTTTCTAAGCATTGATTTAATATGATACTTTTCTAGAAAATAAAATAAGCCAAATACTATGCATTTTCTTTCATTATTTACAGCCTGACAGATTTAATGATGTGCATACATGAAGTATAGGTACTCTTCACTGTTTTTCTAATTGGCATTCACAACCCATGAACAAGATTTACCTTCTAAAATACTTGTTATAGTCTTCATCTGACTTAAATGCCACAGAACTGTGAATTCCAGAATAATACTTTGATACTCTGTCATGGGGGGAGCCTGTCTGTTTCAAATTTGGTGCATATATGAAAAATGAAAGATACAAGGTTTGTTTAAAAAAGAAATACACTTACATTTTGGGGGTGAATTTTGAAACCACTTACCTTGTACTTTTTCTGGTTTCTAGGGCAAGGTCATTGGGATGAAGACAGTGTGGTCAGTTCTCCAGACCCCGGGTCGGCCAGCGAATCAGGTGAACGATATCGCACTGAGCCCTATCAAAGTAGCCCACATGAACCTAGCAAAATTGAAACTCTGATAAGAGCTACCCAGCAAATGATTAAAGAAGAAGAGAACAGATTGCAGCTAAGGAAAGCCCCTCCAGACCAACTGGCTTCCATTAACGGAGCTGGGAAAAAACACTCCCTCTGTTTCGCAAACTACCAACAGGCCCCACCGACAGGCGAAGTCTGCCATGGTTCCACCCTTGCCAACACTTCACCATGTGACCATATCCAGCAGAGAGAGGGAAAGATGCTGAGCCCCCATGAAAATGACTATGACAACAGTCCCACTGCACTGTCTCGGATAAGCAGTCCCAATTCGGATCGCATTTCAAAATCCAGTTTGATCCTAGCTAAGGACTATCTCCATTCGGACATGTCTCCTCATCAGACAGCAGGAGACCATCCTGCCATCTCTCCGAACTGCTTTGGCTCTCACCGGCAGTATTTTGATAAGCATGCTTACACATTGACTGGATATGCCTTGGAGCACTTATATGACAGTGAAACGATTAGAAACTATTCCTTGGGCTGTAATGGCTCCCACTTTGAGGTGACTTCCCATCTAAGGATGCAGCCAGACCCAGCCCAAGGACACAAGGGAACATCTGTTATAATAACCAATGGAAGCTGATGTTTTTCTAAAATATCTTGTTCTTTAAAGATCTCTGAAACATATTTATAGTTTCATGGCCCAATGACCAGCATTTCCTATGCTACAGATTGTTAGAGAGGATAATTTAAGTTCCTGGGTGTTTGACATGTGTTCCTTTGAAATCAAAGAAAACAGCACTAGCATCAAGGTTATACACAGATAATGGAGCTAAAGTGAGTATAAAAATTTCCCCTCTAATTATATGGGAACAGAATAGATACATTTTGAACTGAAGAATAATTGTGTAGATTAAGTGAGCATATGCAGCACATGGAAGGACCGAAGGATGACAACAACGTGCTGTGATGATCCAGTGAAACTCACACACACAGGCCGCTATTGACAAACTGCAATGTCCACTTTCTGTGCAGAGATCTAGGCTATGTTCCATAATACACCCTAAATGGGTAACTTTCCTTAACCTGAGAACATTAAAATTGTTAAAGAAATGTTCATTCCCAAGCCAACTAAGAAAGAGAGGGAGAGATCTTGGAAACTGTTTTCTGCTTTGTGTTTCTAACCAACCAGATCATTTGGTCCAGGTATAAATTAGGGAAATGGCCATAGATATGGTATAAGAATGGGTTTTCACATGACATCCATTAAAAGCAATTAGGAAGTGGTGATTTTTTACTTTACTTTTGAGTTTGACAAGGAACAGGATCACACCAACATATCAGTAAGGGTTCTTCTAGAAGAAAGTGCTGAGATGTTGGGACACACATCAGAAACCTGAGATGCCCGATTGGAAACAGTGAGATAGAAAGGCCAGAGGCTGAGGGAAATGAAGTAATATCTCAAAGCAAACAATTTAAGGTTCAGAATACGGAATTAACATATTTGGGGCTCATAAAACCAACCAAATAAAAAACTCAAACCAATTCACCAAGAAAAAAGTCTAATAAGTACAAAAACTAACAGAAACCAGTGAAATGCTATGTGATAGCAGTTAAGTGTTTGAGAACATTTCAAAGCACAGATGTGCAAATGTGACAACATGTGGAAAACCTCAGGAGAGAGTCTAAGATAAAATCTTTGGCTGATAGGGGATTTGAAAGGCAAAAGTAGTACTTCAACTGAAGGAACAGGTGATGTGCTCATTTTTCTTATTGTTTGCAAACAACAAACAATAAACTTGGTCTTAAGTTCATGTGAAACAGGAGAAAGACCAGCAGACTAGATGCCAGGATCTCTGGGTTCTGGTTTTGACCTTGCCTATAACTTATTTTGGGAATACAAATGTATCACTCATCACTCCTGGGCCCCAATTTCTTTATCTGTATGGCAGTTCTGATGTTCTGCTGTTCCGTGGTTCAGTGGTGCAGCAGAACTGAACTTGTTAATCAGTTAACTCTCTGCTGTGAGTTGTCAAGACTGATCATTCTGGTTTTTCTGTACTCGTGTAGAGGTATAGATCTTCATAACTTAAGCAGATGCATGGGCTCTTTTAGGCATGTCTAGTTACAGACAACTTTCTAGTTCAGCCAATGTGAAGATGGTAGAAACTGATGAGGGAAAAGAAAAATAAGTAAGATTTATTTAATGCACTATTCTGTAGTAATCAAAGTGACCTCAGTGATTAAAGAAGTTTCATAGCTAATATTTCCTAGGAGTCCCATGCCTGCATCTCTTGCCATATTCAGAAGGAATGTATTGGAAGGAATTGACTTATAATTTTGAAGACACCATGACATTGAACACTCAGGGATTAGTAATATATTTTCATTACATAACACAGTTATTGGCAATCCATAGGTAGGTGACAATCTGGATGATGATTATCTGAGGGATGAATACTGGGTTGTTTGTATGTGAGAAAAGTGGCTACATGAAATGAAATACATTTGTCTTGGGTGTGACAGAGCAACACTGTGCTGTCAATGGAAAAAGTGCAAGCCAGTGAGAAAGTTAGTGGTTATATATACTTTCAAAAAAGTTCAAACGATAAAAACTACATATTGAACTATACAAGCAAAGTATTCTGTAATTTTGAGAAAAATATTTATGAGAAGCCCTTGGAATACTTAAAATTAATTTTTGATCATTTTGCAATGTGAAGTAAGGCTTTAGGAGTGGTAAAGGTTTTGCAGACTTCTGTAGAGGGATAAATGTTTCAGTGACACAAGTATCTGAAGAACACAGTGTGTTTTGGAAAGGAAGTCTATACAGATGGGTTTTATAGATGGTACACATCCTACTGAAAAGGTCATGACGGATGCTATAAAGGAAATAGAATCTTAGGAAAATGAACTGATTTGGAAGAAAAGACTGTCATTAAAGAAATTTCAGTGGAATATTTACATGGAAAAAATTAATTGAGGAAAGAGATAAGTTATAAACTCTACAAATAGGGTATAATCAGAAGGAATAATGCTCCTTAAAATGGTAAGTCCAATATTTATAAATAAGAACAGAATTAACTAAATTACATCTTAAAAATTTTGATAGACTGACCCAGTTTTAAATACAGCTTATCTACTTTACACATCAATAATTTTATAGTAGCATATTTATATTACATATAATACCTACAGGCCATAGTATTATATAGCTCACATTTTTTTGCAACATGGCATGATTATTGCAAAATGACCCAAGATAAGTTGAGATAGTTTTTGGCAAGGTAACTTTTTAATATACTGTACACATACATATGTTAAAATATAGTCATAATCTACATTATTTTGTTCTGTGCAGGAACATATTGCCTCATAATGAAGATGTCATCTGTGTCTTTTTAAAATATGGGATGTAAAATATGTATGTTCCCAATAACTTAATCAGTTAAAATTAAACTTAAATTGGCTTTAATTTTAATCCCTGATCTCCATAGCTTCATTAAATGCTGAGAACCATAATACTTGATTGAAATAGAGAGAGAAGAAAGATTTATATATCACCTTGGGGATTTGTAGGGATGTGCTCTACCCAATTACTCTTACAATATATAGCACTTCATTAGATGAGACAAAGCTCATGCTTTCTAGTAAGAGTAAGAATATCTTTATTGCCCATTTTACCTGCCTGTCCTGCCTAGTTTAAAAATTTGGATGACCAAAGAAATAAATGAATATTTCCCCTGTCCTTCTCTGGAAAAATTTTGTTAAAACTATTATTGAGAATATACAGATTTGACAAATTATTTTTGAGTGCATGATATTATTGTTATAGTCATTACAGGTCAGACATGTAGGTGTGCTTCAGCTCCATCTGTTGACATACTATGCTGAATATAAAGGACCAGCTTTCTAAAACTGTAATTGCCTGATATAAGAGAATATGGCACCATACTGATATGACATTCAAAATGAGACAGGAAGCAAGAAATGATTTGCCTTCAGTAAATGCACTCACTCTTTTCTGGTTTTATTTTATGGGATTAGGCTATTTCCATTGGGTGGTATTCTTAATTTTCTCTGTACCCTGCTGCCACTTGATGCCTCTGGGCAGAGAATCCACTTAAAATAAGCTTTAATGGGATCTTCTGGAAAAGGATAATATGCTCCATTTTAAAAAGTGGGCGATAAAGATTGATTCAATAAAAGATCATTTGGAAAATATGCAGAGATATTTTAAAATTAGAAAAAGGCCTTCCCCGCAAGACCTAGAACAATTAAACTTAATAGAAGACACTACAGCTACAAAGACATTCTGAATACAGGTGTGATATTCTATAGCTCTCTCCCCCCTCTCTTTTTATTGCTGACATTATTATGGGGGCTCCCCATTTCTACCCTTTGCCCCCCTTCTCCCTCTCTTTCAAGAGCAGGACATTACTAAGATGTTCTGTGAAATTCTATTGATACTAGTAGAATTTGGAAGTGACAGAGTGAATGCTGAAACTTGGAAAACTGAGGATTTGGCCATCTTGGGGTCACTTACCTGGCCCAGTGGGTAGCTTGCAGTTTATTATACTCTCTTTAAAGCATTTGAATGCCCAAATCTGACTCCCTAGTTAACTCACATCACAGGACATAGACGTACATCCTATGGTTCTCTAAGTAAGTGATTCAACTTTTATGTATATGTCAGTTTTTTTCAAATAGGAACTTATTTGACTCTAAGGCAGCAAAATCTATTATTTCTTACTGGGAAATACACTGTGGATAAAACATTCATTATCATTCTAGAGTTTAAATGAATGACAGAACAGCTATGAACATATGGAAAGGATATTTTACATATAAAATGTTCTTGGGGGAAATTTCCGTGTGGTGCTCATTTCTTGTGCACAAGAATTGTACGGGTAGTGCTTCACTCAGAAAGTGAGATTGTGCTTACGTCCGAGTAGGGGTTTGTTCAGAGTTCCTTCTCTAAGATTGTATGCAGAAAGGCTGTACGTGTGTAGACATACATTCACATATATCCACACAAGCAACACAATGCAAATGCATCACATGTTACATGTGTGCAACACAGGTGATATATTTACATGTATGTCTACACAAACATGCACACATGCGATTGTAAAGCAAGAAACAAGATTGTATTCTGCTGTGCTTTTCAAAAACTGATGGTTCGCATAAGAATCCTAATTAATAATTTTAAACCAAACATTTATAGTTTTAATTATTGTAATTTCGCTGCATGGGGCTTTGCTTTCATAAACCTATATATGTGGAAAATTTGTCCAAATTTGCTGATCTGGAACACATTTAATCACAATTGAATTTATACCCAACAACCCTGGTGTGTTTACATTTCAAAAGAAATGAAATGGCGTGAAAAGTTTTTAGAAGTACTGTAACTTTTTTCCTTTTCTTTTCCAAAGGGGACAAATTTCAGAAAATGAAACATATGAGCAGGCACTTCAAAAAAGATAAAATATTTTATGTTTGTTTTTTGACTGACATGCTATAAAAAGGATTATATTTGTGAAAGAAGATACTGATTGCCAATATTTCAAATACCATCTTGCAATGTAAAGTTTTTAGTGATATCGTAGTATAAATCTGTAATTTGAACTTTTACTTTGGAATGTAAAGTAGAAAACATTAGCTATGTCAATGATATCTTGCAAAGTGTTCCCATTTATAATTATTTATATTGTAAATAGCTTTCTGAAGTAAATTCGAAGTTAACATGTGCATAAAATGTATTTATTATGTGATGAATTTTTTGGTTTTAAATATAGTTACCAATATGCAGTTTGAGTCTGAATTATTCATTGAGAGAAATATTTGTAGGACAAAACAGTGTCAACCAGCAGATTACAACTGTAGGAAATGAGGACTGTTGTAGCTCTAGATTCTGTTGGGATGGACAAAACACACACACACACACACACACACACACTATTAGCAACCTGGTAATAGAAGCTTACAAATATGCACAATAACTATTAAGTGACAGGTCCAATTTTTAATTAGACACTGGAGATTGTTTTCTCAGTTTTCCATTAGAACATCTTAAGCAGCACTCCTCCGATCTGTCTCCACTTTGCTAATACAAAGCAAGAAATATGAAAGTACAGATTACAGTTTTAATGCCCAAGGGAAAGGAAAATCTGTAATATTGATGTTTCTTAGTTTGCTGTCATTCAAAAACAAATTTAAAAACATCTTGATAATTTTTATTTTAGAATTCAAAGTATTTTTAAATTTTAAAATGTGAAATTAAGGTCAAACAAAAAAGATTGTCGGATGGTTTTCTCTTAAGCATTTTCACAGTACGCAACATTTTTTCCCTCTAGAGATTTCTGATTTACCTTGATGTATTCCAGAAACTGTCAATTTAGTAAGTTCAACAAACTGATACCATATATCTTTAATTCAACAGAAATATTGTTTGTATTTCATAAAGATTTTTTACAAAGCTGCATAAAATATTGTCATTGATATTACAGCATTTATCTGATTTTTTCCAACTTGATTCTTCAAATATTTGTTTTAGTGCTTTTGTTTCTGAAAATAAAATTTCCACCTACTTTATACCCCAAAATAACTGTAATTCCAGTTCAATCTGCAACTTTATGAAATACCTATTATATGCCCCAAACAGATGGATACCCAAAATCTTTCTCACTGTAGGATGTTATAGGAAAACACGTGCAGAGGGTTTTCGATTTTCTTTATGTGCTTCGAAATGTAAAATCTTTAGGTAATCAAAAAAATCACAAACATTTATTGCATCATAACGTGCCAGGCACTGAGCCAGGCTCAGATTATTGCTGAAGTATGAGTCGAGACCGTCACGGGGGACAGCCAATAAGCTCTGTTTCAATGACAAGGAGCATGAGACCCAGGGTGGTTAAGGAACTGACGTGGTGAAGATGATATTTTTCCCCAGGCAAGTTTACTCCAGAGCTTTACTTTACTTCATTCATTTTTCTTTTTATCCATATAATAAAAAAAATTAAGTGAAAGAAGACATTGTCTAAATGGTGCTTCCACAAGAGAGACAACGGTGGCTTCAGTGGCCCTGCGTATGGTCTTAGGGCTGGGTTGTCATTTCTTCATCTTTACTCTGACACCTGAGGACCAGTCTCAGGACGCGCAGGCCAAGCTTGCTGCCCTTACACGGTACTTTGTCTTCCCACTGAATAAGCATCTGATGTTTCTTTTCTATGACCACAATACCAGGAAAAGCCTAGGGCACAAGAAACTACAGGCAAGTTACCCTAACAGGATCCCCATGATATATGGAAAAAAATTTTGAGGCTTTTTCAATGAACCAAATACAAGTGGCTTCACTGGCAATTAAAAACTATACAATTTATTCACCCAACATTTTAAGAATAGCCAAAACAAAAATTACTACCTTTTCATGACAGCCCTTAAATCCTCTCTTTTGTTTCAGGGAAATCTTCTCTCCTCTTTGGATAAAAACTGACCAAAGCCCTCTTTACCAAGAATGGTTATTTAACCATTACCTGTATTATTTAAGGCTCCGGTTTTGAGGGTACTTTGTGGGTCGAGCTTACGAGGCTGTAGCAACTACCACATTATCATTTGAAGAAAAACTGCCTGAAAATTGCCTGACAGAAAGTCTGCCCTCCTCAGAACACACATGATTCCTGTAAGATGTCTCCAAGCGTCGGGATGAGCCTGCTGGGACCAGTCCACCTCTGGCTGCCTCAGTGGTGGTAGTTAACTCCCAGGTGCCAGCAACCCAGGCAGCCTGTCCGGCCATCCCTGGCCCCTGGCCTCTGCCTCACAATGTCAGGAGGGTCGATCCTCTGTAGCACTTCTTGGCCTTTTCGCAATTATGCTTTATTATTTAATATGTGTTGCATTTACTGATGTAATTAGATCCAGGGTGGGAGAAATGTAAAACAGCCCTGGCTTTGGGAGTTTGTAAATAATCTCTGCTTTGTTCAGCTTCCCCCAGGTCAGGCTCCTGTGTAAGGAGTAATTCCATATGGGAATCTTACTCGAGTGCCATCTAAATAAACCTTAAAGGAAATCTTGGCAGTATCTCTCAAGCCATAAGGAAATCATTCTCAGTTTCTGGGGGGGATTTTCTGATAGCTTTGTTTGATATATACATATCTCAAACCCGAAGAGTCTTTTTATGGGTAAGGTCTCCAGAGTTCTCTTGGGAATGGATAATTGGGATTTAATATGAGAAGACCCATCCAGACAATAATCGAGCTTCATTATTCAGTGCGTTTCTACATTTGTAATTTCTAATTTCATCCCTTGTGTTATTCAGGTGCCCCACAAGTTAGACTAGGCAGGGTTTGTCTATGGTGCCATGCTAAACCTATCGTTTTAAAAGTCAGAGAAACATGTTTAATCAACATCTGCAATTTTGTTACATAATTAAAGGTCATTAATAGCTAAGAAAATTTTTTTCAGGGTGTGGAGGAGAAGAAGAGGGAAGGTTGGCAGATTTTTGAGTGGCTTAAATACATCTTGCGATCACCTGTGTACCTTGCTTATATACCTACATCTGCTATATAAGTGACTCTGATGTTTTTTTCTGCATAAAATTAATGTATGTAGAAGGTATCTTTTAATGTAAGACATAGAATGTTTTATTCTTGAAATTCAGTTTTCTGTCATGAACGCTGCTGTCACTCCCCTTAAGGTCCCCCAAAGGAAGTAAGATGGCTAAAGAATTCTACTGATCTTTTGTATCACCTTGGTTGGTTTACAGCCAGGTCTTCAGGTGTCCTTCCTTAGAGATTTTATGACATATGGTATTTCTCCAAATTTTCACAAGCTCACTGTATCACTAGGTCATTTTATTTCAGTGACCATCTCTAAATGAAGACTTTAAAAAAAAAGGTATACATAACCACTGTGTGACCCTTACAGCTACAAAATTAACAACTTCTTGCCATCTAATCTATGTCACTTTTTAAAAGAAAGAGATTGAGACCAGGCCTGATGCTTCTCTTTGGACATTCCTGGCCTTCAACCCTTTCACAGCTCTCTTCACCTGCCTATCCTGATCTCTCTCTCTCTCCTCACCTGAGGATATTTTTTCATTGCTTTTACAGAGAGAGAGGAAAGGAAACATTGATATGAGAGAGAAACATCTATTAAGTTGCCTTTCATAGGCTCCTTGACCCGGGGTGAACCTGTAACCCAGGCATGTGATCTGTGTGAATCAAACCTGCAATCTATGGTTACGGGATGATGCTCCAGCCAATTCAGCCACACTAGCCAGGGCTCCTGCCTCCCGTTTTTGACTCAGCTCCTCCCTGGATTAAGTATACCAGTGTTCCTTTGACATACACCCAGGTATGTGCACACACATACGGGCACACATGGGCGCACACAGGCACATATGTGGCCATACGTATATGCTCTGCTCCGCTTCTCTACACTCAGTCCTGATGGCCAGTGTTTTAAATCCTGAGAGTAGTGGGCTGGGATGGGAGTAAAAGACAGAAAACTGTACTTGAACAACAATAAAAATATAAATAGATAGATAAATAAATAAATAAATAAATAAATCCTGAGAGCAACCTGGATCCTACTCTGATTTGCAGTCTGAGTGCTCTGGAGACCCCAGTAGCTCTCCCCAACATCTCAAAATATATCTGTATTTTTGTCCTTTTTTTCTGCTGGCTTACCTCATGAGTCAGTGACTTCCTCTGTCAAGTAAGGAAGCTAAGGCTTCACCTCAAAAAGCTGTTGTGAGCAGACAGTGAAGCAATGCCTGTGGGCCCCTCAGCATGCAGCAAAATGCTCACTAGACATTAGCGTTTAGCGTTAATGAGCCTCAGAGAATTTGGACATGCAGTTTTCCACCTCCCTTTCATCCATCATCCAGTCAGTGTTCAACTAATACTTACTAAGTGCCTCCATGTGCTGACATGCAGCTAGCCACTGGCAATCTGAAAGGAACTGTAGCCTGGGACTCAAGAGGTTCACAGTTGTGGGGCAGGTGGTGAAGGAGAACCAGAGGCCCTTCCACTCCTCCACCCCTTTTCTTCAGTTCCCTGGCCTCTGATACCTGCCGTGGTTGGCCATTCCTTGACTGACCCTCTCCCTCTGCCTGGGAACTCACATTTTTCTGAACTCCTCACATGGATGTTCTTAGCCAGCTGGGCAGCTGATCCCTCAGGTTCTGTAGTGTGTTTGGTCTCTTTCATTAGCAGCAAAGACCCTCAATGCAGAAACTGTTCCCTATTCCCCCGTTTCCTCCAGTCCCAGCCTCCAGAGCAATGCCTGGCATTTACTGTGACAGAAACATAGTAAATATGTGTCCGGTGAGTGAAAAAAGGATCCCTCACAAATAATGTATTTCAGGCTATTTAATCTTGGTCTATAGTCAATGTCATAAAACTTCCTGGGGCTTGTTAACCCAACATAATATTCTGGATTCCATAAATATTACAATGCTTCATGTTTTCTTTTTAGGAGAGGAGCTTGCAATTTGCATTCCACCTTCTGAGTTTGAGACCTGACCAGTTTCATTCACGTTAACAAATTTTCTGTGTTACTCGTACACCAGAGGAGATGATACACCTGCAATGCCTTAGGGCCCTTCCTGGCTTCCATGGTGAGGATGGGCACCTTTGCATCCTGTCTCTCCTCCCTGCTCAATTCCACCTTTTCCTCTAATTTGCCCCAGCGCTCCTTTTGCATTTTTGATGCATATTCCGTGTTTCTAAGTTGTGTTACATGACATCGATCCATTTTAAAAAATGCTTTTCCCAAACCTTACCCTGTCATTTTGTGAGATGTTGCCACCAATTCAACCTCCTTACTTCCTTTCCAAAATCTCTCTCTTCCCCTCCAATGTCCTTCCTCCTGTTCCGTATTACACACTTCCCACACTGGGCAGTGCCTTTTTCCTGAACAATTTGTGCTATTCATCTACTTAAAAGGCCTTTTGTGTCCCTAGTGAGGCTGAGTGAAATTGAAATCCTTTAGCATGTCACATCAGGTGCTTCCCAACGGAGCCCCAAACTATCTCTGGTCTTTTTCCCACCTGTCCCCCCAGACACCCCAGGTTTCTCTGGTGCTGGGTTTTCCAGCCTTCCTGGAATGCACCATGCTTTCCATTGCCCTGGGCCTTGGCATGGCTGTGCTCCGTCTGGAATGCTCCACCATCATCCTTTATTGGGAAAATCCCCCTTCACCTTTGAGGCACAGAGCTCTCGTGTGATGCCTGGAGCCCGATTCCATTTGGGAAAGTTTCACACTTCTTTTCTGAACTCTCAGAGCACTTGGTTCTTACTGGTGTTAGAAAATTTATGGAGTATACTGTGAGTTGTAAGATTTTTATTAAATTATAAAAACAATAGACTAGTTAAAAAATTGATACAATAGAGAAATATGTACAGCAATAAAGAAAAAATATATAATTTTGCAACTTCTCTATTTTCATTCAATGATGTATAATGGGCATCCTTCTAAGTAAGTTTCTATACATCTTTGATTCCCTCATTCCCTTTAATATGATATAGTATAAATATGCTGTGACTTATTTGTATTCCGTTTTTGATAGCTATCTACTTCTTAACAATTTTTACATTTTTAAAAAAATCTTTGCAAGTAGATCTTTTTGAAACTGTGACTGAATTTCAGTAGAACAGTTTCCTGGGAGTAAAATTGCTAGGTCAAAGGGTATCTTCCACTTCAATAAATGCTACCAAATTGCCTTCCAAAGACATTGTAAAAGGGTACTCTCCCCAATAGTTTACAGGACTGTATTCTTGTCCTTTAACAAAGTTTCTTACTTTGTTTCACAAAGATCTTGTTCATTTCTTGACTTTATTCCTAGGTACTCAATAACTTCATGAACTACCAATATGTGGCTCATTTTAAAGAATTTTTTCCTAACTTGGAATTTATAGTGTATAGGAAAGTGCTTAATTTTTAATATTTATCTTATGTTAATTGTTTTTTTATTTAACCCTTGTTACTTCTAATAGCTTTTAGTTGATTCCTTTGGATATTCTTGGTAGATGATAATATTTATTTTGCAATACTCACAGTTCTTTCTTTTTTATTTCAAAATATTAGTACATTTTTAAACATCAATAGCAGATAATCATTTTTATCGAATGCTTGTTGGCATTCAAGATTATATAATTAATTTTTTTCCTAATTTTCTAATGTGAAACATTCTTTCTTAATGTTGAAGCATCCTTACATTTCTAACCAAAACCTTCTCAGTCAAAGTTTTTAAAACATGCTTTGTATTCAGAGTGCTGTGTTTAACTTCAAAAGTTTTCCTCTATATCTTCACTTGTAATTTTTGTGTATGTTGGTCCCTATTTCAGTACGGGCTCTTTGAGGATAAGGCCCATATACTGATCTGCTGTAAATGCCCCTTACTTCACATAACACCTGCTACATAGTAGGTGTTAAAACAATGCCTGTATTTGTGCTGCAAAGACCTGCATTCAAATCCCAGTACTAATACAGCAGACAGTTCAGTTAATATCAGTTTTTTTCTTTGTTTGTATAGTGGGCATATGTAAAGATTAAATGAAAAATCATATAGAAGGTATTTATTACAGTGTTTAGAGCATGGGAAGTAATTAAGGTTAGTTTCTTTGCTATTCCCTTTGAAATAGAAAAACACCCTGAATTTATTTGTCATGGGGGTGTTATCAGAGCAACCCAAACATTTTTAACAGGTAAGATTATGGGTCTCAGAACCTCCACATTCTTACTGTAAAGTGAAGTGATAGGTGTCATCTTTCCCGTGATCACTGCCATCGAATAGATATCCGTTAGACATCTTACAAAGACAGCTTGAGAAAACCCTAACATCACACTGATTACCAGGAGTTCACAGGCCACACATCTTTTTTTATGTTTTTTTGTTTTTTAGCATATTCCTAATATGTCCCCAAAGGGTAGAATTAATGCTTACTTGTTAAGTTGTCAGTTCCATTCGGCGGTAAGCTTGAGAATTTTATGATAAGAGTGGTCTAATTTGGGCTTTCTGTTTCTACAGGAAGAGGAAAATAAAGTAAATGGTCTATTTAAAACTGAAACCTCCCTCCATCAAACTTAAATATTAATGTTTTCTCATGCACTGGAGAAATATATTCTATTGCCTATGCATGAAGTTGAATCAATGTCTCAGAAAAGCCCTCTGGTGTCATCTCGCTGGATGGTATCAAATAGGAATACAAAGCCCAGATGAAACTAAGATGAGATAGTAGAAATTGTGACAGGGCTATTTTTGAAATGATGCTCTTAGGAAAAGCTGCTGATTGAAATCAATACCTCAAGACCCGGAATCTGAAAAGACCATTTCTGAGACCTGAGAGGGTCACTGAATAGAAGTGTCAGTTGATAGTATTCAGACCATGCAATTGCTTTCACCGAGGTGCTTCTGTGTTTACTTAAGTGACTTGTAGTAGCTGGTGGCTGAGCATACATTGAGAGAGTCTCCCTCGACGCGGGCTCAGGGGAGGAGGAGACTAAAGGGGACATTGTCTGTGGTTTAAATGAGTAAGTCCTAGTGTGCTATATTGGAGGAAATAAATTGAGCTGGATTTCCTTTTTTATTTATTCCCCAGGGAAAAGAATCTGTGAAGGATGTGAAGACTGTAAACCTCATAAATGTTAAAAAAAAAAGTTAGTGTACTCCAAACCTTGCACTATTCATTTCAGACCAGGTCTTTTTAATAAGTTATAATTGATCAGAGAAAATCAATTTGCACAGATCTCTGCTAATGTCTCGCAATTTCTACAAGGCACATGGAGACATTTTCTCTTTGTAAGTGTAAGATTTTGTGTGCGTTGGTGTCCCAGGGTGTGGTGTGACACAGAGTCTGCTCATGTGGCTTCAAACTGCTTTCTGTAGAAGTTACCAGATCACTTAATTATACTAAGATCTGAGATAATTTTGGGGGACAAATGCATTTTTAATGAAGCACTTAGCCTTTTAGTTTTCATAGCACTCAATTTTAAAATTGAAATTACAGGGAGATTTGATTTGTCTTTTTGTATGTCAAAGCAAGTAAATTCACATTTCAGTGTCCCTTGCACGTGTGTATTGGAAGCATTCGTTTTGTTCACTATGTTTAAGACTGTTCATTTGAATGACATTGAATACTCTTGGTTCAAGTACTCTAGATCCAGCCTTCCACTTTCCCATCAACTGTGGGGCTGCCCCAGATTCATGGGCGTGTCAGAGGTGCAGGAGACCATCACAGACTTAGGAGTCATAATCTCCACCTCCACCCCCACCCCCAGACTCTGTTACATGCTTTAGGGCTAGACATGCTCTTCATAACCATGAACTTAGTCAAACTGGATGTATATTAAGCTTTGGAAAGAGAATCAGGGTGTTCAGATGTCAGAGCAGTGTGGAATGTCACATAGCCTTATCAGTTGCCTTGGTTTGTAAAACTGTGTTTTAAAGGTGCTGCCACTGTTCTGAGAAACTCCTCCAGTGGAGAAGCAGTGAACACAGTGACAGGTGTGAAGTAGGGAAGTCAGACAGGCTGGGTTGTCAGGAGCATTATGAGGAAAACAGTCAGCAGAGTCTTGTGTTTCACTCAATTGTGTCCTGCGTATCCATACATCTGACCTTGAATCAAAGCCTGCAGGATTCCTGGACATTTATATTATGTGATTACATACTTAGCTACAGAGACTGCCTACAAGAACCACCAAAGTAAGTTTGCCTTCTAGCTCTTTTACATACATGCAAGAAAAATAAAAGGTGTAGGCTGAAAGCCTAACTAGAGACATTGTCTGCCATTTCTGCCTCTGTTCTTTTCTCTTTGAATCTGAGAACCCATAAAACCAAGCAGCTGAAATATGATGTCAAAGCCAGTCTGGTCAATTCACACTCTGTCACACCAGCAACGTGACCTGGAACAAAGTACCAACTCTGTGCACATCTTGGTGTCCTCACATAAAATGGGGAGAAGAATAATTCCTACTTTCAGGCACATACACCAATGGAACAAACAGAGAGCCCAGAAATAAACCCAAGTCTCTACAGTCAACTAATATTTGACAAAGTGGGAAGAAGCATAAAATGGAGTAAAACTAGCCTTTTCAACAAATGGTGTTGGGAGATCTGGACTACTACATGTAAAAAAAAGAAACTCCATCACCACCTTACACTATACACAAAAATAAATTCGAGGTGGATAAAAGACTTAAATATAAGTCATGAAACCATAAAAGTCCTAGAGGAAAACATTGGCAGGAAAATCTCAGACACTCCACACAGCAACATCTTCACTGATATGTCCCCTAAAGCAAGGGACATAAAGGAAAGAAAAAACAAATGGGATCTCATCAAATTAAAAAGCTTCTGCATGGCTAAAGAACAGCATTAAAATGAAAAGAGAACCACCTATATGGGAAAACATATTTGCCAATGATACCTCAGACAAGGGTTTGGTCTCCAAAATATATAAAGAACTCACATGACTCCACTCCAGGAAGACAAAAAAACAATTAAAAAATGGGCAAAAGACTTGAATGGACACTTCTCCAAGGAGAACATACAGGGGGCCCAGAGACATATGAAAAGATGCTCAGCATCACTAGCCATCAGAGAGATGCAAATTAAAACCACAATGAGATACCACCTCACACTGGTGAGAATGGCCATCATAAACAAATCAACAAATAAGTGTTGGAGAGGATGCAGAGGAAAGGGAACCCTAGTGCACTGTTGGCGGGAATGCAGACTAGTGCAGCCACTGTGGAAAACAATATGGAATTTCCTCAGAAAACTAAAAATGGACCTACCTTTTGACGCAGCAATTCCACTGCTGGTATTATACCCTAAGAGCCCTGAAACACCAATCCAAAAGAACCTCTGCCTTCCTATGTTCATAGCAGCACAATTAACAATAGCCAAGTGCTAGAAGCAGCCTAAGTGCCAGTCAGCAAATGAGTGCATCAAAAAACCAGGGTACATTTACACAATGGAATGCTACACAGCAGAGAGAAAGAAGGAGCTCCTACCCTTTGCAACAGCATGGATGGAACTGGACAGCATCAGGCTAAGTGAAATAAGCCAGGCGGTGAGGGACAAATACCATGTGATCTCACCTTTAACTGAAACATAATCAACAAAAGAAAAAAAGCAAACAAAATATAACCAGAGACATTGAAATTAAGAATAGTCTAACAATAGCCAGAGGGGAGAGGGGAGGGGACTGTGAGGAGAAGGCTTTTCAGGAACTACCATAAAGGACACATGGACAAAACCAAGAGGGAGGGTGGAAGCAAGGAAGGGAGGTGGTTTTGTCTGGGCTGGGGGATGGTGGGGAGAAAATGCAGACAACTGTAACTGAACAACAATAAAGTAACTTATGAAAAGAAAAAAGAAGAATTCCTACTTTAAAGAACTGACAAATTATTAAAAAGTAATATCTTCAAAGCATAGAAGCATAGTACCTAGGACATAATTAATACTCAGTAATTAGTACTCAATAAAAATTATCATTAGTACTACAATTATTATAATCATTACTATTTTGGTATTGTTCTTTGAACTAAATTCTGTAATTTCTGCTTTCAGGATTAAACTACAGTCATAATATTTATGGACTTTTTAGTTTGGTGGGTGTTAAAGGACATCACATCTCATCAAAGACATTCTTTGTAAAAAAAGAAAAAATGTTGGAATGTATGTGATAGTTTTATTTTTATTGCAGTTCTTTAGTGGAATTCCAATATTATTCAGGATATTTTATGTTCACAGAATTATTTAGGGTATAATCAAAAATACCATAATGCTGCCTTCATAAATGGGCACTGTTTTAAAAACTGGGCATAATTAGCAGGAAGATATTCACAGTGTGGGCCTGACATTATTATGACTGCAATATAAATTCCACAAGGTGGAGAAGACCAGTGAAAGAAGGCTACAGATTTATTATAGTAAGATGCATTTGCAATATGGATTGTACTTATCTTTTTATTTGTCACAGACAATGTAAATTAGGAACATCTGAATGAAGATTCAAATACTTTAGCGTCTGTAGCCCACTATAAAATACACTGTTCTGATGCCTAGAGTGGAAACAGAAATTTTCTGTTTTCTAACTTGGCTGATATGATTTGGCTTGGAGTCCCAGAAGTAGCCAATGATGGTTACTACCAATGATGGACTGGGAGCCATCGTGAAGGAAAAGTGGGGGAAATGAAGAAAAAGTGGGGATCACTTATCATTGATTCCTCCTGTTCTCGCTTTAGTACTTCAGATAAAGTACTAAATTGTACTAAATTGAAGAATTTAGTACAATTCTTCAGTCAGGATGTCATCAATAAATAAAACCTATTGAGGGGGTAGAGTTTAGAAGTAATAATGTCTTCAACCTATTTTCCATCTTCATGGTTTTTTGTTGTTCCGTTGCTGAAATTATAAGCTTTGATAAGTGTAACAGCAAATGAACATTTAAGTTCATATAAATGTGTGTGCTTTGGTGGGGTGTCCTTCATAGCTCTACACATTTCTGGGTGGGCAACTTTCTCAGCACATACGAAGAGCACCACTGTGCAGAGACCGTGAAGTAATCACCATGGTGACAGACAAAGGGAAGAGGGCCTATTACCAGCCTGGAAACTCATCCTAAATTTTCATGTTTGCTCTTTCCCCAGATCTTATTTTCGTTATCTTCATCTGACAGATGAGGAACTCAAGGCTCAAAGATTTTTAAATAACTTACACTTGTGTCAAAAGTCAGACTTACTTTTGTAGTAAAAATGAAATACTGTAGTTTGGTGAAGGGTAAAGCTGTGGCCACATATCAGGATGGCAGGCTTCTGCCCCTTGAATGCACTGGGAAAACCTAGATGGACAAGCAGCTGTGAGCTCAGGAGCAAACGTTAGCTGTGAAAGCTCCAAGGTGAGGATACCGACCCTAGGGGTGTGGGTTGGGTTGGAGGGAGAGAACAGGGTGGGAGACGAGGAAGAGCTTGTGGCTCATCGTGGAACTTAATCTGAGCAGCTGAAACGAGGAAAGCCCTTGGCTTTCAGGCGAGATGGTGAGAAGACCAATGGAAGAGGGCACTTGCCTCATGCACTCTGAGTGGCTGGGTGCATTTTTGAAGTGGTTTTCCAAGTTGTCTCATTACACAACAATTTGGAAAGTTTGAGCAAAAGCTACACACTCTCTAAGGCCTAAGAGATGGCCTCACTTCTGTCTAATCTGCAGTCTGACTGAGGCATTTTTCCCACTGGGGACAAGAGGGGCTTCTTCTGGCTTCACCCATTTAGCGACAAACAACAGCTGGGTAGTTTGGATCCAATTATAGCCACTAATTTGCAAGAGGCTCTAAGCAGACCTGAGATATCCTATGACTTTCTCTTAGCTGTGTGTCGTGATTTCAGAAAGGAAAACATGATGTCCCTCTGGCCTCCCAGGCTAGTATGAGAGCCTCGGCTTAATGTGGAACTGATTTCTTTCTTTGAGCCTAATAGCAAAGCAAGCACTTCAAAAAGACCAATCCATCTCCTCTCCATAAAATGTTAATACCCTTCAGCGTAGGAGAAAAAAAAAAAAAAAAAAAAAAGGAACAAGCCAAGCTTTCACCCTTTGCACGGCAAACACTGACTGAAAAGCGAAAAGGACCAAGAACATTTGAATATCCTCTTTTACAATCTGTTCGTTATCCATTTATCCCATACTGTGAGAGTCGGAGAAACTATGTATATCCTTTCCATGGCTTGACTGTAAGCTTGAGCTTTGCTTACACTTGGGAGAGGGACCGATTTTTCCGTGGAGCAGCACCCAGCCCTCCCTGGGAGGTTGGTTGTGGGGGCTCCCTCTCCTGGGTGTTTGCTCTGCAATTTCACATGAAAGCCAACTCCCCGCACTGGGATTCAGACCAGGCATCTGGGAGAGGAGATGCTGTTTTGAGGGTGTATTTGAACATGAACTTCTAAAGAGCCTGCAGCACTGTCATTGTATGCTGCCCAATTCCCATTTGGGAGATTACACCATTGGGTTCTTGGTTTCTCTTTGCTCTCATTAACTTTCCATAGTGTCCAGAGTCAGTCTGATGCTGGGAGCACACAGTCACTTTCAGAAGGAGGCCTTTTTGGTAAGGAGAGGAGGTAGGAGATAAGTAGTAAACAGTGTCCTTACTTTCATTACCCCTTTTTCTATGTTCAGGACTAGGGACCAACTATTGGGTTGGAATACCAAGTAGGTATTTTCCTACGCAGAACTGACATGAGAAATATTTACCATATCGCATTGGGTGTCTGTTTCAGAGTTTGTCACCCCCTAGCTACTGGGGGCTAATAGTGGTTAAGACCTTGGACCCTGGAGCAAGATTTCCTATCCATATTCCAGCTGTGCCCCCCAAATAGCAACATGATCTTAATCAAGTTACTTAACTTCTCTTGGTCTCCATTTTCCCATGTGTAAAATGGGAACAATAATATTAATAGAACCCACCTCAAAGAATATAGAACACCACCTCACATGTAGTAAATTCTTGGAATATATTAGCTCGTATTTTTTTAACCATAGGTATTAGGAAGCATGATTCAGTTTTGTTTTGTGATTCCATCTTCCCCACAAATGGGTGGCTAATGCTTCTTGTTGGAAAGTGATTGAAACAAACTCTCCTAGGCTCAAAACGTAAATTTTTTTCTATAAAACCCAATTTGTGCTCTTTACTAGAAGGAATTTTTCCCTCATTGATAACTATAATTTCTATAAAATAAACACAATTCCTAACACATTTCTGAGTTAACTTCATGGAGTATCACCTTGGGAGAAATAATTTGCTAGTGTATTTCAATGGCTTGACAAACACAAATCATCTTTAGATTTAAATCACATAATATTTTTCCCAATTTAACAAGTCTATGTTTTGTGAAGTTTAGTTGATATAAAATTTAATAATCTTTAAAATGTAATTGGTTCCCAGGAGCTCCTATAAACTATGTGGAATTCTAGATTATTTTGAAATGAGAGCAATGAGGTAGATAAAAAAATTGTGAGGAACAGTATTCTTTATTGGTATTACAATAGTGTTATCAGGTTATACAATAAATCCTCATACTATTACTTTTTTCCATTATCAGGACTCTCAGAATAATAACTAAGAGAAGCTGAGATGAGGTCTAGGAGAAATAAGTAGCAGGATTATTAGAAAATATAGAACTTTACTTTGGGGCTTTGATTTTATCTTCTTACTGCGAAGGATATTCTGTTTTTCTCTCAGTCAAGTAAAGGAAGAGTGTGAAATATATACACAGGTTTTGAAAGGTCTGTGGAAAGGATATTTTATAGTCTCACAAAAGGTATTTAGTGTATAATGAGCTTAGTCAGTAAATTCATATACGATAAATTTTGAAATAGCTAAGAATTATTGAGCACCTACTATGGGCCACGCTATTTATATATACTCTTTCATTTGGTGCTTACAGAATGTTACATCATCTTAAAACATTGCTTTTCCCTCCGCATCTTTACATCTCAAGAACATGCCCACAGATGCCCTTTGTGTCAAGAATGCTACAGAACCATGTTCTCCTCTCCTCTAAGCATGTTGCTAGACTACATCTTCTAGCCTCTTTGCATACAGGTAAGACCATGCAATCAAATGTTATTCCATAATAATGTGGTGGAAATGATACGGCTCCTTCTAGGCCTGGCCCATAAATCTCCTGCAGCCTCCTGAGCTTTCTTCCCGCAGGCTTGGAGGAGAGGATCAAGTGATGCACTCCAAGGCCATAGAATATGAGGAAGCTACGAGATGGAAAGAGTCTGGGTTCCACACTGGTGAGCAGAACTACCTCTACACCTAGTCCTGTGACATGAATGGAAACACTTCTGTTGGGTTAAGCTCTTTGAAATTTTGGAATTGTTCATTAGACCAGCTAACATTGCTTACCCTGACTAAAACAGTTAGTATCGATGCTTCTTTACTAGTATATAAATAACTTAAAATAATAAGAGTAGCTAACATGTACTGAATATTAATTAAATTCAAGGATGGAAGCTTAGAGAAGATAAGTTACTAGACCAAGGTCACAAGTTAATGAATGATGAAACCAGGATTGACCTTGAAGCTCATGTACTTAACCATTTTGTTTGGATATTTGCCTATGAAAGATAGCATTTATTATAATTATTTTTACATTATAGAAGTAAATCAGAAAGAAGGAGCTCCTACCCTTCGAGACAGCATGGATGGAACTGGAGAGCATTATGCTAAGTGAAACAAGCGAGGTGGTGAAAGACAAATACCATATGATCTCACCTTTAACAGGAACCTAATCAACAAAACAAACAAGCAAGCATAATATAATCAGACACTGAAACTGAGAACAGGCTGACAGTCACCAGAGGGGAGAGGGGAGGAAATTTCAGGGGAAAAGGGGAAGGTTTTAGAGCAACAAGTATAAAGGACACATGGGCAAAAACTAGGGGAGTGGAAACGGGACAGAGGTGGGGAGGGCTGGGGTGGTGGGCTGGGATGGGAGTAAAAGAAAAGTGTACAAGAACAGCAATTAAAATAAAATTTAAGGAAAAAAGAAAAAAGAGAAGTAAATCATGAAATAAAGTGAGCTTCAATCAAGCTTTTGTCCTAATCGCCATTTAAAAAATCTTGTGATAGATAAGTAGCAGTAAGTAACTATACCTTTCAAAGCTGAAAATCTCAGGTCTTAGGTCATTGGGTACTTATTTCAGCCCTTATAACAATGCAAATAGGTATGCATCATCTTTATAGTTCTCTTTCCCAGCTGGGCCAGGATACCTCAACTGAGACATAACACAACATGTCTACCCACTTTTCTGTTTTTGATTTGGCAGGATTACTTTTCATTCCCATTAACTCTATATTTTCCACACTATTTTCTGTACTCCAGCTGTCAAGAAAGAATGGCCCTTGAATCTTAATAACGAAGGTCGTAGTTGCGATGGTGGAGGTGGTCTGTGTGAGTGCAAGTGGGTGGGGCTAGGAGAGAGGCCTGAGAAGGGGCAGGATGGGTCTCTGCAGCCCTCTACATTTTTGTTCTGTGGGAAGCCATCCTTTGTATTTCTTGTTTGTTAAGCCTTCTGAAGAACATTATTTGTCTCCTAAATAAAATGTACACAAACTCCACTGGCCTTAAGGAATTTTAGGTATGACTGTACATGGTCCTTGTAGAAAAATCACCTTTAAATTGTAAAACCAAAAAGAAGCTTTTAAAAAATAAAAGCTAAATTAGAAACAAAAAGATCTCTAAACTCTGGAACCTATACATACAGAAATAGTTTTTTGGGGGCCATATGTTCCTCTTTGTAATACAAATGTGTCGAAAGAGCAAATATCTGCAGAAATCAACTATAAAGAATACCATTCGAGCTAATGCATATCAAGCCATTCAGTCATGAAAAAAAATTTGGAGTAACCAGCAGTGGGTCCACCCAGACTCACTCTATGCAGTGGTGATAAAATCCCAGATGCCGTGCCAGCCGTGCATGTGGAGGCCCCAGGTCAGAGGCGCCCTTGGGGTGTGTGTGCATGGGGAGAGGGCAAGACCAGCTCAGCCTCACCATTTGAAAGCTTTGAACAGCCTGTTCGGAATGCTAATGGCTTATGCTTTCTGCTTGTAGAGAGGGATGATTTTTCTGCAAAGCATTAAATCATTCCCACCCCAACCCCCTAGGTCTTTCCAGTAGTAGTTCTATCAAATTCTATCAGATGACTCTTTCTGGACTATATTTTACATTCAAATTTGGAGAATATATGTCACAATCCATAAGGACATAAGAAAGGCAGAGTAAGGAAAGCAGACCTAGTTAAAAAGGGGTAAAGTGGAAAAGCACTCCAAGGGTTACTAGAGAAGAGGAAGGGAGCGAGAGGAGGGAGGGAGGGAGGAGGGAAATGTGGAGTTAGTTAACATGAACTTATCTCTGTGAGGCTGGGCCATGGAGTTCCTGAACATGAAGATGGAATGGACCTTTGCCTAAGAATATGGCAATAGTAATGTTAGCTGTGCTTTTGACTCCAGTCATAATATATTAACTTATATATGGAACACATATTGCACACAGTGAAATCTGGTTTTTAATCTGACAGACCGTCAAAGGGAATTGTGTTAACTAACAATTTCACACATCTTCAGCCAAATGATGAATGGTGTTAAATGATGTTGTGCCTGAAGCAGAAAGAGAACCTCAAGGGCTTCCAACACCATTAAGGGGAAAAATAAGTTTATCCTATTGGATGCAGTGAATGTGATATTTTGGGTTCATAATTTTGAAAACTGATAATCTGTATATAGCATATGTGATAACCAGAGTCTTTTATTAACCAGAACATTTCATTTCTAATAAAGCTATAAACAGTTTATACTTAATGAACTCTGAGTTTCTCTAACTCATATTCTCTCCCCTGTTGAAGTGGAGCTTTTCAGGGTACTTCGCTGCGGTCTCTGGGTTGAAGTAGAAGCTCATTTACTGAGGGCCAGAGAGGACAGGTACCTCTCAGGGCTTCCCATTGTGCTTTCTTCTCCCTCGCATTTCAGGCAGTTCTTCCCTGAGGAACCTGGGATCTTCACATTCAGGTTTCTGCTCACCTTTAATGCTTCTGCTCAGTCCTACAGAACTCTCCTTGAATTTGATTCCACATCTACTGTCTCCTAATCTCTTGACTTTTGTTTTTCCGTCCCAGCTCTTGAAACTTTTGTTGCCTTTGCAGTTTCATAAACACAACTGAATAGTTAACTGCAGACTTGCCTCTTTGAAAGTCTTATGAACGGTGTTGCGCTGTTTGAGAGCAAGGTGAGGCCACCCGCTGGGGCGCACACGTGGAGGCCCCTGGCTGTGCCTGCAGAGGTTGCAACCATGACTATGAGGGCTCCACTGGTACCACTCTGGGACTTTTGAACTTCTCTCTCTTCCAACTAAAGTTAAATGAAAACTGATACTCAAGTATCTATGAACTGCAGAATATTAAAAGTCTGGTGTGACTATTGTCTGGTGTAGCTCAGTGGATTGAGCTCGGGCCTGCGAACCACAGGATCGAAGTTCGATTCCCAGTCAGGGCACATGCCTGGGTTGCAGGCCAGTTCTGGGCAGGGGACGCACGAGAGGCAACCACACATTGGTATTTCTCTCCCTCTCTCCTTCCCTTCCCTTCTAAAGATAAAATAAATAAAATCTTAAAAATAAATAAATAAATAAAAAGTCTGGTGCGGTATCAGACCTGACTGGTATACGTAACTGCTCTCTACCACACGTCTCTGGTTTGGGAAATCTCTGGGCTCTGCAGTGTCTATCAGACCTGGCACCAAGCTGCCACCACACAAATGAAACATTTTCTTTTTCATGACAGTTTTACATCACTTCCAGACTTTAAATTTTTTTCTATTTTATTGAAAAATTTTGGTTTACTTGTTGGCAGACCAAACGCTGTTCTTAAGTGCTCATATTTTAAAATTAATTGTCCTTTAGAAATTAGAACCTGATTAGAAAGCTTCTTACCCCAACACAAAGTCTTTTAATTCTTTTCCAATTCTTATGAACTGAAAAAATGAATCCCCAGCACCTTTTGCCTGAGTGTCTCTCTACATATATGGTGTACAGGATGTGTGTCTGACTTCCTTTGGAAGCAGTAATTTTTTTGTCTTTCCTAGCTTTTGTTAGTCTACTGATATCACTGTATTTTTAGGCTTGAATATATTTATTTTATCTCAGGACAAAAGTGGGTGACGCCCGGCCTATGTTGAGGAGGCGCTCAGTCACATGTGACTGTGTGACTCCATGTGGGGTCACTTACCTCTCGTTCCCAGATGGTTACCTCTCTCCTGGACAGAGTGGTCGTGCTGAGTGTTCCACTGTGAGTCCTTTGGTTAAAAATCTGGCTCTGCTATTAACTAGCTATGTGACCTTTGAAAATTTAATTTTTCTAGGCCTCAGTTTCATGGCTTATAAAGTGGGAATGAAACTAGTACCTAATTGAAGGGTTGCCAAGATCACCAATTGAGTTAATGCACCTCAAAAAATCTAGAGCATTGTCTCAGAAAATGTTAGCAATTATTAAGTGGGACCATATCTAAAAGATATTCTTGAAAATGTTTTCCTTATTAAAAAAATAGTTCATGTGGTGAGATGGGAAAAACTCTCATTGAATCTCCTTTTCTGAAGTGAGATTATAATATTCTATACACCACTGCAATTCTGCTCTGACTAGAAATTTGTTCCTCAGGACTTTTTCCATTGTTAGTTAGCAATGACATTTACCAGTGTCCCTACATCTGTGGGTTTGTAAAGACTGTTGTTTTCTCAAGATAAAAATTGCTAAACCACAGTCACAACACTAGCAGTGGACACTTTGAGAGTCACCTTAATCCCGTGCTATCTAAGACTTACGGGAACAACTCTCAACTCCCCAGGGTGGGCCCTGGGCAGTCCTGCTTGTAAGCTGTTACCTGTCTCCCTAAGGACTGTCAGGATACCTGACTTAAATGGGCTAGTCACATTCTTTCTTCTGATCATCTGGCTTTGCAACTGAGACCCCTAATTACTAAGTGTGTCTGGGACTGAAACAGGTAAACCTGGGAGCCGAGGGGCTGCCATTTTGGATCACTGACGCAGAGACACAGAGAAAGCCTGTCTGCAGACAGAGATAAAAGTGGAGATGTGAAGCAGGACAAGACGCAATTCAGAGATATTTGAAGAGAGCTGAAGAGAGGATTTCTGGTGGCTCAGCAGCTCCAGCTGCATATCTGTCCTTCAATTTCATGAAACATTCTGTGTCTCTATAATTAATTCTCTGGTTTTTTTTTTAATTTATTGTTGTTCAATTATAGTTGTACCCATTTCCCCCCTGTAGTAGCTGAGTAGCAACTAAATATTTTAGAGATTCTTGGTACTGATCAGTGATGATTTCAAATCTAGTTTATATGTCCATTTCCACCCACTCACAAGCCCTTATCATTTTACCTATAACCTCTGTCATTCTATGGCTTGTTGTTTTTTGTGCAGTGAAATTTGATAGTCATGTGCTTTTCAAACAGTTATTTATTTTTTTAAAAACTCTCAGAACACAGATCATTTGGTTTAGTTAATATAAATTTGGAATAGTAATTTTATAATTGTGCTGAAAGTTTAAGAAGTGACAATTAATTAAATTCACTTAGTTCTAACCCAGTTGTTTAAAGGTGTCTCAAATTCTGTAAAGAATTTGCAGTAGTGTTAACTACTTGCAATAGTGTTAATGCATGTTTAAAGAAAGAAAATGGTGATTTCTGATATCAATGGAAGCTGAATCTCAGAGCAAAGGAAACCTCATTTTGATCCAGCCCAGAACCCAGTCCCTGAGGGTGGACCAAATGAAAATTTTCCAAAGTGTGTTCCTTGTTTTCAGGGTTGTTAATGAATGTAAGGAATAAAGGGGTTTCATGCTCAAATATGTTGTGAAATACTAAATTTAAACACGGTCATGTCTTTTCTTTATTGAAGGGTTTTTAAAGACTTTATACAATGATACACATTATGATTCTCAAATGGTATATAGCTATGGTAATTCCTAAGCTAATTGACTATGGAATCCTTTTTTCTCTGGAGAAGATCGTTAGGGACAGCATTTTATGAAATGTAGTGCATTGTCCTAAGGAAAGTATTAATACTTGGAGAAGATTGGTGTTGCTTAGTGTTGCTCGGCTTGACTTGCTCTCTTATTGCTCACCCACGGCTTTCATTTATGAATGAGGCCAAAATCTCTTTGGAATTACAGGTATTTTTTATTAGTACAATTTAAAAAAGAAATTATTTATTGATTTTTCAAGAGAGAAAGGGAGAGAGAGAGAAACATCGATCTGTTGCTCCACCCACACAATGTGCTCATTGGTCGACTCCTGTATGTGCCTGGACCCAGGAATTGAACTCTCAACCTTGGTGCATGCTCCAACCAACTGAGCTCTCAGGCCAGGGTATCAGTACAAACTTTTAAGTGATATTGGCAATAATAAAACAATATAACTTATATTTATAATGGCATAATTGGGGGCACATAGTTGACCCCTACTAGATCACAAAATCCTTGAAGTAGCTCATTCATTTTTGGGTCTCTATGACAGAGCTCATTGACACTAATCATATTAGTTGAATTGAATTACTAATTTGTTGAAGAATTAGAATTAAATATTTTTTATTCTTTAAATAATTAGGAAACTGTCAGTTTTTCCTTATTTCTGTGTCTCTGGTTCTATTTTGCTTGATGTTTGGTTTGTTCATTAGATTCCACTTATAGGTGAGGTAATATGGTATTTTTCTGTTGCCACCTGGCTTATTTCATTTAGTGACCCAAGAGGAGGAGGGAGGGGGTAATGGGGGGAAAAGAAGGGGAAGTGTCTAGTCAAGGAACATGCATAAAGGATCCATAAACAGGGACAACAGGGTGGGGATTGACTGTGGGGGGAGGGTAGGACGGGGAGAGCAAGGGGGGGAGAATTGGGACAACAGCAATTTGAATAACAATAACAAATAAACAAACAAATAAATAAGAAACTCTCACTTCTTTTTTCCAACAATGGATTGTTTTGAAGCATTGCTTTTTGGGTCACAAAGCTACAACTGAGCTGGCTGCACTGAGTGTCCCCATTTTAATTCTTGGGAGTAAATTGTGAGCAAGCATTTTACTCTTTTACAAGTTTCTTTCAAATTTACTGAAATATCTGTTATACATTTGCTAAAGGAAAAAATGATAAATCTTTATTAGTTAGAGAAATCAAGATTTTGTTTAGGCACTAAAAGAGGGCCTTAAGTAACAAACCCTTAATATGATAATTTAATAAAAGTGTAAGAGAATGTGATAAAGAACAGTTCACTGTAAGATTTTGTTGTTCTTTATATCAGTAATGGGACCTACTCTGGCAATATGAAAACAAGCTAGGCAAAGTTAAGATGCTTTAGATTACATGAGTATACATACTTATAATGCTTATAACATACACATTTCATTTTAATTTATGGGCTTAAAAGAACAGTGATTAAGTAGGAGATAGAAGAGCTTTTTAAACACCTTCTGGGGAGTGATTTCTATTCTTTGCTGTCACATCTCCAATTATTCTTTCTCTTCAAATACTTATTCCCTTTCTTTGAGTTTTCCTGGTGCAGGTGGCTGCCATTTGTAGAGCTATCAATTTTGCTGCCCCTTTTTAAGGCACTATTATTTATGCCAGTTCCTGCTTAACCTTCTTTTGATTCGTTTAGACAAGAACAGCTACAAAACATTTTAAACAGCTCAGGAAAAAGGTTAACTTTAAGGATAACATGTTATCATGCATGGCCTCCAAATAAAATGTTGAATCTGTTCCAGCACAACTCTCAGGGATTGTGACTTTAACATGCTTTTAATTTGAGTCACTCTTTAACAGGCCAGAACTGTGAGGCTTGACGCTGTCAAAGCTGTGTAACACCAGCAAGGCTATTCCCTGCAGTGGCCGAGAACATAAGCTCCGTCAGGACAAGTTTTTCTCCTCTCTGAACGACAGTGTGAAACTTGTATCTTTTGGAGTCATTGCTTTCTCTCTCTGTTAATTGCTGTTGCATATTTTGCTCTTCTAAGTCATTTGGTTTAACGTGGGTAATGTTAGAATTAATGGCAGGTTTTGTAGTCTGTTAAACCATAAATTACCACTCCTTGTCTTGGTACTGAAAGAGATTACTTAGCCATTCACAATTTCCATGGGATGTTCTCCAGATGTGTGCCATCTGAAGTCTCCTGATGCCTCTCTCCAGTGGACTAAGCTGGCCTCTTGTTGAAGAAACAAAGAACTAGAAAATATATACATCAATGTTAAAACATGCAGGTCCTCAGACAATGTTAAGATGCCTTCACACTTTCACTGAGTCCATTTGCGTTTCCTAACAATGCCCCTACTGTGGTGAGCAAGTGCCTTGGCTGTACTTATCCTTCTTTATGTATAATTTTATGCTAATCCTCGAATTGTTCAAAGAGCCTTTAACAGTCAGCTGCCTTTCGCTGTCTTTTGAGGTATCAAATGATGTTACAACTTGGAAATCCCATAGATGTGGGCAATTGTGTCTTTAAACAATTCTGGCCCATTTGGTTTTCTACTGTGTTATGTGTTAAGGACATGGATCTCTCCAGTCCATCCTGAAAATTGTGGGGTTTCTCCATTTCAAAGAGGCCTAAAGGAGATAGCCATTAAAACAATGTTGCCTCTAATCCAATTTCCCATAATCTCAAACTCTATGCAAAAGCAAATGTTGAACCTGTAGCTGAACCCAGTCTTTTGAATACTAAACCAGGACCCATAATGTATTATCTTACCTATTTTGGGGAAGAGACTGATTGTTTGCAAAATATCTTTGGGTTGCCATTAGTTGGGATTTAATCCTTTAGAAATATTCAGCGCTCAGGCCTATTCAAGTGCCCGAGCCTCAGCTCCTCGAAGCCCCTCCACTCGGCCTGCGCGATTGCTTGTGTACTTAAGCTCCACTTATTTTGTTCAGGTTCACGATCAGGCGAGACAGTTCTGTCAATTCAAAAAGACATTCTTTTTTCAAACTATTGATCTCCGTTTCTCTTGCAAATCCTTTAGTATTGGCTCTCAGGATTACTATAATGTTATAATCATTCTGTTAAGGATTCAGATTTGTGGTAGGTTAAAAAATGGGAACATCAAAAGGATTGAAATGCCCTTGAAGCAATCAATTTTTGTTCATCAAATACAAATGCTGGGAGGCTGCTTTCGGCTAATAATTTATAACTGAATTAATGACACATGGCTTCCTTCAGTCTTTTTTCCTTGCATTGTTTCCCCCCACCTCTTAAATGATTTGTATTCTGAGAAGTGCATTTGAATTGCATAGTATTTTAAACAAGAAGAATGCTTTGGGAAGTGAAAAGCTTGTTTCACTGTTTTTCAAACTGCTATGGCAATAGAAGAAATCTTTTCTTTTTCTTCGGGCTCTGTGAGAAGATCAATCCAATCACGGCATCAGTTCTACTTCCTCTAGTAACAAAAAATGCATTTGTGGTTTCTGTATGGGTGACATCTTAGCAGAAGCTTCCACCAGGAATATAATTTCTGTTAAAATTACCAGTGGCCTGCTGTGTCTCAGTGACTTTTATGCAAAACAGTTCCAACAATCAAAAGTTTATTAGTAATAAGATAATGATGTTATAGTGCAGGATTTCCTTTGGTGTTAATAAATACAATTCACAGATCTCTGTTAACATAATGATTAAAAGTACTAAATATTAAGAAGTTCTGAAGGCTTTATTTTCAATTGCATTCCTCAAGTATCCTCTTCTATGCTTCAAAGTGAGGATGTAGATGTTTACATTTTGGACAGTGAAGGAATCTTCCAACAGGAGCACTGAATCTCTATTCACTTCTTATGTGTCTAGTGAACTTCACTGACAGCAACCAGAGGGGAGGTGGGAGGGGATATTGGGGGAAAAGGGCAGAAGGGTTTTCAAGGAACACAAGCAGGACACATGGACAAAGCCAAAGGTGGGTAGCATTAAGGGTGGGAGGTGGGGATGGTTGAGGTGGAGGGGAGTGGTGGGGGAAAATGGAGATAACTGTACTTGAACAACAATAAATTTTTTTTTTAAAGTATGGATTTGGTCTCCACCTATATAGAAATTTTGATTATTTAGATAGAAATAGTTGAAAATTTTCTTTACTCAATTAAAAGATAGTAAAAGTTAATAGAGATGTGAACAAAATGGTCAGAAGTAGAGCAGTTGAGAAAAAATGTTTTTTGACTATTTTAGAAGCATTTACATAAATGTAAAATTAGAATCTAATTGTGCAACGTCTAGTGTTGTTGACAGTTAATTTTGTTAGCTCAGTCTGAGTTGCTATCACATTTGAAAATAATAAAACTTTTTTCTAAGTAGTTCACAATGAAGACTTTTACTAACTAACAACATCTCTTTCATTCCCATTCTGGTTCAAATAATTGATAATAAATACTCAGTGAATGCCTTGTCTACCATCTTTGAGATTCCAGGGTCCACCAGTGAGCCTGGCACATGGCCCGCATGCAGAAAGCACTAGTTGGAAGAATGAGAAAGCCATGCTTTGTGTCCATCTTAGACATAAATTCAAACATTACAAGATGTTTGAGTCAAATTTCCAAATGTTCTGAAAATGCTGGCCTGTCTCAACTTTGTCAAATGAGAGTAGACGAAAATCCATAGACCTACAGCTATGTCATCTTTGTGTTTGGGCAACAAGGAAAGCGAAAGTGGAAGCGCCCTCTGGGATAGTATGCAGGGGAACTATAGGTCATGCTTTTTGGACTTTAAGAAAAATTATTTTGTATGTAGAAAGTATTTTTAACTTCTCAAAGTTTGAGAGCCTGTGTTAATTTTTATTCTCACAGCAATGCTGTGAAGAAGGTAGAGGAGGCATGACATTTGATTCTCTTTCTGAAACAGAGGAGAGTGTTCTAACAGCCTTTTTGAGGCAAAGCTGGAAAAGGAACCTATGGTCCCTGACTCTTAACCTTGGATTTTTCTCTCTTAATGTATGGTGCCATATTTGGATGATCTTAGAGGCCTAGCAAATGTATTCTTCCCCTTTTCCCATTTCATTATGTAATTACACTCCATTGCATAGAATATATTCTAGGTGGCAGCAGAAATTGTGAGTATACATTCAGTAAGGGTGGAAATTTTGGTAAAAGATGGGTTTCCATCATTATACTTTGATGGTTATTTTGGGGATTCCAACATAAAAATAGACATATTTTTCCTTAAACAATAGCTCTCAAGGACTTCTGTTTTTTTCTTCCCATATTTGAATTGAAAGTTATCCTGAAGAAATAAAAATACAATTTTCACCAAAGTGTAAACAATGCTTTCCTCAGGGATATAGGCCTTTTGATGAGAGAAAACCTACATGCCACAGAAATGAAGCTGTGATGGAGGATTCTACGTATCAGCAAATCAGGAAGTCTTTTCAACAGCAATGTCTCTGAAATCTTACCAGCCCCATATGGTGCTGCCAGTTTCATACCTTTTCAAAGAGTGGTCTCAGTGGTCCAGTTTGAAAATCCACTTCTCATTGTCTGAGTCAAAATCCACTTCCAGAGATGTTTAATTTAAGCACTGTTTAATTTAAGCCTTATTAGTATTTTCTACAAGTCATTTTTACAAAGCCTTTGATATTTGGAAATTTTGTAAATTTCCCACTGCTTTTCACAGTGTTGAGATGAAGTCTCACCTTCAGGTTCTTTCCTTGCCTGAGGCACTCAGTGTTGTCTGCCATAATCTCTGTAAACTCAGATCTATAGAAAGCCATGGCAGAATGTTTGTTACCTCTCGTGTCATGTGATATTTATCTAGCTGCAACAATTATACTGTTCGTATTTGGAAATAGATACCAGACCACTTGTTTTAAATACCCCTGGCACTTTTCTGCAGGTGGTGAGGGTAAGGAAGAGCTTCCTATCTTGGAATAACTGAGTTATCATCTTTTTAAACACAGACTATGTTTGCTACTAGTGGCCTTTAGGGTCTTACTACATGCAGGTGTGAATGTGGGTGGGGAGAGGGAGCAGACTCTGCCAGCTGTCACAGGGTCAGACATAATACTAAGTGGCAACAACACTTACCTATTAATAACCTGTTAGAAGCCGGCACCAACATGGAGTGAGGTTTTTTGCTTTAAAGGAAGAACCATTGCTTCCTGATTTGTTATTCACACACTCCAAATACACAGGCAGGCAGAGGGATCAGAAGAAAAACATGCACATGTGTCATATAATTTTCAGCTGCAAGACCGAGTCTACTCCCTATTTATTTGCTTAAAAAATATATATATATTTTCCATGGAACATGGTTTCACAAAATAGGAGCTGGTGCTCTCTTCCTAATACAACTTCTGAGAGTGGGTAGTGTTGACAAAGAAACACCCTGTAAGCCACTGGATATTAAGCCATACTTTCCAGGTCTACTTAAACCAAATGTCTGGCCCCAGATCCTTGCATGCTACAGGCACCCTGTAGACTCAGTAAGTTTAGCAGCACTTAGTATAATTATAAATAATAAATAAAATGAAATGTTTTAAATAAAAATCTGAATTTACCTCAATGGATCTGAACAATTTGTTAAAACACACAGACTTTGTGTATTCGGTTCACTTATGGCAAACACCCATGTTGCTGTCTTTGCTGCACATATATTTGATGGAATTAAGGTGGGGAAGAGAGGGGAAGTAGAAAGCAATTTCTTTTCCAAGTTTGAAGGTTTTCTCCTCTCCTTCAGTAGTTGAAAAAAAGAATTCTATTCAGGGAAATAAAACCATTTTCTCCCAATATTGAAGCATTTGATATTTATTATTTTTACTGTCTCTTTCTCACCTATAAAAGATTGAATCTTTTCTGAATAATCAAGAGAAAGAAAGAAAATCGTTTAACACCATTTCACTTCATAAAATCAGAGCGTTGGCTCTTTCAATTTGCAAGAAAAAATAACATGCTTGCCCGAGAGGTCCATAAGGAGGCCAGGAGGCTGCCTCAGGATTGACGAGTGGGACCTCAGCCGGGACTGGGACATTTTTTAGGATAAGATGGCAACTCTGTCTACTGAACTTTCCTGAGACTTTACCTCTCCCCTTTACTTTTGTATCTGCTCTCTTCCTGCTTCACCAATAACTCCTCTCAGGGATTAATCTCTTGGGATCTTAGCTGGTGAGGTGCCAGCCAGTGTGATGTACAGCTGTGAACACTGTTCTTCCTCCCATGGTATTTGATGGTGTCCAGGGCTCTGGATTTAACCAGGGCTGGTCAGGGTGACAAGGTCATAGGGGACAAAGCAAACATGGCATCCTCCACTGTGGAAGAGTGGATGTAAAGGTGTATCTTCAAATATAAATTTCCTTTGATGTATTATGCACTACATACACACTTATTATAGATTATATAATATATATCATATATAGTTGAATCTCATGTATGTTCTTGAACATAATCAGTCAGTTGTGCTTGGCACATATAAGCTTTCAATACACACTGCTGTAATTTGCAGAGAAGTCTATCACGTTCTGCTTATCATGCTCATGACTCTGTAAGAGCCAAGACTGAGCCATATGTAATTGGGGTAATAAAGCCACCAATTGCCATAGGGCTCAAATCATTATTTGATGTGAAAATAGTTTAGAAAGTATGGACTAGTGCTATATACATCAAAAGAATTATTACTAGATATATGTTCAAAGCCAGATTTAGGAAATTTGTTAAAGATCAAAAATCAGACTCTGAAAAGTTTGTGCCCATGTTTTTGGAAAATTGTGCTTCAGTTTTGGGAAGCTTGTATTCTGCAGGTATCTGGACAGTCTGCGTAGATCCATGATCTCAATGTATTCAAACATATCAGCATGTTATCCATCTCAATAGCTCAGAGTAAATCATGTATTTGTTCCTTTAAATTGAAATCCTTCACTCAAGCAGTGGCAGAAAGGGAATAATTTTGTTTCTACTGAGAAGAGTGAAAACTCTGTAACGGTAAGAGTTGTAGGTAAGATGGTAAGGGGTAAAAAGGATAATGGGGTACTTCTGGGTGGGAGCATGGATGGTAGTTGAGAAGGAATCAGAAATGGTTTTGTGGGGAGCAGGTGGCTTCCTGTGTGGAGTCCATGAAGAATAACAGAAATGGGGAGAGAGGATTTTAAAGATGTTTTATTGTATAATATTGTCTTTTCCCTTCCCCCACCAGCCCTATGTATTTTCTGGAGAGCCTTTCTGAAAATTATACTTAAAATGAATCAACACACCAGAAGATAGGCTCCAGGGCCACACATATTGTTTGAATTGTACCTTCAAAACCATTATTCTCTGAAGAAAAAGCATTTATTGAGCACCTACTGTATTCCAGTGAGTACTGATTACAGAGCCAGTCAGCACATGGCACTTCCCAATGGCTGCCAGTGGTCCAGACATGGACACATGACCCTAGAAGCCCAGTGGGACTGAATCAAAGCTTCATTCTACACATGGAGAGAACTTTATTCTCTTTTTTGTGAACAAGAAAGCACAGCCTTGACTATCATTAACAGTCATCTTTTGACCACGAAAGAAAACCAATTTGAGGTGGAAGCTGTTAGCCCTGGAAGGAAAACATTTCTTGTTAGTTGTTGGTTTTTTTGTGTGTGCACATGCATGTTGTTGTTGTTTTTCAGGCAATACTGGAAGTACAGTGGACACATATGTGGTTAGGTTTAATCTCTGTAGGAATCATTTTTCTACTGTAGTAAATACATGTATTATATAAACATATAATACAAACAAACAAATACAAAGTAGTAAATATCAATTACTATAGGTAGCATTTTAAGATGGTCACCAAGATTCCTGTCTGCAGGTGCATAAGCCCTGTGCAGTTGAGTGTGAGCAGGACCTGTGGAGATGATGGGACACCACTCTGGTGATTATGTTATCTTCTGCCAAAGGTGAGAGAATTTTGTTCATGTCATTAAGGGCCCAAATCAGTTGGTTAAGTTAATCCAAAAGGAGATTATTCTTGGTGGGCTCAATTTATTCAAAAGACAAACTGGGCTCTTCCTGAAGAGAGATATTCTCCTGCTGACCTTGAAGAAGTAAGTTAGTGTGTTTTGAATTGGGCCATGTGGCAAAGAAATGAAGCAGCCTCTAGAAACCAAGTGTGGGTCTTCACTACTAAGACAGGGAGTCAAAGTAGTTCTGCCTAATATACACAAAGAAACATAGGGAGGCTGCCAAAATGAGGAGACAAAGAAATATGGCCCAAATGAAAGACCAGAACAAAATTCCAGAAAAAAACTGAACAAAATGGATACAAGCAATCTATCAGATGCAAAGTTAAAACCACTGGTTTATTGGGATGCTCAAGGAACACATTGGGTGCTTTAACAGTAGGGAAAAGAACCAGACAGAAATAAAGTTTACGCTAGGTGAAATAGAGGAAAATTTACAGGGAACCAACAGTGGAGGGGATAAAGCTAAGAATCAAATCAATGATTTGGAATATAAGGAAAAAATTTTTCAATCAGAACAGCAAGAAGAAAGAAGAATCCCCTCCAAAACAAGGATAGGCTAAGTAGCCTCTGGGACATTTTTGAATGTACCAATGTCCAATGTACTGATGTCCAAATCATAGGGATGCCTGAAGGAAAAGAGAAAGAACAAGAAATTGAAAGCTTATTTGAAAAAACAATGAAAGAAAACTTCCCTAATTTGGTGAAAGAAATAGACATACAAGTCCAGGAAGTGCAGAGAGTCCCAAACAAGATGGAAACAAAGAGGACCATACCAAGACACATCATAATTAAAATGCCAAAGGTTAAAAATAAAGAGAGAATCTTAAAAGCAGCAAGAGAAAAACAGAGAGTTATCTACAAAGAAGTTCCCATAAAACTGTCAGCTTATTTCTCAAAAGAAACTTTGCAGGCTGGAAGGGGCTGGCAAGAAATATTCACAGTGATGAAAAGCAAGGACCTTACACCTAGATTACTCTATCCAGTAAAGCTATCATTTAGAATTGAAGGGCAGATAAAGTGCTTTCCAGACAAGGTAAAGCAAAAGGAGCTCATCATCACCAAGCCATTATTGTATGAAATGTTCAAGGGACTTATTAAAAAAAAGATCAAAACTATGAATATTAAAATGACAATAAATTCACAACTATCAGCAATTGAATATAAAAAACAAATTAAGCAAACAAGCAGAAAAGGAACAGAGTCATAGATAAGGAGTTCATTTGGAGGGTTATCAGTTGGAAGGGGGAAGGAAGAGAATGGAAGAAAAGGTGTAGGGATTAAGAAGTACAAATTGATAAGTACAAAATAGACAGGGGAATGTTAAGAACAGCATAGGAAATGGAGTAGACAAAGAACTTATATGCGTGACCCATGGGCAAGAAGCAAGCAGGGATTGCTGGAGGCAATATGGGGTATGGGGTGGAGGGTGGCAAAGGGAGAAAAATTGGGACAACTGTAATAGTGTAATCAATAAAATAGATTAAAAAATAACTTAGGTTTAAGACATTCAAAAATAAAAGAACAAAATATTTTATTTTAAATTAATTAATTTTATTATTGTTGACACTCTTATAGGTGTCCCTCATTTCCCCCTTTTGTCCCCTTCACCTAACCCCTCCCACCTTCACCATCTTGTTGTCTGTGTCCATGGGCTATGACATAGACACAATTTTTATTATTTATATTACGTGGTAGACATGTTTTTCATGTTTCTGTATGTCTTCATAATTATTTTTAAGCACTGAATAATACCTTATGAGTTAATGGGTTAAAATTTTTATAATCATTTTTCTGTTGGACATTTAGATGATTAAAATTTTTTTTAATTCTGCTACTTTAAATAACATTAATTTTTGCTAACAAAGTTAACATTTTCCTATACATGAATTTTTCTAAAGATCATACTAATGTTCTTAGTATGTGTTTCCAGAAATAGAATTATTGGCTTGAAGGTATAAACATTTCTTTGGACCTACCTCTTTCCCCCCAGTTTTGCCAATGCACATGCTCTCCAGTTCTGTGAGCTGCTCTTTGCTTCTTCAGGAGCCTCTTGCCACCTTTATAAATTATCTTTTTAAATGTTGGCCATTTAATTATTTTTTCATCTTTTAAAATTTTATTGTTTTTCAAGTACAGTTGTATGCCTTCCCTCGCACCTCTCCCCCCACCCCAACCATCCCCACCTCCCTCCCCTGATTCCACACCCCCTTGGTTTTTTAAGAATCAGCTTTATTGAGGTATAATTACATCTAATAAAGTGTGCCCATGTACATTCAATAGATCCTGGTAATTGTATATATCCATGTAATCACCATCACAATCAAGCTATAAAATATTTCCATTGCTCCTCAAATTTTTGTACCCCTTAGCAGTTAATACACCGCCTTCCTGATCCTGCCTTCCTGCAACCCCTGATCTGCTTTCAGTAAATTAGTGTGGCTGGTTCTACTACAATCTCAGATAAATGGAATTATGCAGTCTGCATTTTTTTGTGTCTGCTTTATTTTGTTCACCATAATATTTTTGAGATTGATCCATGTGGTTGTGTGTATCAGTGGTCTGTTTTTTTTTAAAATTATTGTATAGGATTCCATCGCATGCATACACCACAATTTGTTTATTAAGTGACTTGCCTGTTTTTGAACACATGGGTAGCTAATTTTGGGGTAATATAATAAAGCTGATCTAGACACTTGCATTCAGCATGTTTTTACTTCTCTTGAGTAAATAATATCTAGAAGTAGGATTGTTGAGTCCAGTGAATAGCACATACTTACTTAATTTTATAGAGAACTGCCAAAGTATTTTCTAAAGTAGTCTTGCCAATTTACATTCCCCTTAGCCATGGATGGGAGTTCAACTGCTCCATCTTTGTGAACACTTGGTATGGTCAGTCTTTTTAATTTTAAGGATTCTAGTGGATGTGAATTGGTGTCTCATTGTAGTTGGTTATTTAATTTCAATATGATCATTACACAGTTTTGATGTAAAAACCAGTTCATAAAACGGGATTCTATTATTATATAAAAATAAGGATAAATGGAATAAATGAATAGTAGAAATTTAATTTCTATTATAGTAATGAAAATAAGAGGAAATTAAGGAAGCTGAAAAGAAACCACATTTTGCAGAAGAAATGACAAGACATTAAATTGACTTTATCACGTAAGATGATTTCACGAAGGATAGATATTTTGATTTGTTTGAAATAAGCAGACCCCCTAGACATCAGCATATGGGGCCATGGAGGCAACATCAGCATTGTGAGCTACTTTTGGAAAGGCTTGCAACTGGCCAGGTGCCTGCAGTTAACCTATGGAAGCAGGCAGACCTTCCTTCCTCTTACTTGCTCAGTGAGAAAATACACTGAGGTTAAATGATTGCTTTTCTCATCATGCTGCTAGAAGTAGTGTTAATAAATACAAAATGCAGCTTCTCAGGTTGATGCACTCTTTCACCTCCTACACCCAGGAACAAAGGGGATGGAATTGAGTATTTACCATCGTTGGACAATGATCTCCCTGTCCATTTCTACTCAGGCTTTGGTGTACTGGGATAACATTTGGATTAGGTCTGTGGAAGTAGAAAGAACAACTCCAGTCTATTGGCTAACTTAAGTCAGAGTTAAGAGGAAAAAAAAAAGATGATACGCCTGAGTCAGCAATAATCATGTCCAAAGGTCTCAGTCTCCAGTGTGCTTCATAGCGGGCCAGGGGCTTATTCCCCAGTCAAAAGCCTTTGTGAATCTAATTCCTACACCATGAAAATCAATTTTATTGCTTTATGCAAAACTTTGTAAAATGTGTAGAGACATGTGGTAGTCGATTTTAATCAGATGCTCTTTTACTTTTTAATTTTATTTATTTTATTGAATTTATTGGGGTGACACTGGCTCACAAAACCATACAGGTTTCAAGTGTACAACTCAACGATATATCATACGCACACTGCATCATGTGCTCATTGCCAAAAGCAAAGTCTCCATTCCTCCTTCTCCCCACTTCCACCTCCACCCAGTCCCTTTTCCCTCCGCCTATCACTACACTGTTACCTCTGTCTATGTGTTATTTCGCTTAGTCCCTTCACCTTCTTTCATCCAGGTCCCCTATGACAGCTGTTAGTCTGTTCTGTGTATCCATGCCTCTGTTTCTATTTTGTTCATCAGTTTATTTTGTTCATTAGATTATACATATAAGTGAGATTGTATGGTACTTGTCTTTCTGTGGCTGGCTTATTTCACTTAGCCTTTTGACCCAGTGATTCTACTTCTGGGAATATATCTGAAGAAACCTGGAATACTATTTTGAAAACATATATACATTCTTATATTCATTGCAGCATTATTTACAATAGCCAAGATCTGGAAACAGCCCAAGTGCCCATCAGTAGATGAGTGGATAAAAAAACTATGGTACATTTACACAATGGAATACTACTCAGTCATAAAAAGGAAATCTTATCTTTTGCGACAGCATAGATAGATCTGAAGATTAGGTGATCTTTTAAAGATAAACAAAAAATGGTAACAATGACAACATTCAATTTAGAAATTCTCACAAGACCAGAAATATTCCCATTCTGTGAAATGTCACTGGTTCGGATATGTGTACTGGTATTTTTGTCCTAATGTGATATCAGAAAGCTTAAAACCTCAAAGAGATTCTCAAAGAATACTGAGTTGAGCAACTTGTCCTCTGTGATGGGGAACAAAGTTTGATCAGAGTGAATGAAATTGATGCTTGCAATTATTCGGAACCATATCATTATCACTATACACTATTTTTCATTGACATTTTTTATACCTTTACTAAAAAGGAATTTGAGGAGACAAATTATGCATCTTGGTCTATATGGTGGTTATAGTGAAAGCACACAGATTGCATTCTGATTTATCCTTTGTTCCTATTGAAACCATATTTTCAAAATTCAATCAAATAAATAATGCATTGTACTATTACTCTCAGTTTTCTGAGATATGTAATTTTCTAAGTCATCTAACTAAAGACTTACAAGGGTCACTTTATCTTTTTTGTCCAAAGTGTCATTTTTAAATTTCAATGCTGGAGTGTTGATACTCTAAACTAATTAATATTCTTTAAAAATATGCAAAGTAACTTGTGAAGTTGTTGCCACCAAATATAAAACTTGAAACTTATGCCTCCAAGCAATGAGCACTTCAGAGAAGACTCCAGAGAGAATTAGACCCAGGATTCTCTTATTGAGTTTTAATACATTTCAAACACTACATATGAAAAGGAATAGCATATTGAAAATGGAGATCATATGTATGGTGTAGCTTTTCTTCAGAAATCCCTTAAAGTTGAAAAAATTGGCAGTGAAGTGCTATTCCTTCAAGCTGAGAAATGGCGCCTTGGCACATCAATAGGGACCTGGGTGAAATCCAATATGGTCCATCCTTAGTAAAGAATACTATTCAGCTGTTGAAAAGAAAGAGGTAGATTTACACATATTGACTTGGCAAGATCTCTAAGATGTATTTTTAAGTGAAAAAATGCATGGAATAATAATATCGTATAATGTCATTTATACAAAAAAGACAAAGCATAATTGCGATATGAACACATATATGTGTAAATGGATGCCATGCATGCTGAACTATCAACAGGTGTTACTTCTGGGAGGGTAGCAGGTGAGTATGTGTTGGCATCTGCTTGAGTGTATGAATGTATATGTATGCTTTACAGGTAGCATGAGAGGCAGTGAACCAGAAATTAACATGTTTTGTTCTGCATGATTCTTTTCACTTGAATATTTTACAAGACTATATTTAGGTATATGGCAACTACCCCTAAACAAGAAAAAATTAATTAGAAGTATCATCAGCCAACTCAAGGTTATAATATGATACTGGCATATACCCAAATCTGTAACATATCCATAGAGAGCAAAATTGAAGACTGGTTTGGAATCAGCTCTGTAATGCTAAAATAACTCATTGAAGAAGGAAATAAATTCAGTCACAACCCAGTGATAAGTTGTAAGCTCTGTAGGCTGTCTTACTCTCTACTCTATTTCTCCTGCCTTGCACAGGTGCCCACATAGAGCAGGCATTCCATAAATATAAGTGGAATGAGTGATTTTTGGTTTGTTGAAAGCATATGCTTTTTGTGATTTAAAATGGAACAAATGATATTACTTAGCATATTAGAGACAGTATGGATTTTACTACCTGGATTAGTTCAGTTTCCTCAGCAAAGATAACCACATGAAGAGCCCTAGCCACCAAGTGCTTTGTGAAACAGAGGCCTGAGAGAAACCAACATGGCATCCAGCTCCGTGCCAAATGGAAATTCTCTGGTGTGACAGCAGTGTCCAACCTTCGCTAGATGCTGCATATGGCTTCTTGAGCCACTCTTTCAGCATCATCTGCCAGCAGTGCTTGACAGGAAACACGAAGCAAGATCTTGCACAACCTGCCCCTGGATTTCGGCCAGGCTGCCTACCCTGTGTGTGACAAAATTGTCGGCAACACATGATCTTTGGGGAGGACGTATGTGGAGAATGGATGGAAATGAAGGCGGTGCACCAAGCTGAAACGGGATCACCACGAGCAGGGTAAGCAGAAGAAATACTGCGATTTAATATCGAATGATAAGCTGTGGAGGTGGACTTCTGGGAAATCAGATGCAATGGCAAAATTCCTTTCAAGCCAAGTCCCGCTGCAGGGATGGGGAAGAGAATAATAAACGAAAGAAATGTTTTTTTAAGTTTTAGTGTTTTTTTTTAAAGATAAATCAAGTATATTTTATTTTATTTTTTTTAAACATTTTATTTTTAGAGAGACAGGAAGGGTAGGAGAAAGAGAGGGAGAGAAACATCAATGTGTGGTTGCCTCTCACATGGCCCCCACTGGGGCCTGGCCCGCAACCCAGGCATGTGCCCTGACTGGGAATCCAACAGCAACCCTTCGGTCCACAGCCCACACTCAATCCACTGAACTACACCAGCCAAGGCAAATTTTAGTTTTGACTGAAAGAATATCAATCCATCAACGGATGGGGTATAAAATAGTCTGCCTATCAATGACTGTCTTAAGTATGGTGATCACCAACAATCGTACTAGTTTTGGGCACACAGTGATTTTGCACAGTAGTATATGTCTATTAATGTTACACTTATGTGGAAAGCGTGTTTTCACAGAATCATGATGTTTACCTAGGCTTGAGATTTGCAACCATGTCATATTTTAAAACTGGAAAATGATTCTGTGTTCATAATTTCCAATGTAAAATGAAAACATGGGCCATCTGGAAATTATCAAAATGCAATGTAAAGGCAATGATGCCATTTACTGTACAGAATCAATTTAGCACACTAATAAACACACACACACACACACACAGAAACCTTGAAAAAGCAGGTGATTTTTTTTCTCCATAGAACTTTTCATTTAAATTCTGTTGCCATTTCTGTGCAGTAAATTTTATTGTCACACAGCCATGGCTAAAGTGCTTTTTATTTGATGTAATCCTACTGCATCATTAAAATATCAATGTTTTTATGTTTTGCAAATATTTGTGGACACCATTAAGCAACATGAAGCATAGTGCAGTAACAAATGTCTGTTTTATGGCCACTGTCAGACTATATATTGTATAATGCCCCAGTATTACCAGCCAGCTAGACCTGAATTATCACAACTCTAAGTCCATGAAACACAAGACACATATATAATCTCCCTCAGTCCATGTATTGAAATGTTAGAATTAAAAGGTTGGGCTATCAATTCAGGCAGAAAATGTCATTTTCCAGAGGAATTTTTCATTCAGGATTTAAAGAAAAAAAAGGAAGAAAAGGCAAAGGAATGATGCTGAGGGCTGATTTTTCAGAACAACTCAGAACCTGAGGAAAGATTTTATGCCTGACGGTAGAAACACAGGTGAGAGGAGAAATGAATATGAAAGCCAGAGAAGCTGTTCTTTTTCTTTTGCCACTGTGTTTATTACTAAAATTTTAATTAACAAAGATATTTGTATTATCAGTAAATAATGTTGGTTTGTGATGTTACAGATTTTTTCTCAACTCACAATTCTACTGGAGAGATGCCAAGGAGATTTATGTTTTAAACTATAATGACAAATTACCGACAACATATGGTTCATGGCAAATACTGAACAAATAGTCTCTAAGTTGCTCTGGAATGTGACCAGCTAAGGTGCAGCGGGAATCTATATGAGATTGGGTCAAAATAGGAGACATTTTTGTCATGTAATTAAGCAGAGTTAGTGTGGACTCGTAAACTCAGAGATTCAATTTGCCCTATGACAGAAGCTCCTTAACTTACTGTTAAATATTTCCTTTCGTCCTCTATTTTTTAGCATTTCTGTAAATCATAAAAGACAAGTCACCTCCCTCTGCCTTTACATCCCTTGGTCTTCTTTTCTGTGGAGCTTTGAAGGTGGTGCAAGAATCAATTTCATTGACTACAAATGACAATATTAATCATAAGACGTTGTCAGGACTCATAATGGTGAATGTGTCTAGAGGAGTCGAGTTGGTAGAATAATTTGCCTGCTGTAGTTCCCCTCATCATTGTGGTCTTGCATGGCAGCAGTTGGAGGGGTGAGAGGGAGCTGCTGGATCTGGCTGCCAGAGACAAAGCAGGGGAGAGAAAAAGACATTTAAAAGCAAGTGTTCTACTTTCAAATGTACTCTATTCAAACAGCCAGGGCATTTCACAGAAGGCAAGCCATTACCAACCATGAAAGAGATTTCAAAACTTCTTTTTGAACTATGCAGACCAAATGCACACAATCTGCTTTCTAAAAATACTCTGCCATACAATGTTTTTATTTTTAATTGTCTGTTTATATAAATTTCAGAGAATCTCTTCCAACTGAAGAGTCGCATCCTCCGCTGACAAAAGTTGCCTCATCTGTTAGATGATCATTTGAACTATAACTTCTCCCCCCAAGTGTTTTTTAAAATGAGTGACAGTTGGCAGGCTTGATGTTTGCTCCATAGTGAGTCAGTCATATTAGTGATATCGACAATATTTGTGACAGGGTTATGAGATGCTTTGATCAATAATTCTAAATTTTAAAAAACCACAGATTTACCTGGAGCATTTTCTCTCATGAGATAAATTGTGTTGGAAAAAGAATAAAAATGGGTATTTTATAATTTATGTCTCTAATTAAAAAGAAAATGTTTAATAGATAAAAATTCTACTTCAGGTCAGAATATATGGAAATAAAGGAATAGGTTCTTATTCACATAAATGAACAAAATTGAATTTTTAAGGACTTAAAAATAAGTAACAGAAAGAGAGAAGGAGCTCCTACCCTTCGTGACAGCATGGATGGAACTGGAGAGCATTATGCTAAGTGAAATAAGCCAGGAGGTGAAAGACAAATACCATATGATCTCACCTTTAACAGGAACCTAATCAACAGAACAAACAAACAAGCATAATATAATCAAAGACACTGAAATTGAGAACAAGAGAGGAGAGGGGTAGGAATTTCATGGGAAAAGGGGAAGAAACGTTTAGAGCAACAAGTATGAAAGACACATGGACAAAAGCTGGGGGGGTGGAAATGGGAGGGAGCTGGGGAGGGCTGGGGTGGTGGGCTGGGATGGGAGTAGAAGACAGAAAACTGTACAAGAACAACAATTAAAATAAAAAATAAGTAACAGATTGAATTATTTTAAGTAAAACTATTTAAAATATGTTTAAATGCAGTAGGCAGATGTTAAAGTTTCAATCTGATGAAATTTCAAAACAAGTTATAAAATTAAGACATTTTTCTGATTGCAGTTGCTTTTTAAAAACCTAAATAAAACTTTGGAGCATTACTTCTTTTCATATATTTATAATATAAAATATATATCAATGTTGGAATATGAATTTTTAAAATATGTGCATCTGTCATTGAATTTGTGTATCTTTTTATGTTCGATGTAAACAATGTTAGGTGAAGTTAGGTTTTTTAGAATTGCTTTACAAACTAGTTCATAAAAACATTAAATCTTACAATCAGCCTAGGTTTTCTTTCTGACTTGTTTCTCTTTTAAGGTTTTCATTTTTAAAAAAATATGAGTATTTGAAGTTTTTTTTTATTTCAGGTAGGGGGGACCTATGCAGGATTGTGTGAGTAATTCTCCCTGTCACTGTTAGTGGAGATTTGGGAGTGTTGCATGTGGGCCGTTAGAATTAGATACAGACACTGAAGACCAGATGAAACAAACTACATACAATTGATGATTTTTTTCAAAATTACGTTTCTTAAAAATGTAGTCGAGTAGCATAAAGATAATGTTTATATTTTTCTACACCCATATTATAATGGTTAGAGTGGAATAGTTTTGGTCTTTGTGTATTGAAATGGAAGAATATTATAAAAATGTTTGTATAATGGTGAGTATATGTATTTGTAAGTTTTAAACAATTTTAGATAAATACTGGGGTAGGTGGTGGTATGAGGAGGAGGAAGATTTTTACTTTTCCTTTTATGCCCTTCTGAACAGTTGGGACTTCTATGTGTTTCTGCTCTTATTTTTTAAATGTAATGATTAAAATAAATATGCTGGATGAAATTTTGTGCTGCTTCCTTTTTCTTTACATTTTGGGTTAAATTTGTTGGGTGATGTTTTTAAAATAGAAGCTTTAAATACATTTTTTAAAAGCTTGAAATTAAGCAGCCTTGTTCTTTAGCAATTAAGAACAGCCTGAAGAGCAGTTATGCATTCTCAAAAATATCATTTAAATTAACTTTGTCTCTTGCTTCCGTGCTACTTCTTGTTATAAAATTTTCTATCTGCATGTTTTGAGGATCAGAATTTTGCTTGACTTAGCATTAGCTCCTTTTCTATCAACTCCCTGTAAAAAGATTTTACACTGGGGTCTTTCTGTGACGTTGCCTAGTTGCCACTCCTGGGTTTAGGAACTCACTGCCAGGATGAAAGTGGAAGTCGTGTGTGAGCCTAAAGGAATTGCCTGTATTTGCTGTTCTTTAAAGAGATAGAATTTTCTCTATCGACCTGGTTTCATTTGGAATTTTATGTTTGGTTGGAATGTCATTGTGGTCTGATTTTGCATGCACAATGGCAGGTCTGCAGTGGACAATCAATTGTCTTTCAGTGCTAAACATCCATTTGGGTATAATTAAATAATGTCTACTATTATTATCTTTTGCCTTCTTCATTTTACTTTTAGTATCTGGGAAAAACATTGCTTAATTTTTTCAAACACCAAAATAGGATTTTTAAAAATTAAAAGCAATGTCAATTTACAAAATAATACTCATCAACTCCTATAACTAGAACTATATACATGTGAGGTAATAATTCAGTTACTTCCAAGATATGTTCTGTTTCTGGCAAAAAAGGACAGAATTATGTAGTGCTACCTTGTATCTAAAAGATGCTAAAGCAGTAAGTTTATTAACAAAATCATTTGAAATACCTATCAGAAAATGTTTAGTCACAATGTTGTCTAGTTGAATATTTCAATTTTTAAAGAGATTTTCTGGTATCATATTGAAGCAATAATAGAACCAATAAGTGATAAGACAGGTTTATATAATAAGTCTAATTAATTAATATGATAACATAAAATAATTATTAAGTTTATTTCTGTTTTAGTAAAAATGCAGAAAATAATTGGTGAATGAATTTCATACAATATAGATAAGAGGGTGTGATACAATTGTTACTTGGATTTTAAAGTGGAAGTTTTGTTTTTAAATTTACAGATATCATGCAGACTTCCAAGATTAATTATATATCTTACACTCAACTTTTTGTGTTGTCATAAAAAGCCTTGTGGGAAATAACAAACTGATCAAATTTAAGTTCAGGTTATTTTTGCTATGCATTTTTGTTAAAAATTATGTGAAGCCTTTCTGCTCTCTCGGAAACATATGTCACTGTGTTCTTTATACTTCTAACAGATAATATTACAATATTCACAACTCTTATCTGCAAAAGTGGAATAAGAAAGCACTATATCACCAAGATTCTTTTTACCATTATGCATTCATAATCCTAAATGAAGTTTAGTTTTTCAATTGCTGGAAATATTATAAGATTATTGATTGGTCTTTGAAAAAATTTGACACAAAGACACAAAGGTTAGTATTAAATTCAGGAAGGAAAAGATTTATAATTCAGGGTTTAGAAAGTTATTTTATTTGCTGATCATTTTAATCAAACTCCATACAAATTAATTTTTAAACTATAATAATGGTTTTTATTTTTTAAAAAAGAGTCAAGCTCTTGAAGCTGTATTTGCAGTGTTGCCTTAATTTTAAATCAATAATGGGTTTTATATTTTCCAACACTTTGATATATTACTGAGAAAACAACTTACTGACTTATATGTTTGAAAATATGATAGTCAAAAACTTACAATGTCAATTTACCTTCATCTTTTTTAAAAACATGACTATTTTTGAGATTTCAGTAACTCACTTTGCAAAATTAACTATGACAGTGATTCAACACTTTTACACACATATTTTTCTAAGTTATATATATAGTCAATTTATTTAGTCTATTATTGATAGGCCTTAGGGTTGTCTTTTTTAATGTTTATTTAATTAAAGGTGAATAAATATTCTTGTGTGTGTACATATATATATATTCACACACACACACACACACAATAAAACACCCTAACTTGATGTTTCATTATTGTTGTCTTCTAAAAGGTAATATTTAATCTGTAAAGTAGGTAAGGTTGGCTTGAGGGATTTTTTTGAAATTATTTTATTGTTGTTCAATTACAGTTGTCTGCATTTTCCCCCCACCCCATCCAAACCCACCTCCTTCCCTTGCTTCCACCCTCCCCCTTGGTTTTGTTCATGTGTCCTTTATAGTAGTTCCTGAAAACCCTTCTCCCCACTGTCCCCTTCCCACTCCCCTCTGGCTATTGTTAGATGGTTCTTAATTTCAATGACTCTGGTTATATTTTGTTTGCTTTTTTCTTTTGTTGATTATGTTCCAATTGAAGGTGAAATCATATGAGATTTGTCCCTCACTGCCTGGCTTATTTCACTTAGCATAATGCTCTCCAGTTCCATCCATGCTGTCGCAAAGGGTAGAAGCTCCTTCTTTCTCTCTGCTGTGTAGAATTCTGCTGTGTAAATGTACCATAGTTTTTGATCCGCTCATTCGCTGAGTTATATTTTAAAAGAAAACATTAACTGGTTAGAGATTTTTCAGGTTGCAGTGCATCAACAGAATGATTTTTTTCTTGCCTATAGCCACAGATTTCTGTTATAAAAATTTTTAGAATATTTCTATTTTGTAAACAGACATTTGTCAAAATTACTACTACTGCTGTTATTATTATTACTACCAATAGGTAATATCAAACAACTTTTCCAGGGACTATGCTTAATGTATTACCTGTATTATCTCATTTAATCCTTACAATAACTATATGAGACAGAGACACTTATCCTATTTTACAGATGAAGCAATTGAGTGAGATGCAGAGAAGGTAAGTAACTTGGCCATTGTTTCACAACTGGCTAATAATGGTGCTGCAGTTTGGAACCTGGGCAGTCTGCACCAAAGCCCACACCTTAAATTCCATAGATATGGGATTCAAATCCATTTGAGTTTGAGTTTCTGTTTTATGGTTGGTTTATATAGCAACAAAATTTATGAGGAAAATAATGTATAATTCTGAAAATGATTTCAGTTTAATATTTTTTACCTATAGGGATGCTTTAAATTTACAAAAAAAAATTGTGTGACTTCTTTATATTTGAGAAAGAAACTGCAGGCAACTAAATGGAATACAATTGAACAAATAGAGGTGAGTTCTTTTTTTTGTTTGTTTATTTATTGCTGGCCTTTTGTGAGCTATTGATATCTAGAAGTAAAGAGTACGCCTTCTGCTCTCAATTTCTTACAATTTGGTTGGAGAATCTGTTGAGTAAATAGGTAATCAGATGCAGTATGAGCAGGACTAGATCAGAGGCAAATCTAATTTCACAGAAAAAAAACTACCTACCTTCCTTAGTCTGAGGGAGAGTGGGAAGGCTTCCTGGAGGAGGTGAACCTTGAGCTGATGCATTTTGAAAGATGTGTAAAAGTTTTCCAGGCAAAGAGGGGGTGGAGTGGAGGAGCTTGCAGGCAGAGGAACACCACATTTAAAGACACAGAGATGAATAGTGGGATGTGATTTGGAAACTTCATGGCCAGAGCATGAGATAGAAGCTTTGGAAATAAAGCTGGAGAAATAGTCAAAACCTGTTAAATAAACTGCCTTGTATATACTATTCTAAGGATCTAAGATTTTATCTTGAAGGTCATGTAAAATCATTTAAAGATAGGGGAGAAAACATAATTGGATTTGTGTTTTAGAAAGATTGCTTCAGCCATATAATGAAAATTTTAATGCAGTAAGGCAAGGCTGGAGTTAGATGGTTGTACATGATCATAATAATCCTTGTAAGATATAATTAGAACTTGAATTATAGCAATAGAAATGGAAATGGAGAGGAGAGGATAGGTTCAAAAGCCACTTAGGTGATGAATCAGTTATGTCCCAAAGGTAACAACTGTTTTCTGTTACTTTAAGTTACTTTTAGTTGGTTTTGAATTTTATATAAAATCATACATTTTTTCAGTCTAGCTTCTTTTACTCAATATTTATATAATTACATGTAGCAGTAAGTTATTTATTCATTGCAATAATAGCATTCACTTATTTGAGTATATAACAATTTATTTAGTCTATTATTGATAGGCCTTAGGGTTGTCTTTTTTGTGTATTTATTTAATTAAAGGTGGATAAATACACACATATATGTACACAAACACATATATGCATTTCTATTAGAAATACTGGCCCATGGTTGTGTGTTTATCATTAGTAGATATATCAAACAGTTTTCCAGAGTGGTTGTATCAGTTTACAGTCCTACCAGCACTAATCAATAGATATAGGTTCTCTAAAGTTTCACCAATAGCTGGAATTTTCAGATTCTTTAAATTTAGCCAATCTGTTGGTTGTGTTATGGTATCTTGTAGTTTTATTTTGCAATTTACCAATGACTGATAATTCTGACCATCTTTTCAGATGCTTGCTGGCCTTTTGGACATCCTTTTTCATAGAGTACCTATTCAATCTCTTGTCCATTAAAAAAATTATATTGTCTGTCTTTTGCTTATTGATTTCTAGAATTGATTTTAAATTCTAGATACAAGTTTCTTGTTGGAAAATACTTTATTGGAACTATTTGGGGAGTATCTTCTGATATGTGGCTTGCCTTAATTCCCTTAATGTCTTTTGAATAACAGAAGTTTTACTTTATTAATCTTTCCTTTGTGGTTAACACTTGTGTCTGTCTAAAATGTATTTGCCTTTCCTAAGTAAGAAGACATTTTCCTCTCATTTCTTCTATAAACTTAATCTATAATAATCTGGATTTTTTCCTCTGAATTGTAAGGTAGGGGTCAAGTTTTATTTTTTTCCTACATGTGTATATCCAGTACACCCCACAGAGTTTACTGAAAATACTGTTCTTTCTTTATCACACTGCAGCATCACCTTTATCATATTCAGTTAACCATATATTATGTAGATCTGTTTCTTCACCATTTTGTTCCACTAGTCAATTTGTGTATCTTTGTTCCAATATCACATTATTTTATTGTTGTAGATTTATGATGTCTAGCTGCATATGTCCTCCAATATTTCTTCTCCTTATCTCTTGATTCATATTTCCATACACATTTTGTAACCATCTTGTTAGTTTTCCCAAACCTACTACTACTAATATAGTTTGATGCCGGTTCATTGGGAAATACCTGTTCTTTTTACAGTTTGGGATTAGTTGCACAGTTTCCCATCCAATTTTGTAGATATCCTCAATTGTAGTCTCTAATTAAGAATCCCTGATATAGGCAGAGCTTTAACTGCTTCCTTTCAGTTTCTTTTATTTTTTTATTTTTATTTTTTAAATTTTATTTTATTTTATTGATTATGTTATTACAGTTGTCCCATTTCCCCCCTTCATTGCCTCCCACCCCCTCCCACCCACATTCCCCTCCTTTAGTTCATATCCATTTGTCATAAGTTCTTTAGCTTCTGCATTTCCCATATTATTCTTGCCCTCCCCCATCTATTTTCTACCTACCATCTATGCTACTTATTCTCTGTACCTTTTCCCCCTCTCTCCTCCTCCCACTCCCCTGTTGTTAACCCTCCATGTAATCTCCATTTCTGTGGTTCTGTTCCCGTTCTAGTTGTTTGCTTTTGTTTTAGGTGTGGTTGTTAATACCTGTGAGTTTGCTGTCTTTTTACTATTCATATTTTTTATCTTCTTTTTCTTAGATAAGCCCTGTTAATATTTCATATAATAAGGGCTTGGTGATGATGAACTCCTTGAACTTGACCTTATCTGAGAAGCACTTTATCTGCCCTTCCATTCTAAATGAAAGCTTTGCTGGATAGAGCAATCTTGGATATAGGTCCCTCACTTTCATGACTTGGAATACTTCTTTCCAGCCCCTTCTTGCCTGCAAGGTCTCTTTTGAAAAATCAGCTGACAGTCTGATGGGAACTCTTTTGTAGGTAACTGCTTCCTTTTCTCTTGCTGCTTCTAGGATTCTCTCCTTAGTTTTAATCTTGGCTAATGTAATTATGATGTGCCTTGGTGTGTTCCTCTTTGGGTCCAACTTCTTTGGGCCTCTCTGAGCTTCCTGGACTTCCTGGAAGTCTATTTCCTTTGCTGGATTGAGGAGTTCTCCTTCATTATGTTTTCAAATAAGTTTTTAATCTTTTGCTCTTCTTCTTCTCCTTCTGGCACCCCTATGATTTGGATATTGGAATGTTTAAAGTTTTTCCAGAGGTTCCTAAGCCTCTCCTCATTTTTTTTGAATTCTTGGTTCTTCATTCTGTTCTGGTTGAGTGTTTATTTCTTCCTTCTGCTCATTGATTTGAGTCCTGGTTTTCTTTCCTGTCACTGCTGGCTCCCTGTGCATTTTCCTTTATTTTGCTTTTCATAGCCTTTACTTCTTCCTCTGTTTTGCAACCATTCTCAGCCATTTCTGTGAGCATCCTGATTACCAGTGTTTCGAACTATGCATCTGATAGGTTGCCTATTTCTTCATCACTTAGTTGTATTTTTTCTGGAGCTTCGAACTGTTCTTTCATTTGGGTCATTTTTTGTCTCAGCACACCTGCTAAATAGTAAGGGGTGGAGCCTTAGGTATTTTCCAGAGCAGGGCAACCCTATTCTCTGACTTGTGGTGCTGTATGTGGGGGAGGGTTCCGAGAGAGAACAGTTTGGCTTGCTCGGCTCTTGGCTGGTTTTCAGTCACTTCCTCTGCTACCTACAAGCAAATTGGGCCCTTCTGGTTCTGATCCTGCTGCAACACCCACAGGTTTTTTCAATCAGAGGTTCTGAGGCTTTATTTCCATGTGCTGGAACCCTGGGTGGTATGGTCTGTCTTGCTCTCCAATTGTTCCTCCCAATTTATCCACACACAAATATGGAGCCACCGGCTCCACCACCCTCCACCGATCCTGGTCCTCCTGTGGCCACCTTGCCATGAGTCCTCTCCACCCAGGCTGCCTGTCTCCATCCTTCCTACCAGTCTGGGTGAATATTTCTTATTTAATGCCTTAGTTGTTGGACTTCCATACAGTTCTATTTTTCCTGGCAGTTCTAGTTGCTTTTTGTTTTTAAATTTGTTGTTGTCCTTCTTTTGGTTGTGCAAGGAAGCACTGTGTATCGACCTATGCCTCCATCTTGGCTGGAAATCCTCCATTATATCTTTTTAAATCCATATTCTTTGAAACTTTTGTGTCATTGTATTTAAAGTACAACTCTTGTAAGTATAATATTTATACATTATATATTTGTATATGTTTTATACATACACATGATAATTGCCTTTTTTAGACAGTCAGTAATTTTTATTGGTACATCTTTTTAATTAAATGTATTGGAGTAAAATTGGGTAATAAGATTATATGTGTTTCAAGTGTACATTTCTGTGGTACATGATCTTTATATTGCATAGTATCCCCTCCACCCAAAGTCAAATAACCTTTATCACCCTATATTTCACCCTCTTTTAATTGGGTTATTTATTTAATTTACATTTAATGTAATTACTAGCATATTTTGGGTTAAATCTTCCATTTTTATATACATTTTCTACTGTCTCCTATGTTCCATTTTCTCTTTTTGGTATTTATTTAGATTATTAATCAATATTATCACTTCATTTTCTCTCTGTTTTAGTTTGTTATTGATACACTGCTTAATGGTTACTCTAGCCTATAACATGTGTTCTTGTCTTCTTAGAGCTTGCCTTAAATTAGGTTCTAAGTAGGCTCTAATTTTCTATGCAATACAGGGACCTTAAATACTTTAATTTTGTTTACCATATTTCTGTCCATTGTGATATTGTTGTCATATTTTATCTCTAATAATACAACTATAAATGTCACAATACAGTAGTATTACTGCTTTAAACAATCAACATCCATTTAGAATCAGCTACATGTTTACCCCTCCCAAGGACTTCTCATCCCTTCCTGCACTACCATAATTCATCTGACATCATTTTTATTCTTCTTGAAGAATTTACTTTGGTATTTCTTTTAGTTCAGATTTGCTGACTGTGAATTATCTTAGGTTAGTCTGAAAAAATATTTTTCTTTTGTCTTCTTTTTACAAGATTATTTTCACGGGTCATAGAATTTGACCTTGGCAGTCAGTTTCCTTTCAACATTGGCTTCCTCTGATTCTGTTAAAAATCCAGCTTTAAGTCTTATCGGTGGCTTCTCTAAAAATGTGTCTTTTCTCTTTGACCACTTTTAAGATATTTCTCCTTGACTCTGGTTGCCTAAATGTGGCTTTGTTTCCATTTATCTTGCATAGGTTCATGCAGTTTCTTAAGTCTGTGCATTAATTCTTATTTAGTTATTTCTACAAATATTGCTTTTGCCCCCTTCTGTCTCTCTTCTCCTTTTGGGACTCCAGTCACATGTATGTTATTGATGTTATAGGTGTCTCTTTTTTCTGTATTTTTTTTTCTTTTCTGTGTATTAATCTTGATATTACTGATCAATGTATTACTTTTCTCTTTTGCTGTTCTGATTAGTTTGCAGAAACCATCTAGTGAATATGTCTGTTTTGAATAGTATTTTTCTCTTCTACAAGTACCAGTTGATTCTTTTCATATAGATTTTAGTTCTCTGATGAAACAGTCCATCTCCTGATATTTTTAGATAAAATGCTAATTGTAATAATTTTAATGCTTCCATACAACTACAATATTTGTAGTGCCTGTCAATGTATTTTTATTGCTTGCTGTTTTCTTGGTTCCCAGTCATTCTGTTCTGTTTTTTTTCATACTTGAAATGTTACATTTAATAATGTGCACTGTGGATGACAAATTGTAAAGGCTTTGGATGACATTACATTTCTTCATGGAAGATTTAGATTTCTTCTGGCAGGATGATACAGTGAGAGAAGACCACTTTAATCTAGTTGAGGCTGAACTATTTCCAGTTTGCCTTTACTTCTATGGCATAGTCCTTTCAGAGATCTCAAAAAAGACCAGAGCCCTTTTTCTTTGGTGAGCCCTGAACTCCAATTTCTGTCTTTTGAACACCATAAGAGCTCACCAATCTCTGCCACACTTTTAACCTCTTGCTAGATGCTTTCTGCTTGGTTTCTCAGCGATTAGCTTCTATTGACTATGCTTCCCTGCAGTTTCCTTCCTCTGCATCTTGATGCCTCAAGCTTGGGCTGGTTTGGTAGCACTGAATTCTACTGTGGACTGCGGTGTCTGCTGGGCCTTTTTATCTTTCTCTGTGACTTGACAAATGCCTAAAGGGGAAGCTGCTGTGAACATAGGGCTCACCTCAATGTGCTCCCCTTCTATTTAGGATCTTGTCACCTTAAATCCTGGCTGCCTTGATTACTTTGAGATATTTTATGGTAACTCTTTTTGGTATTTTGTTAGTTCCTACAATTATTATCAGTGGGAGAGTTAATGTCCTTTCCTGGGTATGTTAGTTTAAGGCACCTGCCTGAGTGGAGCTGCCTAGTAGGCAGTGTGATGCATAAGGAGGGTGGACAGGACTGAGATTTATTTTGGAGCCATGAATTAAGTATCAACATAGTATACGGGTCAACATAATATACTAGAGATTATGGAAATCAATGAATTTTGCAAGGAAAATGTGGAATGTGGGGAAAAAAAACCCTGAAGAGGGAATCTTGCCAAATACCACATTTTAGGGGTGAATAAGGAAAAAGAATGGCAATAGATGTTGGAAGATATGCAGAAAATTATAATGTCACTGACAGTAAAGAAGGAGTTTCATGAAAGTAAAGTCTCAGCCATTCAAGGAAAGTTAAAATAATAAATAAAAAATGTCCAGTGGATTAAATGGTAAATCCATGTTATTACTTTGGCAAGAAAGTTTTAGAAGTCAGAGGAGAGTAGGTTAAGAAAGGAGCAAGTGAAAACAGTGAGTACAGACATATTTTGAGAAGTTTGGCTACAAGGAGAAGGAGAGAGAAAAGGAAAGACTTGAGCAGTTTTATAGGCTGAAAGGAAAGTGCCATCGGAGAACAAGAGGTAGTGCCTAAGCTCCATGAGGGCAGGGGCCACATCTGTACTGTGCTCAGTGGAGTCCTCAGCACCTCACAGAGGGCTGTGACATGCTCAGGGTTTAGTGTGTATCTATTGAATGAAGTACTTAAATGGAGCTGATGAGAGTAAAGTTGAGAGAGGGGATATCACGGAGTTTGAGAGGGGAAAATGCAGAAAACTGAAGGAGAAGACCTGCTACTGAGTCAGGAAAACTGTAAATGACATGGGGTGAAGGTGCATATCGTTTGTGAATAAGGGCAGGAAGTTGAGGGAGTTCTGATTTTATATTCTCTAAAAAAAAGAGAGAGTGATGAAGAATGTTGGAATCAGATGGGGCTGGCCATGGTGATTAGGACTGCCTGACAGCTTAAGGGACACTTAGGGTTGAAATCATATATTCACTTAAACTAATTTTTATTTTTAATCCCAATATAACACAAATACATAGAAGCTATATAAGTAAATATAACACACACTCTCCAGAAGCCCAGATATGTGCCATCTAGGTATGAGTTGCTAATATTTCCCATATTTGTCTAAGATCTCTTTCTAAGAGACAAAATCTTACTGAAATGTTAACCATCTTCTGCTCCACCAATCCTGCTCCTCTCCTTCCCTCTCAGTTTCTCTAAAGATGCTGTTCATCATTGCCATATAGATTTAAAACTTTTATTATAACATACTTATTTTTAAACACTATATGCTGTTGTTATTGTGTTTGAATTTCTCTTAAATGTTATTATCCATGTATCATTTTACAACTTTTATATGCAATCTTTCATTTCTTAGATTTTTCATATCATGTTGATAATTTAGATTCCTCATTTTAGCCACTGTATAGTATTACATTGTTTGTACCTACCAGAGAGTATTGATCCATGTGCCTGAATGACAATTAGTTGTTTCTGCTTTTCTGTCATTACAAACAAGGTTCTACCAAATTCTCTTATACATGTCTCCTTGTCCACATGTTCGAGGGTTGTTCAAGGGTACTGGTAGAATTTTCAGGGTTTATAGTGTGTTTATTTTTAACACTACTTAATATTGCTAAAGTGCTTGCTGAGAAATTAAATTATAAATTTATAGTGGAACAATACTATGCTTGTGTGTACATGAGTGTGTGATTTTTAATCAACAAAACCAGAGTTCGGAAGGAATAAAGTAGGTGTTTGGATTAATCATTTGCTGGAGTTTTATTGGTAGTTTGGCAGAAAAATGAGGGCCAACAAAGTTGAGTATCAAAAGAAATGAAGACTGGAATAGAAAGGTAGATTGAAAGAAAATGGAAGTTTAAGGAGCTGAAGTACCAGCAAGTATATGAAAGAACAGGGAGTTCTAAGAGTAAGATATTGTGGTTAATTATAATGTATAAGTTCATATAGCAGAAATAAAGTGGAGATGAAGGTAAATGGATGTGACCATGAACAGAACTGGGAAGACTGGATGTTAAACGTATATCTACAATTGCACTAAATTTGTTCAGGATAATAGTGGCCTTCACCCCAGATGAAGGTTTTTTTTTTTCCCTGTCAGGTAGCAGATGGGATGCAGACCCTGAAAGCTCTGTACAGCAGTACAGTGTGTGGTCTCTGCTGAGAGAAACCATGAGCAGTCTTTTTTTCTCCTTTTCTTTCTTGGCAGAAAGATGGCTTTGGAAAAAGGAGTGCTTGGAATTAAGACGAAGGTGTTAAAAATGCAACGGTTATTGCATATGCTCCATCTGATAAGTGGTCAGGGCTGAGCTGGAGCAGATGGTAAGGAGGAAAGGACTACAAATAACAATTCATGTCACATTTTACTGTATAATTTGATGTTTTGGGATCAGTTGGGATCAGTTGCTCAGTTGGGATATCCATGACACATTCTATGCTTGTGAGAGCATCCCACCTGGAAGCTGCTTGCGCTACAAGCTTTACACAATGAGAAGTGAACAACTTTATGAAGTCAAGACTCCCAAATAGGCTTTATTCCCATTTTGTAATCCACACATAAAGTTACTTCCCAACCGGGAGCAATGGTAAAGTGCTCTGCCATACAGAGCCTTGGTATTTCGTGATTGAACTTACCAGCAGCTCAAGTGTGTCATTACGATTATAAAGCAACATGGAAATGATGGGGCCTGTGATCCTAAAGAAGGTTATTTATTCCAGGCAGATACCATGGGATCTCACTGAATTATAGCTGTTTCTCTCCTGCCAGTTTTATATTGTCCCAAATCTTTCTTCTCTTGGTCCAGGCCAGTTGTATTACAAGTTGTATCTCTTCCATTTCTACCATGGAACTTGGCTTGATTATAAACTAATCAATCTGTGACTTCTTGCCTGGAAATAAAACAAAATGAAAATAACAATATGCCCCAGTTGGAGAAAATGAACATGACCTATTCATCCATTTTCCAAGTGAAGAGACCCATTTCTCATTTGGCTGCTTGGCTGGAATTTAAGCTCTGTGGTTTTGTGGAAAGCTGTTTTGCTTAAACTCTCTGAATTTATCTTTGTCTCTTGGTATCTCTCTTCAAGGAAAGAAATCTGAAGCTCAGCAACCAAGATGGACAAAGGATTGCTTATGTGTTCATTCTTACTATTGTTGTAGATTACAAGTATGATTGTTTTTTCCTGTGCTACCAGCACATCTTCATCACACTGTTTGGGAAGCTGTGTCTTACCCTTGTTTGAAAGAAATACCTTGTATAATGCATAGGGATGGAATTTCCAAAATCTGGGTTAAAGCTCTTAATATTTTCTTTCTTAACACATAAGGGACAAATTACTTAGGGAAAAAATACGCCAAAATCTTCTTTAAAAGGTTGTTTATTTTATCCCCTCACAGCTCTGCTCACCCTCTGACATTGGGAACCCCACCTGTTTTCCTCATCTGCAGGCCTCTATCTGCACAAACAGTTTTTAACTTAGCACTATAGTGATTTTCTCTCTGGACACCATTTTAGTCCTTAAGTTGTACTTAACATTTTTAGTTGTGGTTATCTATGTAGGTAGTATTTTGAGGTAAAATATAATATATATGAATATACCTAATTTAGTGACTAACCTTTCACGTATAAACTTCACTTACAACAATCTATACTCATAAAAATGTGTATGCAGTACATCTATCAGGGACACAGTCATGGCTAAAGGGCTGTGGCTAAATTAAAAAGATTGGGGATCACCTAGTAAGTTCTAATTTCTTCTCCCATTTTTCACTAAATGTACCTTTTTACTTATTTGTTTTTGGCACATCCTTAACTGAATCTTTAAAACTTGGAAATGCTATCAATAGTTGGTACCACATACTAATGACTAGTTTTGTGAGGAGGGATTTGTGAAATGTTTAAGTGACTAAGTCATGTGGTTTCAAATAAGATATGTACAAAAAGGGTCTGCACTGTGTAACAACATGGAAAGTTCCAAATTTCTTCATCATTGAAACAGGGCCAAATGGAAGATAAAGTATTTTATGGTAAGCAGGCTTCCTCCTCATCTGATCCCTCAAGACTGAGACTCATGTGCTAGGCAGAGGAGAGTAGGGTAAGGAGACAAGGAAGTGACTGGAGAAAACTGAGTTCAAAAGTATTGAGAACTCTTTATAGTGCTTTTTTTTTCTAACAAGACCCTTCTCTCCAGGGGTCTAGGTTGGTAGTAGAGGTTCCTTGCTGCTTTAAGGCAGTGTCCCACTTTGTGGCCAAGGACATGACCTCCTTGGACTCTTCTCATTTCTGTGGCCACTTCACCTGGAGAGGGCCAACCTTGAGTGCCTATTTAAAGCAAGGATTTAAATGGTAGTGCATTGGTAGAGCCAAACAAATTTTTACTATTTTGAGATCTAATGGATATGGGAAAAGGTACACCGAATATAGACATCTTAGAACCAATAATACCAAACTAAAAAGGGAAAAGGGCAGTGGTGGATAAGCCAATGGTTCTTTTATAGTTACATGTGGAATCCTGTAATGGAAAAATAACTGCTGTGCTTGTATAGTTTTAATACAAAAATTACTTTGGATGCAAGTGATAACTCAATTCAATTAGGCATAATAAAGAAAAAATTGGAGGTGAAGAATATCTGGATTTAAGGGCTTAGATGACTTGGGCTCTGTCCATCCCTCACTCTACCTGTCTTTGTATGATTTTTTTAAAAGGCAGGCTCTGTTCAGAAGGTGTCAAGGTGGTAAGATGGCTTGTAGCATCCCCAGATTAACTCAACGAGTAAGCTCCACAACCCTGGCAGAAATTTCATAGATGACTAGGATTTGCCTCTTTGAGTCGTTAGCCTATCTCTGCACATACCCAGAGGGATGGAACACTCTAATGGGCCAAATCTGGATCCAGGGAAGGAGGTTGTGGCACAGTTAGCCCCAACCAAAATACATGGACTGAATTAGGAGAGATACCTCAAAGGAAAAATACATTGTGTTCCCAAAAGACAATGCTGGGCAAAGCAAAAAATAAAGATGCTCATAGCAATGGTACTTTTTCCTTCTGGAATGTTCCTATATAGAATTATATCCTAATATAACATAATAAGGACAACATAGTATATGTGTGTGTGTTTAAAATAGTTTTAAAGGCCCCTAAGGCCTTCATGTACACTCTTCTCCCACCCTCTCTAAGTTGGTTGATGTCTATTTTTCTTAGCGACTCAGGATGAATGTCACTTTTTAAGAAAACCTTCCTTGACATAACAAGCTAGTGCCTCTTTTAAATGTAGTCCTCAGTACTTTGTTTCTGTGCACTTACTACAAGTCTTCTTAATTAATTTTCCACTAATATTTACTTAATTTTTGTCTCTCTGACCATTCATAAGCTCTATGAGGACAGAGAATGCAACTGTTTCATCCAGTGTTGATTTGTCAGTGCCTACCACAGTGACTAGCAAAAACCAGTACAAAAATATTTGTTGAGTGAAGGAATAAACCAAGTAAAGCCTTAAATATCTGAAGTCTTTGACTAAAATTTAGAATAAAATTTGATGAACTCTTTTAAATTTGTTTGTGAAAAGCCACATCTAACAACTGAGTGTACTGAAGTCTTAAAAATCTGTACTCCTGCTGAGTTACAGTAATTTTCTTTTACTTAAGGATAGGTAGCATGCATCTTATATTAATCATGCTTTTCTTTTCCAATACATTTTTAGGGAGGTGAAGAGACAAATTTGCTAAATTTACTTAATACTTTATCTTGTGCTTTTGTAAACTTATCTCAAATACCCTTCAAGCTCAACAAGGGTGTGTAAGTATATAAGCAATAAGAAGTGATAGTTTTTCACTATCTGAAATTAAATTAAAAAATAGAAAAGATACTTTGTTTCCCACAATTATCTTTGTTAAACACGTGGTAGATACCTGAAAAGACCTGGGGTTAAAATATTTCATAGGATATCTTTCTACATTGGAGCTCATTTCTGCTTGAGAAATTGTAAAGCTATGTAATTCTAATTACCAGGAACTGAGCTGAGTCCATTTATAGTAGATTATCTTCTGTGGGGATCACCCCCCACCCCTTGCTTTCAGAATGTTTGCTACTGGGAGATTTATCTCTTTGAGATTGGCACAGATCTACCCTGCACTAAAGTCTTGTATCATGGAGAAGCCTTCAGGAACCTAGGGAAAGAGTTCTCCAAAAAAGTATGTGTGACAACAGTAACTGGGTTGCCTTCTCCTCTCACCCATATAGTCCCTCCTGTTGGCCACATTTACAGACTTTCATTTAAAATGGAGGCAAAGGCACTGGCTGGTGTAGTTCAGTGGATTGAGAACAGGCTGTGAACCAAAGGGCTACCAGTTTGATTCCCAGTCAGGGCACATGCCTAGGTTGCAGGCCAGGTCCCCAGTAGGGGGCATGTGACAGGCAACCACCCATTGATATTTTTCTCCCTCTCTTTCTCTTTCCTTCCCCCCTTCCTAAAAATAAATAATATCTTTAAAAAAATAAAATGGAGGCAAAGAAGAGTCTCATGGAAACACAGATCAATGTTCCCCCACTGTAGGGTGATTTGATACACCCTACAGTGGGGGTACTTCTTTAAGGAGTTGAGTCCCAAGCATGCATTATCAGAATTAAGCATGAATCTGATAAACTACCACATTTCTCTCAATCTGCTTCAGAACTTTGAGGTAGAAATGGAGTGAGAGCAGGGAAAGTGTGTTCTTTGAAGAGTCTGGCTAAGCATGAAGCTCTTTCATGGGAACATCATATTGAAACAATGTGCTTCTTGCTCTGGTGTCATGGAGAAGCCTCATACAAAAAGTATACCTAATTCTATAACTGTACTTAAAAAACTATCACATGAAATTAAATCAATCAGTTTCACTGAAATATTTTTTGTTTTGATAATTATTTTGGCTAGCAAACCAATTTTTTTAGTTTTGTGAAGAATAAAATATTTCTGTACAGAGTAGATGGGACAGCAGTGGTCATGATTACGGAAGAAAGAATTGTTTCCCACTCCACTTTTAAACCCCTGGCCTAAAAGTTGAACAAATATAAAAGGGCTCAAACAGAACTTGCCTTTAAGTAATCTTTACAGTGTCTTTAATAAGCTAAGTATAAGTGAATAGAAACATACGGAATTCATTTTCAAGAAAATAGATCTTGATCCTAAATTAAGAGTACATGAAGAAATACATTCTAGATTTCAACAAGTTTAAAAGACCTGGAAGCTGGTCCAAGATGTTTGATAAAGTAGTCTCTTTTTCCTATTTTAAATTATACTCAGTATGCTTTTTCTCACCCTCCTGTCTATTGCCCAGATTTCATGCAGAAGAATGGATAACATAATAGGGCAAGACTACATCAAAATAGTATCTAAACAATGGGATGAAACTAGTGAGATGTTGGTAAAAGCTTTTTTGGCATTAGAAAGTGAAAAAGCAAATTAAAGAAGCTGGTGGTAGTGGTCTAGTAATGGAGTGGGATTTTTAACTGCTTGTTTGTTTTCTGGGTTCTGAGTCCACTGCCTAACCTCTCTTTGTTTCATGGAAGGAAAGAAATTTTGTATTTGGATAGATGCCATGGAAAGAGAAAATGATCATTGGCTTTTCTGGTGTTTTGACTTCAGAGAAAATAGTTGCAGAAGAAGCTGTATGTATGGGAATTATAACCCAAGAAATTTTAAAACAGAGGTTAGGATAATCTGAAAAAAAGAAAAAAGGCTTATTAATGGTAAGCTACTTCTAGTCTACAACATGCTGTAATCCTCACTGCATTGTTAAAGATTGGCATTGATTTTTCCCCATTGGCCACAATTGCTGCCCCTAGTCAAATTACAAAATTGTCTTTATAATTTCTCCATTTTCCTAGATGTTTTCTTATTTCAAAAGATATAAAGACATGCTAGAACTAACCAAAAATTCTGATAATACTTAGGAACCTAAGAATTGGAATTTAAAGTCACTATACCTTGGAAATTTGGGCATCAGGTGAAATGAGGTAGTTGAAGCAGACATACTCTAAGGTGACCTCCAATGAGTGATTTCCTTGAATGACCCCTCCCACTGAATGTTGAGGGAACTTATTATTTGCTTCTAACCAATGGCAAAGGGAATGGCATGTCACTCCCATACATGTATTTAGTTCTATAAGGCTCTGTCCCAGCAGACTAGAATGAGAGAGAGTCTCCTGCTGGTCTTGAAGATAACATGTTGTGTGAGGGCCCATGGGAGGGCCACATGGCGGGGGATTGTGAGTTGCCTCTAGGAACTGAGGGAAATGTCCTGTAATCATCATGTGAGAAGCTGAGGCCTTCTGTTAGAATGCAAAGCAATGAAATTCTGACAGTAATCCAAACAAGCTTGAAGGTAAATTCTTCTCAAGTTGAGCCTGCAGATGGGAACATAGCCCAACCAATACCTTGACAGTAGCCTTGTGAGATGCTGAACAAAAGCCAATTAAACTGTGGTTAGAATCCTGCCCATAGCAACTGTGAGATAATACATTGATGGCAATTTGTTGCAGCATAGAAATTTACATAATCAGTGACATCATGCTATGTTTATTTAAGGGATACCAAGAAATCAAGCAGAACTGCTATTTTTATGGACACCAGCTGGCACCTCTCCATCCTTTAAATCTCAGTTTAAAGGACTGATCCTCAGAGATTGCCTCACTCAAGTGGATCCAACTATTCTTGAGGCATCGCTTTATTACTGCACCTGTAGCTTCTTTTATGGAACTTGTCACACTTTGTAATATATGAGTGTGTATATATGTATACATACAATTACAACTATAATGTAGAATGTATAGATATGTATTATAATAATATATCATCTATATATGTATTATATGTTTATATATAATTATATTGTTAAGTACTTACCTATCTAGCTTTCTACTAAATGCTTTAGAACAAGAACTTTAATTTTAATTAAAAAATTTTAAAGATCAGTATATGCTAAAATGTAACATATGCTGGCACATAGTAGAATAGGTGAGTAATAAATAGTTATAGTTATCCTGACCAAGGGAATTTTTGCAGCTGAAATGAAAATGTAGATTACTGAAAGTTTCATACAACATGGGAAATCAGGTGGGTATTTAGAAGACCAGCTAAAGAGAGAACATGAAATAGAATGTTTTAAGTTCATGGGAATGGTTACCTAAATATTATTTTCTGACACTTGCCCTCATTTGACCTAAATGCATGTAGAGTATTAACTTATCTAGTAAAATTAAATTATTCTACTGAATGAATGATCTCTTACTATTTCCTTCCCTTCTAAAAGAGTAGGAATCCAATGATATTACTCAATATCAGTTCTCACAAAGGTTGGGACAAAGAGTTCTTCACCTGTGGGCCAAAGATCATTGAGCTGTGATGCTAGTTAAAGAGGCTGTGACCCACATGCACACTCAAGATTGCCTGTTGACTATATCCATTCATAAATGTGTACTGATAAGCTCCAAATGCAAGCAAATGTCATTGTGGTTAATAAATCAAAACACATATAAAATATCTTCTCAATCAAGAAATATTTTAAAAGGCTGGCCCAGGCACTAAATCATATCCTTTAGGGTTAATTTTGACTATGTGCCTTTGGGCAGTTATTTAACATTCATCTTTATGAGATAATGGCAAATTGTTCTTCAAAGGGATTGTACTTGTTGATCTCATTCCATAAGTAAATTGTCATCTCTCTTGCTCCACATATCTAGCCCTTTTAGATTTTTCCTTAAGTCATAGGTACAAAATGGTATCTTATTATGACTTCAATTCTAGTGAACTTGTCATATATTTATATATTTTATATGTTTCCTGGTCATTTTGTTTTCTTACCTCTGAAATGTGGGTTCATGACTTGATGTTGTTTTCTAGTGAGTTATCTATTTTTTTAAAAGATTTTATTTATTTATTTTTAGTGAGGGGAAGGGAGAGAGAAAGAGAGGGAGAGAAACATCAATGTGTGGTTGCCTCCCATGTACCCCCTACTGGGGATCCAGGCATGTGTCCTAGACTAGGAATCAAACCAGCAACTCTTTGATCCACAGGCTGGCACTCAATCCACTGAGCCACACTAGGCAGGGCTGAATTATCTATGTCTTACTGATTTGTATGAGGTTTTTCTTTTTTTTAAATTTCAAGATGTACATTTCTCTCTTTTACTTGGTTGTATGTGTTCCAAAAACATCTCCAGTTCATTTTTTTCACTCTATTTATGGTGTCTTCTGATGCAAAGAAGTTAATTTTTACTTGGCCAAATCCATCAGTATTTTCCCTTTTTGAGTCTTAAGAAATCCTTTCTGGACTTCTGGTCAAGATGGAGGCATAGGTAATACACTTTGCCTCCTTGTACAATCATAAGAAGGATCACATCTAATGTCAAAATAAAAAACACCTGGAACTGCCAGAAAATCAAACTGTATGGAAGTCTGACAACCAGGGATTTAAAGAAGCCATTTTCATCCAAATAGGTAGGAGGGGTGGAAATGGGGAGCTGGGGCAGAGAGGAGCCATGTGGTGGTGGCAAGGCAGTGGTGGTGAGGCAGCCAGTGGAATAATGAGTGGTCCCACATTCACATATGGTAGATAAAATTGGGAGGGATATCTTGGGAGTGTATGGTCCCAGGCCAGACCATATAGCCCAGGGTTCTAGCGCCAGAAAATAAAGCCTTGTAACTTTTGGCTGTAAAAACCAGTGGGGGTTGGGGTGGTGGAAGAAAATGCCAGTCTCTTGGAGAGGCTGTTTAAAGGGCCCACACAGTTCTAGAAGAAACACAAACTGACCCACTCTGGGAACCACCACTGGGGTGGGGACTAGAGGGACACCATTTGCACACAGGAAGGGGATGAAATGTCTGGAAATGCAGGGAGTGCAAAATAAGCCTCAGTGTCATTGTACCCTCTTTTAACCCCTCTCCCACATTCAGAGCCACAAAGCAGGAGCAGGTTGACCTGCCCTGGTGAATAACTAAGGCTCTGCCCCATACAACTTAACAGGTGTGCTAAGCAGGGAGTCATATAGCAGCTCTACCTAATACACAGAAACAAACACAGGGAGGCTGCCAAATCAAGGAGACAAAGAAATATGGTACAAATAAAAGAACAGAATCTCAGAAAATAAGTAAGTAAAATGGAGATAGCCTACCTATCAGATGCAGAGTTCAAAACACTGATGATAAGAATGCTCAGAAAACTCAATGAATAGGGCAAGAGCATAAAGGAAGAAATTAAGGCCACACTCAGTAAAATAAAGAAAAAATCCACAGGGAACCAACAGTGAAGGGAAAGAATCTGGGGTTTAAGTAAATGATTTGGAACATAAGGAAGAAATAAACAATCAGCTAGAACCAAATGAAGGAAAAATAATTTTAAAAATCTGAGAAGAGAATAAGAAGACTCTAGGACATATTGAAAAGTGCCACCATTTGAATCATAGGGGTGCCAGAAGGAGAAGAGGAAGAGCAAGAAATTGAAAACTTATTTGAAAATATAATGAAAGAAAACTTCCCTAATTTGGCAAAGAAAATAGACATACAAGTCCAGGAAGCACAGAGAGTCCCAAATAAGATGGACCCAAAGAGGAACACACAGGCACATCATAATTAAAATGCCAGAGATTAAATATGAAGAGAGAATCTTAAAAGCAGCAAGAGAAAAGTAGAAAGTTATCTACAGAGCAGTTCCCATAAAATTTTTAGCTGATTTCTGAAGAGCAGTTGCAGGTTAGAGGAGACTGGCAAGATGTATTCAAATTGATGAAAAACAAGGACCTACATCCAAGATTACTCTAATCAGCAAAGCTATTATTTAGAATCAAAGGGCAGATAAAATACTTCCCACACAAGGTAAAGCTAAAAGAGCTCGTTATCGCCAAACGCTTACTATATGAAATGTTCAAGGGACTTATTTAAGAAAAAGAAGATAAAAATATGAACATTAAAATGACAACAAACTGACAACAATCAAAAACTGAATCTAAAAAACAAAAAGAAAAACTAAGCAAATAACTACAACAGGAACCGATCATAGATATGGAGATCATTTGGAGAATTATCAGTGCGGAGAGGGAGAGAGAGAATGGGGGGAAAGTTACAGGGATTAAAGAAGCATGATTGGTAGGTACAAAATAGTCAGGGGGAATGTTAAGAAAAGTATAGGAAATGGAGAAACCAAAGAACTTATATGCATGACCCAGGGACATGAACTAAGGAAGGGATTGCAGGTGGAGTGGGGCAAAGGGGGAAAAACTGGGACAATTGTAATAGCATAATCAGTAAAATACACTGTTAAAAAAGAAATCCTTTCTTTTTCCAGGTCATAAATATATTCTCCTTTATTTTTTTCTGGAAGTTTGAAAAATTTGCCTCCATATTTAACTTTTAATGATCCTAAAAGAATAAGTTTTATGCACCTACCTTCATCACAATGTCTTTTTATGCTTATGCAGAGGGAACCCCATGGGACCCAACTTCCATCCTGTAAGTTAGCACGCATTACAAGAGACCTGCCTGAATATGGCACCTACACAAATTTGAACTAGCAACTTTTCATTTTGGGAATGGCAAGCTCAATCCCAAAGGGCAACTGTGTGACTTCTTGGAAAGCACCAACTCAGTATTTCAAGTGTTTTTAAAGTTGCATGCTAATTTTGTATTTCAAACTACATTCTTCAAATTGTGAGTGTTTTCAGTCCCTAGGTGGCTAACCTGATCTTTTTCTCTTAGCTAGAAGAAAATGCTTTGTGACGATGTGGGCTAAAGGGACTGACTACAGGCAATACCATGAGAAACATCCTTTGGAAACATTAGACATCAATAAAAGTCACCAATGTTGCTGATGAGCAGCAGCTTCTGTTCCAACTGTTTAAAAGATTTTATTTTTATGCTGGTATTAGTGACTTTAAATATTTTCACAAATCCAATTTCAAGGGGTCTTATTTTATACATTAAATTTCTCTCCTTACATAAAGAAGAAATGCGTTCATAAAAATTATTTGGAATTTCATGTATTCTCCCTGAAATGCCTAATTATTAAGAAATTCTCAATCCTTTTCCCTAAGAGACATTAGGACAACTTTTTAGAGATGTCTAATCTCAAAGGAAAACTGAAAAAATGGCTTAAATTTTTCCCATATAATTTTTCAGTAAGCAACAATAAAATACCTGGTATTTTTTCTGTTGCTTCCATATGGAGTAAAAAAAGATTCAACTCATATTGACTAATAAAAACTGGTGTCATTTGGATTAAATTAAAATGAAGTCATTCTAATTACATATTGGTATTTCATATCTGTGTAAAATTAAGTGGCGTGATGGCATCACATCTGAAATCTGCTCCTGTGAAGATCTTGCACAATTTCATATGGATATTGAAGCAATTTGAGAGACTGCCTTTGTTATTTTCTTGGGCATTTAGAAATATTGGTTGGAGATAGAAATATAGTCTGGCTGAATCAATACAGGGTAGTAAATGTTTAAGTATGTCAGAATAAAAAGAGGTAATGTAGTTAAGCTTAATCCTGGGTAATAACCATCCCAGCCACTGGCCTGCTTTTGAGCTAAGAACACACCTGCTTCCCTTTGCATCCTTTGCCAGAATATGTGTAACACTTCAAGCTGGGATTTTAAGGACAGTCAATACAGATTACTGCAGAATCTCATTTATACGACACCCTGGGTGTTCTGAGAAGAACCTGGGAAACCTATGCAGAAGTTTATAGACCAACAGGACTTCCATATTAGGCTTTGCCTTGGCTTTGGGTATGTTGTGGGCCCCTATTGCATAATCCCTCTTGATGGAGAGGTACCTCTTGCAATGAAAGTCAAATGCATTATTTTGGCTATTTAGTCTTCCCAGCTGCCATATGTCTTATTTTATGTCTAGTAGGCAGCTGGTTACAGCTGCCTGGAGACACTTTTATCCATTAGAGTCCTTTGGTAAAGGCTGGTGCTTCTCGAAACTTAGATCATGGGAGGTAGGTATCTCCACAATGATGCTGATGAGAGAGCACAAGCAGCTTTGAACTTTAAAAGGAACTCTGACTGTAGAGGCACTCTGAAGCCTCAGGTTCCAATCCTCTTCTGAACTTTATTTTTCCTTTAAATATTAATCTTGGTCATTCTGCTTCTACCTCTGAATCCTCAAAAATGGACAAAAATGTCGATATAGGGAAAAGATACAAAGTGCTTGTTTAGGGTGATGTCTCTGCAGAATGCACAGTATTTTAACATTACTAAAAGAGGTTTACATCTATTTTCTTATAACCTTTGTTCAAATTTATGCAGGAGCCATAGTGACAATCTGAGTTGTGGATATCAGAGCAACAGGACAGGAGCAAGGAAAGGAGCTCTAAGTGCTTACTTGCACTGATATGTGAAAGAAATTTCTGTTTCATTTAAGTTCTGGTGTCTGTGTATGTGCATGTGCATGTGCATGTATGTTACATTTGTTAGGGAAGTCACATCAAACATTCAGGCTAATAGACTTCTGTGCTTTCTTTCCCTTATAAAGAATATGTATGTATTGGTTCTCAGGATTTTTTTGTGGTAACACATATCTATGTGTTGATTGGTCATAAAATTTTGGAGTAGAACACAGAGCTGATCTACTAATTGACAGAGAAATTTAGTGCAAATGCCATCTTCTGCTGGGATACCTCCAAACACACTGCTGGGAGACACTATGTTCCACAGGTGGGCAGCATCAGTTAAAGCTGGAAATAGAAGACACACATCCTACTCTTCATTCACAATTTTACTTTCACACTTTATTGATTTCTTTCTTTTCTTAAATTTACCTTTGTCCCTTTGTAACCCCCGTTACTGGTTTTTGTCCTTTTCGGTTACATAGCAAATCTGTACCCCTTCCCCTTTCACAATATACGTGAGGAAAGGGTGTGCTCTCTTAATAATAAGGAATGTTAATGGAAATCCAACCACATGTCAGACTCTATTCTTTGCTTACATGAATGGCCACATCCAGTCACTGTGCTCTTATTAGGTATTTCTATTAATTAAATCATTAAATCTTAGATGATTGGTAACTGCCTAGGGCCAAACAGCTAGTAAGAGGCTGAGTCGGGGCTCGAACTCAGGCTATTCTATGCCACAGCCCATGCTGTTACCATTTCTCTGACCTTACCTCTTCTTCCCCACTCCCTGGTTTAAATATTCCCTCCCATCACTGATTACTCCATAACAGGATCTTTATCATTTTTTCTCAGCTTTTCTCTGTCATCCATGGTCAGTATTATTTATCTGGCTTGAGGTCCTCCTCCTCCAGGTTGTGGATGAATAGTGTGAGCAGGGAAGAGACAAGCATTGGCCATTAGTCAGCAGCCCTTGAGTCCTCCATTCTTTGTCTCCCTCACCGAGTGAGCCTTTGTCAAATGCTTTGTTCTGAAGAGTATACTTTTCTCCTTCCGTTGTCATCAGGGAAAGCACATACATTTAAAACAAGTTGTAGATATAATTTTCTGTAATCTATTACACATGGTTTAGCATACCCACTTTAACTGAGAGGAAGCCCTGGGGTCTATTCTGGGCTTTAAGAAGTGAAATATCTTAGGAATTGTGATGACATGTTAAACTGAGAAAGGGCGATAAACAGCAAACTCTAGAAAATTTACTGAGTATTCTAAGAAGTTTTAGTAATTGGAATAACAATAGACCATTTGAATGCTTTCACGTATTTTTCTTTCATTCTGCTTACCGTAAACTCATAGGTAGTGTGCTATATCCACATATTATGAACATTTCATCTAAATTCATTGAAGGGGGAACCAGGAAAAGCACATCTGATTTGACTCACAAACTGACTATTCTCATGTTATGGATGACGCTCCTTCTTGTATTAAATCACTGCTTCTGCTCTATATCACTGTAGCTACATTTCCATTTCAATTCAGAAAGAACAAAGAAGCATTAGCCAAATCTGGTAAAAATTCAAATGTCATGTGGGCCAAATCAGGTTGCTTAGGCAGTGGAACAAAAATATTAAATATTTTACTATGTTCTCATTGGACTTTGCATTTTGTATGAACTCTGGAATTCAGAAACAATGTAATGATGTGGTTGTTGCTCTCATTGCTTGTATGGCAGGTGTACCCTAAGTAAGGAGACACATGTTGAATATCATGGCATCTGCTGTCTGCCCTTTTATGTCACGTGACTTTTTATAGAAAGGAAGGTGAGAGAGAAAGATGGGAGAGAGAAGAGCTGGCTATAGGATGAGCCACTGGATTCTCCATCTTATATTGAGATCCCAATCATGCTTAGAACAAATAAGACTTCAGAATCTCTGGAAGTGAAATAAATACTACCCAATAATAATGCAGGTACTCTCAGGTTTTTTTATGACCACCTAATATTTAGACCATTTATAGCTTGAAAAAAAATGTTTTCTTTGTTGTCATTCTGATAGGCAGGCAAATTGTTCTAAGAAAGCTTGTTTCAAATGTCTCTGGAGCATTAGTGTTAAAAGATACCTTGTACAAAAACATTCAGAAGGTAGTCCTGGTTTCAACAAAGAGTTTTCTTTACTTCCCTATTTCTCAAACTCTAATATGCCAATGTGTGTTGAGAATTTGGGATGAAAGGGTCAGGGTGGGGAGGAGGTAGAGTACTCACAGGTTCCCCAAACATTTTTGTCCAGAGAATCCTTTTATTTCCCCCATGGAATGCCATTCAGATATTAATATCACATGGGATACACTTTTTAAATGCTCTTTTTGAAGACATGTTGGATAGTTGCAAGATTAAAATCCAATTATAGTGAAGTTAGTTCAAACTGGCAGTTGAAAATAGTGTTAGAACCACTAACATTAAGAATAACATAAGCTATTAATCATTGCTGAATATTTTATAAATAATGCCAGAAACTCTGTCAACCATAACTTAGAGAAAGGCTACTGGTAACTTTTTCATTTCACTATGGTAGTCCACTAATAACACTTAGAAAGTCCTTTTGCTTTTGAGGAAAATCTAAGTTTGGTTGACAGGCTATAAACCTTCTCTCCCTTTCTGGTCCTCCATATATTTCAGGTCCTTGAAAACCTTTTTTAGTTTCTATTGAGTTTTTAAAAGTAATATGTCAGGTTCTAATGCTCCTGCTGGTTTAAGAAAAAATGCTCTAACTAATAAATTATAATGAATTGTCAGTCTCAACAGGCCTGTGACCTTCATTCAGTGGGGGGTTTGGGGCTAAACTCCATTTCCCCCTCTTCTTGTTGGAGCCACTTTTCTTGTGTTAGCCTGTCCTCTTAATTTATGGGTGGGCTGCCCACAGGACAACTCACCTGCAAAAATAGTTCGTGCTGTGGTGTTTATTATACTAAGTAGGTTTCATGCTGACTGAGAGTTTTTACAAGGGGATGGAGTTGCTGTCAAGATCTTCCATCATCTGAGCAAAGCTGACACTCAGATTCTCTCCTGTTTCAGCGTATTAAATCTAGTTGGTGAGAGTAGGATGGCTGGGAGTGAGGTGGGAGACAGTGGGGTGAAGTCTTCCTAAATGTCTTGTTCCACAACCTCTGAGAATCTGATTTTAGTAAAATGTATCAGTGAGACAGCAAAATAAAAAGGCATGCATTAGGAAGAGTAAAACAGTGCTCTAGTAGCAGACAGCAATAGAAAATCTCTGTACAGTCTACATGAAGGAATGTAAGATAAGTAGCTTCAAGCTTTTTCTTTTCTGAGTTAAATACTCACTGAATATATTTTCTTTATTCTCTGTTTTTAAGCATTCCTGGCTTATTAAATTAATATGGTCTCTTCATAGAAAATTTGAAAAGAATAGAACACAATAAAAAAAAAGAGAAAAAAATGTTACCACCCTCTCTTAGGGGCAATTATTCTTAACACTGTTTTTTTTTTTTTTTTTTCCAGTGGGTCTTCTATGCATTTTTTCCATACTTCTGACAATGCAATATATACGACTTTGGGGGGGGGGCATGACATTTTATCATAAGCATTTCTCATATTACTAAATACCCTTTGCAAACATACATCATTTCCAATGCTAAATAGTGCTTTACAGTATACATGTATTGTTCAGTCATTCTCTCACGTGGAATAACCTTAATGCTATGCTCAGTCATATGGGCTTTTACTTTGATATTTTTTTCTTCTCCCTCTCTCCTCTCCCACCCCCTCTCTCTCTTTTGCAAATACTCCAAAATTAAATTTATTCTGGTAACTGAGGGCCTTTGTACTGATGTCTCCTCTGCCTTCAGAACTCTTCCCCAGGTCTGCAGAGGAAACCTCTGGGGCAATGACTGATGGAGTCATTCATTCACTGCTTGACCTGGTCCTCCTGGAACAAGGGATTCTTGTCTGTTTTGTTTAGCACGGAATCTCTAGCCCCTTTAGGGCTCTTGGGACATTGTTGGTGGTCAATAAATATGTATGGAATAAATTAATAATATCAAAGCTTAGGTTATTTCTCTTTTTGCCTTTTTTTGCTTCTTAATAGTATGAAAAATCTTTCTACTAAAATTTTTATCTGCATTTTGAATTGTTTCTTTGGAATCAATGATTAAAATGTATACTCCTAGGCAAAAAGCTTGAACATTTTCATTGTTGACACCTGCTATTTGGCTTTTATGAAAGTTTGTACCATTTATATCAGCTGTGAATGTTTGTGTTCTTCTAACCTTCATCTCAACTACAATTCTCATCCCAACCACGCTTAGCTCATTTTAAACTAAATCCAGAAAAAAACTAGCATTGTGCAGTTTCACTGAAAATCTTAGATTAATATTTTATTATTTTTGTTCTTCTTTGTGAACAGTGTAAGTTCATTACTCAGTTATCCCTTAGGTGTCTTTATATTTTCTCATCAATTACATTTGTTTCTTTGTAAGCTGAAATCCTAGTCTTTCATTTATTATATGTATTTAAATTTTTAGTTTACTTTAACATTTGAATAGTCATTCATAAGTCAAATTTGTGTCTTTTCACTTTTTGTAATTTATTCCATAATTTTTAATCCTAGAAATCCTACCCTCTTCCAAGATCAGATATTTATTTTTCTTATAAGTTTTATGGTCTGATACTTCTATCAAACCATTAAAAGTTCTATTAAACTTTTAATTTGTTAATTTGTCTGAATTTATGTTTGTATATAATGTGCAGTGAGGATTTAATTAGAATTTTTTCCAAATGGCATGTAACTGTCCCTGTCTTTCCAACTGATTTATGGTGCCCTTTATCTTGAAACATTTTGAAGTAACATTATAAATTTAACTATTGTTAAATAGTATTTAACAATACTAAGTATTGTTAAATTGTATTATTGAAATTAAAAAAACATTAAATGTATTTATAACTTTCAGAAAATATGTAGCTTAGTCCTCTTAAAAAGTGAGAAAATTTATTTTGGTGTTGTACCTACTCCTGATTAACATGCTGAAAACATTCTTAGAATATTAACGAAGGCCTTGTAAAATCTTTATACTTAAACAAGTTTTAACATCAAAATTTAGAAAACACTGTGATGTAATAAGTAAGATGCTAAAGTTAAAAAGCAAAACAAATTTTATAGAAAAGATAGTCATGTATAAAATGAAGATTTAATATCTAGAATATATGAAGTATTTTTATATAAAAAAGACAAAAAAACTAAGTAGGAAAATGGGCAAAGGCTAGGAATAAGCAATTGGTAGAAGAAAAATGAAAATGACTAATGAACAAATGAAATATGTTCAGTCATGAGTAATTAAGGGATTGCAATTTAAAACAAATATATTTTACCTTCATCATCTTGGCAAAAATTTTAAAAGCCTAATAAGACTCAGTACTTTCCATATACTTTGTTGGATACATAAACTGGGGCAGTCATTTTTGGGGAAAAATTTCAATAACTTAAATGAATTAAAAATAAATATATATTTTAACCTAACAATTTTATTTTATTTCCAGATTTTTAGGTTGTAAAGTTACTTAGACATGTATCCAAAAAAGCATTTTAAATGACTTTTAAAGGATGTTTAAAGGTTAACTCTTTATAACACTGAACTATTTGTTCACAATCTAAATTTCCATTCATGGGGAAGTGGCTGAATAAATATGGCCACCTAACCATATGATGAATACCATTCAGCAGTTAAAAAGAGTGAGCTAATGGCATCGTGGCATGGAGAGAACTTCAAGACATATTGTTAAATAAAGATAGTTGTGGAATAATGACCAGGGGTGTCCCACCTGCCGCCTGTAGGCCGCATGCAGCTCAGGATGGCTATGAATGTGGCCCAACACAAAACTGTAAATTTACTTAAAACATTATGAAATTTTTTTGTGGTTACATGTCACAATGTATTTAATGTGTGGCCCAAGACAACTCTCCTTCTTCCAGTGGGGCCCAGAAACACCAAAAGTTTGGACACCCCTGGAACTCATTCACAGTTTCACAAAACAGTGCTCTATGGAACTAGATTCTATCTGTATGTCTATCTGTCTATCTAATCAATAAATACATCAACCAAAAGCATGTAGGCATATAGAGAAAAACTCTGGAATGACAGATATCACAGTAATAATAGCAGTTGCTTAAAGAGAGAAGAATGGGGGCTGTGTGAAGGCAAAGGCAGATTTCTGCTTTTATCTTGAGTTTCCACATGCAGATTCTGGTTAGGAATGGCATTTATTTATTTAGGTATTGTGTATTTGTGTGTGTGTGTATGTGTGTATATATATATATATATTTGATTTTCAATTTGGCTTTTACAAACCAATGCTATAATAAAAAGTGTTAGAATACATTGTTTTTTTCAATCATTCATTTATTAAGTAGTTTACAAATATATTTTTATTAAAAAGAAATCAAACTATACCCAAGCATTGGAGGAAAAAGCCATTGAGGATTTAAGTTGTGTCAAGAACACATGCTAGACTCTTCTCTGTTCACACTGAATCCATATAAATGGCAGTAAATATAAAAGACATGAAAATAGAATATGAATGAATGCATAATTGAATGAAAGAATATGTAACCACATTAGGAAACCAGGAGAGAAATAGTGTGAGATATTTTCTCCGACACAAAATGCACACTGGTTTTCTCTACCACCAATAACCAATTCTCTAACACCAACTGAGTGTCAGTTCAGTTCTGACACTAATTAACTGGAGTTAGCACAGACTCTCCAGGTTAAGGTCTCAGTCCCATATGGATGCCCTTAATTCAGACACCAGCAGTAAATGGGCACCCAGACAACTACAGATTTAGGAGGTTCCCACAACCCCTTCCTCAGATAGTTCAATTCACAGGACTCAAAAACATTTTACTTACATTTACTGCTTTATTATAAAGGATACAACTCAAGAACAATCAAATGGAAGAGAACTTAAATGCAACAAAAATAATGTAATGAGTTAGTTATTTTTAACTCAATTTTAAAAGTTAGCCTCCTTTTAAATATCTTGAAACACATTTCTTTTTCATTTATTTTTTACTATATTCATGTAAGCTGCCCAAAATTGCCCATTTTGTTTTTATGCAGATTTTAAGTGATACCTCATGGTTGCCAGACATTCCATTTCTAATTGTGGAACCTCTCAATGAAGTAGAGTGTTAAGAAGAAAATTTTAAAATTTATTTAGAAGTATTGAAAAATTATTTTAAATAGAATCTCATGGAGCAATGTTTCCACCATAGAAATAAAAGACCTGTTTTTCCTACCAGCACCAGGGTAATACTTGTTTACTGCATTTTGTTTTGGCTGCTAAGGCAATATGACTAGCAAGAGAATATCTTATCTGAAGTTGGACATTGGACATTGTACTGATGTGAAATAGTGTGCAAATGAGATATAGGTGAATTTTCACAATAAAATATTGTGGCTTTCAATTTTCTCCCACAGTTTTAATATTTTATATTACTAAAAAGTTCATCAGAAACATACATTAGCTTTATAAATCTACATAAGCAAAATGACAAATGTGCATGGCATCTTCACATTTTGTAACTTAGAATTAGTACTCCAAATCCTGAGGCTGCCCAGAAAATATTTATCACAGGAAAGAGTTTTTCACACCAAGTTAGTTTATTCAAATTAAGGTAATCCCCTTTCCTATTTTTCTTTATTTGGCTAGATTTCTATTTATAAACAAGGTATCAGGGGCATTACCAGGATCCCAATGTTTCAAATTTCCAAGTAGAAAATGTGTTTTCTTTCTGCTGCAACAAGGGATCTCAGGATTCAGTGATTAGTTTGACAGTAAATTTGATTTCACCTGGATCTCATGGCTATTATTGTTTTGATTACTGATACAATATTGCAGAGAATCTATTCCACCAATTTTCCTTTGATTTTCTCAGGTTAAAGTATTTGAGTAGCAGAAAATCTGTAGAGAAGGCAATTTCAGTAATTAAGAATTTTAATGAGAACTCTAGAGTTTTATATACAATTAACTACAAAACCCTGCCCCTTGGATGTCTGCTAGGCATTGTAGACTTAACATGTCCAAAAGAGATCTTCTGATTCTCCACCCATGAAATGCCAAATGCAACAGACATCTTGACATTTGTCAAAAACTGAAAACTTGTACTCTCCCTATGCTTTATCAGGTTAGTAAATGACATCGCCCACTTAATCCTCAATCCCAAATCCCAGTAAACATCTGATTATTCTCTTTCTCTCATTCAATCCATTAGCAAGTTAATTGACACTTTTCTGTCCTATGTTGTGATTCAGCCTTTGCCTATACCTCTGACTTTATATGGAGTGACTCCTCGTTCTTTATTTATTCCTTTTGCCCCAACCACACTCAACTTTGGGCTCTTCCTGAAATTTACTAAGTTTCTTCTTGCCTTGAAGACTTGTACCACTTTTTCCTTGGCCTGGAACAATTGTCATATCATCACTTAGTTGGCTCCTTCTTACCATTTAGATCTCAACTTATATTTCACCTCCTCAGAGACTTTCCTGACCACACAATCTAAAATATCTGGTTCGGTCACTAAACATTTTGTTTTTTATCTCAACCAAATATCTAACAAATATTTTCTTGTTTATTATCTATAAATTTCAAAAGAGAGATACCTAATTTTGTTCACTACATTATACCCTATGCCTAGAAGAGGGCCTAGGTATATTGCAGGGGTTCAGTGACTGAGTATGTGGTGATTCATTGCATGATGATAACATTCTGGAATCGATGGTCCTAGTGAATTGCAGCTTGTAATTTATACTTCACAACCTACTGAAACTTTCTGCCTTCTCTCTCCCCTAGTGACTATTGTGCTTTTTGTCTCTTCTTTTCCCTTTGTCTTTCTTACTCCATCTGCATTTCACTTTTCTCTTTATGAAACTTCTTTCACCATCTAGCCTTTTTCTTCACTAACACTTACCTCCTCACTCTTTGCCCCAAACTGGACATAAAATGAGCCCGGGAGATCTTTTTAACATACTTGTTTTACTTGTTGAATAAAACTTTAGTTTTCCTGTCCTTAATTTTAAAAGGAGAGAAATTGAATATTTTATTTTTTAAGAAAAGTATATATAAATTGATTTTTAGAAATCATTTCTATATGTTAGTGACCTTGGAGAGGTGGGAGAAATCATCTCTCCTCTGTTCCTGTTTTAATGATTCAAAGACTTTTGAACATCTGTGAATCGGGAGCTTAACCAAAAGAGACATTCCCAGAGAAGGAAAAACTTGATGTGCATTGAAAGAAATCTAGAAATCAAGAAAAAGGACACTTATGTCCTCTTCCTGGAACTGACCACCTGAAATTCAAGAATGAGAAGCCCATTCTTGAAACACTCAGGAGGCATCTCAGTGGAGGGGAATTGTGACTCCAGGGACTCAACCCACACACTGTCACATTCTGGGATCAAATGCTGACATGTAATGAACATCCCTTGGTTTTACCACACTGCAATTTTGATGACTTATCATCAACACCAGCTGATTCTTCTAGTTTGAAAATAGAATGTCGCTAATGATTTCACCAGGAAAAGTGTATATCCTGGGTTGTTCTGCCTGGTTATGGACTTCAGAATAAATAGTGGCTCTGCAGAGATGAAATGCTACTTAATGAGACTATGTTTTGAAGATTCAGGATTTAGTTCAAGAGAACAATGAATTAAAAGTAAAATAACAGTGGGTCATTATAGAACTAGATTGGAGTAGTCATCTGATATGTGTATGTGAAAAAAATGAAAAAGAAGTAGAGAAAATAGAGGAAGGGAAACCATTAAATTAAATCAAATAATTTCTTTGGTTATACTTTCAAAATGTAATATGAAAGTATTAGAATATAGTAAGAACACAAGGCTCAATGTCTTCTTGTATTTATAGAGTAGGTAAAAGGGCTTGAAAACTATTTAATATTCATTGTTTTCTCAAATTCCTCATTAAAATGTGAAATGTCTAGGAATATTAGGAGTGACCAAACAGGTTACAAAGGATAATATTAAGCCTTGCATTGAAATTGTTAAAATGAATCAATATTGTTTAATGAAGAAAATATTTTGGTTAAAGATCAGGCTTCATTATGAATGCTGATAGCTATCAACTTTGGATACAGATGTGAATTCTAGAATTTTTGACAATTAAAAAATTGTGACATATAACAACTGAGAAATGCTTATTTATCTGAGATGGAAGTAATAAAATTCCTCAAGTGGTTCCATTCTTTCATGCCAATCAAGATATTCACATTCAAACAGCACAGGCCTTGGGAGATGTGGGGAAAGAAGGAGAAAAGGTAAGAAAAGAAAATATTTAAAAATTTGGGTAATTCACCAAAGATATACACATGAGAATATGTTTTCTTCCACCTAGACTGTCACAAATCTGGAGAACAAGGTTGAGGCCCCAGTAAGAATTTGGGCCAAGATGTGATGTTATCTGTCACCTGTAGATGACATATAATATAGATTTTAGCTGCACAGCTGTGAAGACACCGGCCAGTGCCCTGCAACTCCTGAAACTTCTGGCTTTTGCATCATTCAGAGATTCAGTCTTATTCCATGATAGTATTCTCCCCTGTGCATTTATAATATGATAACAGCAAACGTATTATATGAGTCCCATGTACCTTCATTTTAATGTTTCTTCATTAGAAGAGTAACTTACTAAGAACTCATTCAGATAGTTGAAACACAAAGCCAGTTACAGTCACTCCTCTGACAGTTCGTGTAGTTCATTAGCCTCTTTATTTCTGTTTATTAGAGGGTCATAATACAATCTGCCTTTAAATTCAGAGGATTTGGGGTGTATCCTTCATGAATGTGGCTTTCCTTCAGAGCAAGAGAATTCTCTCTGGATTTCCTGACTGCCATGCAGGGAGAGTCACAGTTGCTGGAAGTCTGCAGACATGAGATGGCAGGTAGCAGAAATGTGAGGAGTAGGTAAAACAATAAGGAGTGGTGCAGACTGTGGCAAACTGGAGGGTGTGTGCCCAGTCTAAGAGGGAAAGCTGGTACTCAGCACCATCTGATCTGTTACCAAGTTATAACGATGCCTGTTGTTGTCAGATCATCCCATTTTATCTGGAAAGCCTAAAATTTTAAAAATATATTTTAGTGTAAAATCTCTGAATTTTAGAATATTGGTAACTAAATCCATTAAAAAGAAAAAAACACCATGCATGACCACACCATCTATAGTTTGTAGTCAGGTAAGAAGCTTCCCTTTCAGCCTTCTGATGTTGACAGGAGATTTAAAGATGACATCTTCACATAATTTGGAGACTGAGCTGGCTGCTCTTCATACAGCTGTGCACATAAAATATCACCTATTCCTTTAGGCATGTGTGTATTATGTTTGCCTCTGTAGAGAGCAAGTGCCTTTGAAGAAAAGATTTGGGTTGTCGTCATCTCTGTATCCCTTGAGTACTTAATCCCAATGCTTTACATATGTGAGGCACACACTCATGTTAATTTAATAAAAGAATGATAAATACCACAGATTGTCATCCACTGGTCCTGGTTTAAGCCATTCAGGTTATAATATTATTACGAAAACAAAAGAAATTGAGTGTAAATATCGGTCTTTGTGTATGTTATTCCGTTAAGTTGTCACCAAAGGACTTCTAACTGGTTTCCTACTACTATCACCGAAAGTATGGCTTTGGTAATACAAATGGCTGAAGAATAGGGTTCAGCATGATGTGGGGGCCCCTGCCTGTGTTTTACCATTTGGAAATTTCACTTGCATTATCTCATTTGCTAGAGGTACTGTGTGATGTGGAGTTAGTGAGATTATTTGCAAAAATAAAAACTTTTACTTACAACAATGTTTTATATCATGCCTAGTTCATGAGATTATGTATTCTAGCCCTTAGTAAAATTCTTAGCAAATCAATTAAAGATCAAAAGGTTAAAAATACCTTCTGATACTATTTTAAAAAAAAAGTAGAATATTTTTCAAATTTTAGAGTGGAGAGGATCTTTCTCAGCAAGAAATGAGTCCCAGAAATCATAAAAGGAAAGAATGGCAGTTTTGATTACTTAAAAATTAAAAACGTCTGTATGGGAAAGGCACTAATAAATATACCTGACAAGATCAATCATGAGAAAGTATTATCCATCCCTCCATCTATCTTTTTTTTTACCTATATCTATCACCCATATCATCCAAATATGTATCTATGTATATTTATATGAATCCATGCATCTATCTGTATCTATCTAATCTACATTTGAATGTTAACAAAACAATAAACTATTTGCTGCTAGCAGTCAATAAAAAGGAATTCAGCCACTCAGATAATAGGAAAGGAGATAATTAGCAAATCATTGAATAAGAAAAAATAAGCTACAGACAACTGAAATGATGCTTAATTACCATAGTGATTATGCAAATTAAATGGTAACCAATTTCATTTTACTTATCAAATTAACAAAAGTTAAAAAGCTTGATTCTACTGAGTGTTATTCAGGCAAATAGGTGGTCATACATTGTTTCAAGGAACATAAATTGGTATAAGCTTTTTATATGGCAATTTACAAGAACCTATAAAATAAAAATACACATATCCTTTGATTTGCAAGCATACATTTAGGAATTTGTCATAGTGAATGATGCCTGTAAGTGTTGAGAGTGTCCATATTCTTTGTAACGACAAAACATTAAAACAACCTGCATGTTTATCAGGAGCAGATTGTTTAGGTTCCCTGATGCTGCTACTGTACAAATGTAAACTTACCTTCATGTGCCAACACTCAGAGATATCTACAACATGGTGAATGCATACTGCAAGGTGCAGAACAAAAATGTCCCATTTTTGTAAAATTATAAAATGTCTCTATATACATATATGTTTAAAAGACTTTTAAAGCATTTTTAGATAACATTCAGAAAAACAAACATCATAAACAGTGGTGAACTCTGGAAAGAGAGACTGAGAAGGAGGAATATTTCATCTTAAACTCTTCCATAGTTCTTACAATTTTTAAACAAAAAATAGTTCTGCTTTTTCATTGTGAGCTCCTAGGGAAAATGCTATTTTATGAAACTGACCTTTAACATGTAAATTCTTTCTCCATTATGACTTTCATGTCACAGGCAAGCAGTTATTTTTTTTTTAAATTAAAGGGTCAAAGATTTAAGAGCTCAATATCGGCATAATTTGTTCGACAGACACCTCATCTGAAATTATTTGCTTTAATGGAGTTGATATAAAACATATAATAATGTCTGAGTGCCAGCAGCATCCCCACCTGAGTTAGGCAGAGAACTCTGGCCCGAGACGTGGTCACCGCCCTGTGTCTGAGATTTAAGAGCTGGTGTGATTGTATAGGATATGGCTAGAGCATTATAAAATATGGTCCATTGTTGCATGAATTCATCTCTACATCATCTCTACATCTCTATGGATTAAATTATTACTCTTCAAATCTCACTATGAGCAATAAAGGCCAGATGAGCTCCGAGTCATGCATATTAACATTGAAATGTGTTATAAAAGATACTACACACACTGGTTTCTCAATAAAACTTTGAGGGATTGGTATTATGTTTTGTCTGTCTACTGGTGAGAAAATTGTGTGCTGCCAAGGCTACGAAAGCAGTAGCTAATAGAGTCATGGTTTAAATCTACTATTTTAGAGAAGCAGTGTGGTATAGCAGAAAGGGCCTAGCCTTCCAGGTAAAAAAAAAAATAATGAAAAGTCTGCTTAATGGTAACAAGATAAACTGTATAATGAAAGAAGTACCACTTTGGCTTCTGTGGGTTAGAGGATCAGGTAACGAAATGTTGCTATATTAGCACCTCCTCATTCTGTAAGTGTGAACTGGTTAGGTAATAAACACTGTGCTTTATGGACAAACCCAAGAATAACAAACTCAATGCAACAGTGCAATTTACTGACTTTCATGTCACAGACATGCAGTTATTTTGCACCCTGCCACTAAGGCAGTCCTAACCTAGGAACATGTGCAGAGATGATAAATTTGTGAGTGTGTCTGGTAGAAGAGCTGAAACAGATGTGCAGAGTGAGGGACATCAAAGTTAAAACAATTACCATTTCAACAAATGGGTACTTCTCCCAGATACAAGCTTAGCATTTAAAAAGATGTGTGCATTCCTTATATCATAACGACGGATCAGAGGTTGTATATTCGGATACGAAGCATATGAAAGTCATTAAAACAAAACAAAACAAAAATGAATGGCCATTAGTTTCTTTGAAAGATACTGCCACTGAGCAGCCAATTTCGTGGAATCATTCATGAGTCATCGGGGGGGGGGGGGGAACAGCCTTTTTTCTCTCCTAGCCTCCACAATCCTGTTTCCAGAGGCCTCTCTAGTATAGAGATATTTGCCATTGTTGCCTTGGCAAGGTTGAGAGTTGGGGCCAGAGAGGAGACTAGCTACCTTCTACTGCTGATAATGTTGACAATGGGGAAAATAATGAGTAAAGTGGGCTTCTCTGGTAAGTAGAACTGAAGTCATCATCATGTGGATGTTTCATTCAGATGCTGGGGATTACAAATGGCTCAAAAAGAACCATTCGAGATGTGCTTATTTGCCTATGTCACATGTGAAGGTATTTGAAAAAAGTTTACATTTTCATTATTGTATGTTTTACTTTGTTTATTAACATATATAAGATTCAGATTTAATAAATTATTAAGAAAATAAAAGTTTGTCTTTTTGACTTCTTGTACAGGTAGTTTCATATTGAATAGAAATGGGCCAAAATAATTTCCAAAAACAGATTTCATTTTTACTGCCTGTGGCTTCTTTGTCTTATCTTGAAAACAGCTATAAGTAAAAAGGCTTGCACATGTAGATATTCCAACTGGTAGTTTGCCTAAAAATTGTCTTTATTTGGTATTTTAGTTGCTTTTAAATTTTAGTACTCCTGTTTAACAGTCTTTAAGAAAATGTAAAAATCTTTTCTGTATTTCTGACAAATTATGAATTGCCTAGATAGAAAAAATAGCATTATAATGAGTTAACAGCTGATGATTATTCAACATTGAATCTAAAGACTCACTTTTCCATTGTGTGCCCTAAGCAAAAATGCTGTCTTATGAAAATGACACCTCAGCATGCAAACTCGTACACATCATTATGACTTGCATGTCACAATCACAGAGTTTGCTGGTTCAAAAAAGGTATTGCTGTGTACTGTGCCACTAGGATTAAATAAATTATTACACCAAAGCTGTCAAAGAAATAATAGGCAGCTGAATGTTTTTGTGGGTTTGTTGGTGAACCTGTGTGTTCTTCAGTGTTTAGTTGTGATTAGAGGAATTCTCCAAAAGGAATGGCTACAGTTTTGCATTGCTGCCTCCAAGAATAGAGAAGATGCTGTGTTGCAAGGGGAGCAAATAACATTTGACTCTCATTTCTAAAAATAGATATAAGGATGATCTAGTTAGTGTGTATACTTAGAAATAGTTCCTTTAGTTTCTAGGATGCCGGCAGTAGATAGTAAAGCACTTGTTGGCCATATGGACTAAAACCACAGCAGCAGAGGGTTTTTGTTTTTGTTTCGTCTTTTTTTTAACCTATGTTGGACTGAAGTAATCACTAGTTTGTCATTACATTATCTTGAGAGTGCTTTCTTATTATGACAAATCCCAAGTGCGAATTGTACATGTGAGAATAGATCAGCATACTGTAGCACAGCATACTGTGCTCCCTAATTTCCCCTCTTATTTGTGCCTTACAATCAAGCCAGAATATTTAATACAAAGCCACGCAGAATTGTGTAAAGATCATGAACAAATAGGACAGTGAAGTTAGAATCTCTACCCTCACCCACCATTGTCCTGAACTTGAAATATTTTGTCCAAAGCAGGCTCTGTAGGGTCCTGAAGGACCAACCTAAGATACAAATTGAGCATGCATTTTAAACTTTGGATGTTCTGTCTTTCAAGATGAATTTAAACCTCATTAATTTTTAGTAAGGGCATAATAGTTAAACACTTTGCAGATGTAGCTTGTGTATTTAAAATTCCTTAGAAGATTTCCATTTAGGTTTCTACATTAGTGTGATCTGCTGTGCATGACAATATGGCATGTGCACTCCTCTCAGGATGTGCAGTTTGATTTCATACTGTAAAGCAATAAAGAGCATAAAATATTAGCATGAACAGTGTCAGGTGTCAATGCTAATTCTTTTATTACTATCACATTATTTAAGGACAACAGCCATTCAACTATCTTAAATGATAGATATTAAAGATTGAAAAATAGCTGTGATCAGCTAAACCATGTCCTTGGAGAGGAGAAAGTTCTACAAAGATAACAGATATACATCCAAACATAGATTTCTCCTGCTTGTGCAGGATTACAGAGGATGCAGCTGTTGACACAGTGAATAAAATCAGAGTGCAACACGTAAAAATTGTTGCGTGTGTTACAAAACTTATGTGCTCATTTTGGCGATCACAGGCTAAAGGCCTTTATTTCCAAAGCAAGTTACCTTCGTGCCTTAGCAGAACCATACATTTTAGCACAAATGATGCTGCCTTGCAAGATGTTAGGAATTTTTTATTAATATTAATTTTAGAATTTCTTAAATTTTAAGAAATTAGTGAGTGAAGCTTTCTGCTAAAATAAAAACCATTTAAAAGTATTCTGACTAACATTGCTTATTTTTAAAGGTTATGTTAAATATGAATGTCATAGAGAAAATTTGTGCTGAATAGAAGACTATTCCATACAACTGTCTCTCTTGGAGTCAAATTTCTTATCCTCACATTAGGAATAGAACTGTTGGTGGCAAAATAGCACCAGATGTTATACTGGTGGGACCAGACTGGACCTTGGTTCAGCAACCTAAGCACTTGAGTTCTGGCTAAGAAAGAATTCAAAGTCAAGACTCCAACTCTAAGAGGAAGTTTATTTAGAAAGTCACAGAGGTAGAAGAAGTGAGCCTTAAAGGAAGAAGTAAGCCTTAAAAGGGCTCCAAAAACAAGCTATAGAGGCAAAAGGAGGGCCCTTGGAGCTTAGAAGAAAAAGAGAGGCAGGGAAAACATGCCTGGGGGATCATCTAGTCACAAGGGCTTTTATGGGTGGGGATTCTAAGGGAGGATCTCAACAGAATATTCCTCAGCTTTCCAAGTGCGTCCTTTCAGGGTCATGGTGTCTAGTGATTGGTCGGCGAGCCTGGAGCTGAAATACAACTGGAGCCTAGATGTTATCCCTAGGGGTTAATGCTTAAGAGTGCAGTGGTACAGGGTCCATACATTTAAGAGTGTATGTACCTCATACAGTGGTACTTGTATGAGGGTCATATGAGGCTATTCTCCTGCCCCTTGTTCCTTACCTAAGGGGATCTAAAACCGCATAACTAGCGGCATGCTAGGGGAGAAAAGGTTACCCTGAGGGCGAGGTCCTTGTTTTCCCAGTTTCGCTGGTCATTAGGCACCCGGGACTTTCCTCCCTGGTGGTGTGTACCTGGCCCACAGTGCTTGCTCTGCTCATGTCTGTCTAACTGACGATCACAGAACCGCTAGCCCTTTTTCAAGCACTTTGTGGAAAAGCTTTAATATATTCAATGGAGGGGTGCAGTAGTAACATTTTACTTTATCATTATGGTTTCACAGTTGACACAATACTGTTACCTACAGCATTTATATTCCTAAGATATAGTCAGAATAAAGGTATTATCACCATTTAAATTTCTAGAAGTGACAATTCATTCATTTAGCCAATTCTTTTAGAGTATAAAATAAAAGCAACCAAAAGTGTTAGATAGGTTAGAAGTTGGAAGAAAACATATTGTTAGTAGAAAGAAGTAAAGTATGACATAAATTGTAACTCTACAAGGGGGTCATGTACAAAACGCAGCAGGAAAACTAACCTGCTTGGGAGATTGGGGAAACTGGTGCGTGCGGGCAGACTTGCAGGAGGAGGCTGAGAGGGAAAGGAGACCTGAAGGACAAGGAAGCATCTGTCTGGAGGCCGCTGAGGGATGGAGCTAGACAGGGATGCCACAGCCAGAGCTGTGAAAATGTGGTACACTGGGGACTACACTTAGGTCGCCGTGGCTAGGAGCACAGAGTTCGATGTGAGGGGAGACTGATTAAAGCCAGGATCAAAAAAATGTGAAATCATGTATGCCTTGCAAGGAGATGAGCTTAAACTGTGCAGGTAAAAGAGAGCATTGAATTCTGAACAGGGGAGGAACGTGCTCACACTTGAATGTTTCACTCTGGCCTCTGGAGACTGGATGGGAGGAAAACATCTTGAACAATTCCTGGCTTCTAGTTTGGGTTGATTCTGGTGCCATTCCTGAATTTGGGAGCTCGGGAAGGGAGCAGATGAGAAGGGTGGGGATGAAAGGGTATGGGAGACAGTTAGGTCCACTTGAGCTGAGAATGGCAGGAGTAAAAAAAGTCATTTGTAGTAGGAAACTGTATGTAGTGGTCAGGATTCAGCATGGAGCTAGGCTGAAATGCTAATAAATATAAATGGGCTAGTCATGAGAATCACCTTAACAGAAACAGTTTTAGGACACCGTGATACCTCAGTAATTTGTAGCAGGGGATTCCAACCATGAGGGGAAGGATACAGTGAAGCATGCATGTTGAGATATGGAGCCAGATTGCCTCGGCATAGATCCTGATTCTCCTGCTTTCCTGATTAACAGCTCTAGGACCTTGGGCAGATTAGGTTCTGTGCCTCAGTTTCTTCAAATGTGAAATGCAGATTAGAATAGCACAGATGCTCCTCGATTTACAAGGGGGTTACATTCCAATAAACCCATTGTAAGTTGAGACTAGTGAATGTTGAAAATGCATTTAATACACCTAATAAACTGAACATCAGCACTTAGACTAGTCTATCTTAAACGTGCTCAGAACACTCACATGAGCCTACAGTGGGGCAAAACCAACTAACAATAAATGCACTGCAGTGTCAGTTGTTTACCCTTGTGATTACGTGGCTGATAGGGAGCCGAGGCTGGCTGCCACTGCCTATCACAAGAGATATTGTACCGCATATCACTTGCTCAGAAGAGATCCAAATTTAAAATTCAAAGTATGATTTCTACCAAAAGTGTATCATTTTCACACCGTTGTATAATCAAAATGTCATAAGTCAAAAAATCCTAAATTGGGAACTGTTTCTATGGGCCTCAAAAAGTTCAACTGGTGGCCTATGTAGATGGTGCCCCCTGCAGATAGGGTGGCCATGTGCACTGGCCTTGGATAGGGCGCAGTTGGATCTATTATTGAACTGAAAAGCAACTTTACACAAGGACTAGGCGAGTTGTTTACCTATTGGTATGCTTCCCTTCACTAGACTCAGCTCTCCAAAAGCAGGACCCAGGTAATTCTGGTCCTGCCTTATCTTGCATAGCACTTAACACAAGAGAGCAGAAGAAATATCTGCAAATGATATTTGTTTGAGAATACGGCAAGGGAGGTGAGGCAAGCTGGTTCGGCTGCCCAATCTGTACTGTTCCTTTCTTCTGCTCTTAATAGAAGAATAAATGTTCCCTTACACGACAGTGTGAAAGAAATAACACTAAACACATTTAAGAGATGGATAAAAAATGAACTCATGGGCATTACAACTTGTCTGCGTCTCACATATTACAGATAAGGCTAGGCCAGCAGAAGAGGTTAAATGTTTTGCCAAGGGTCACACAACTCAGGCCAGGGGATCTTGGTCTGGTTCACAGGTCTCTGACTCCCCATTCTGGTGATTTTCCCACTATACACTTGCAGAATGAATGCTATGTAAGGATTTCTTTTAAAGGAAAGAAAGTCCATATTGAAATTTGCAGATTGTTTCCAAATAAATATTAAATTCCTGATATTAACCTGTTGTCTACTTAAGTAAAGCTCTCCTAACTCCTACTGTCCCCTAACATCTACTGAGTTGTGTGGCTCTATTTATCTATCTATGTATCTACATCAGGAGATCATATATAAATAAATTTAAGTCTTTGTATTTCTGATCAAAAGTTACCCTTGCACATGATGCTGAACCTAGAACATTTGTCTTTGTTTGAAACAAAAGCAATTCGTTTCATTCACATCAATAACATGTGACTATACGTATAGTGAGCCACGCTTACCCAGGCTAATGAATATTCAAGCAGTAGTGAGAGAAAGGCTCCCCTGGAATGATTATGAGGGCCCATTTCTGATTTAGCACGGCACCCAAGAGTCAGGCAGGGCCAGCACAGTCTTCTCTTCCCAGTTCGATAGCAGGCCCTGTGGCTCCGCCCACCCTGATGCGGAAGCCCCACTGTCTGATTTGGGGGCTCTGGCAAAAAGCCTGAGCCCATTGATTACAGATCGCTGTTAATAAAGAGCATTTGTAATGCAGCAGTGGTGAGGCCATCTCTGCAAGCCTGTTCATGATGGCCCTTCAGGCTCCACAATTAAGTTGTCCAGCAGGCATGCCCCCTGTTGCAGCTGCTCTGTCAATCTCATTTTGAAGCACAAATGATCTTAGACCCAGTGTTTGACATGGGGTTTTAACACCAAAGAAGGCAATTCTGCAACTTCAAATGAGCCTAATTGGCTGAGCGCTCGGGCGTTCACTCAAGCTGCTTCAGTCCATCAGAGAGAGATTTCCTGCTAATTGAACTGCTCAGAAGGAAAAGAACCACGAGGAATCAGGAGGTGCCAAACCGTTGGAGAGGGTGGTATATATATATTTTCATGATAGCAAACTTAAAGATACATTCCTCCTCCTTAATCAGCCACCTGTCAACATAGAAAAGGTTGTTATTGCTGCAGATGCTCACAGAGTTATGATCTAAAATTGAGTTGTTGCTGTTAGGAGTGCAAGTGTACATGTGTTGCTGATAAAAGACATTTCAAAACACTTGGTCAGGACAGCATTTTTCTGCATTATTCTGGAGGCTACCTGAAATAAAAATATGTAAATCCAGGCTGTGTAGAGTGGGCTGAGGAAACTAATTGGAGGGGCCTCACTGGGAGTCAGTGTGTATTCGTCAATCTCCTTCCTCTCCCTGGTCCTTCCTCTGTTAAATGGGGATCATAGGAGAAAAGATGTGATATTTACACGTGTATCTGTATCCATATCTTTATCTATCTAGCTGATTATTTCGCATCTATAGCCACATTCATATTTATATATCTGACATTCCCTAAGTGACCCAGAATAAATAATACTCTATCAGTAGTAATCTATATAGCAACAGTAAAATATTTAATTGTGAAATTGCTATAGTAATATATCAGGCAGGGTCTTGGAGCTAAGGGAATTGATCTGATGTGAGTTTTTTTTCTGCCAACTACTGTTGAAAAATTATTACTTAATAACCCTTTTTGGTGAAGTCTCCACACATGTATCTAATGTATACAGATGTGGTTTTACATAACATGGTTTTTGGAGATAAAGAATAAAGAAGTGAGAAGAGACATAAAAAGATTTAGGACCACCCTGGCCAGGTTGCTCCATTGGAGCATCATCCCATACACCAAAAGGCTGAGGGTTCAATCCCCAGTCAGTGCACTTACCTAGGCTGCAAGTTTGTTCCCCAGTCTGGGCACATACGGGAGGCAACTGATGGATACTTCTCTCTCACATTGATTTTTTTTTCTCATATTGATTTTTTTGTTTTTCCCTTCCTCTTTCTCTAAAAAATTCAATAAACCTATCCTTGGGTGAGGATTACTGGCTCAGTTTTATTTAGATATTTTATTCCAATATGGAAAGGATCTAAAGAACATTCTACTACATATGTATCTTAGAAAATACAGGAAGTGAGCAAAATAAGCTTGGCATTGGTCACTTTTGAGCCTGGGAGCACATGGTGTACATGTTACAGTGCCGAAGCCTCGGGGCTGGGGAGAGTAGTCGCGTTTGGGTGGCAGTATTTTAAGTCCATAGAGATGTTCATCTGAGTTCTGCCTCTGTTTTATTTTGTGATCCTGGATACTGCTCAGCTTTTCTAGATCTCAGTTTTCTCATGAGAAGAAAGAACAGCAAGACCATGTATGATCCACCAGCCAGCCACATTATCCTGAGGATGCCTGATGAAAGGGACAAAACTGTTTTTCACACGTTAAATCTTTTTTTTTGGGGGGGGGAGGGGGGTTAGTACCTTTAGATTTTGTATCATGGTAACATTTCTATTCAAAACCCCAAAGAGGTCAGATGCCTCACAATGTCCCTCTCAAGGCAGATTTAGCAAGTAATCCTGGTTCAGAATTGTCCCTGCTGGGATGAGTCAGTTTCAGAGTCAGCACAGAGACACCAGCATGCTGAGAGTCCTGGAGAATGTGGAGCAATGGTGCTGCTTTGCTCCCAGCTAAAGACTCAAGTCAGGGTGATGCTGCAGAGGCTGAGCTGGCAGCAGAAATGAACTCGTCTTACATCTAATTTTTTGTTTAATTAAAGGAATCAGTGCATGTGGTTAAAAGAGCAGAATATATCACTAAAAATTTGTACTAATAGTGGCGACTCTTACTGCACCATGCCCTCCCTTAATTCCTGCTTTCCACAGGCAACCACTGTTACTCTTAGAGCTTTGTGGCATAGTTACCCTCAACTTTTAAGTAATATGATTCTGTAACATTTCTTGATTTGTCAGTTTTAGGCACAATCTATTTATTATTAATTTCTTGTTATAGGAGATGAAAAACTCTCATACCTCCCCGAATTTCCTCATCCCACCCCTCCGTCTTACTACTGTATTGATATTTTTATTAAATCAATAGTGTACATTATAACTATGCAAATTCATCCATATTTGCTCATTTGAATACCATTTTTAAACTTAGAGTCAAGATTTGCCTTATTCTCTCATTTATTTATTTGTTTTAATAGCTTTGTAGGGATATAACAAAAAGTTCATAGAGTTAATGATCTTTAGTATATTTACAGAGTTTTGCAATCTTCACCATAACCTAATTTTAAAACATTTCCATCATCCCTAAAAGAAACATAGAACTCATTAACAGTCATTCTCCATCCTCCCCTCCTACCTTCTCTGACTCTAGGCAAACACTAAGCTATATCCTCCCTATCCATTTGCATATTCTGGACATTTCATAAAAAAGGGAATCATACAATACGTGGTCTTTTGTGTTTGCCTCCTTTCACTTAGAATGATGCATTCTAGCCCATCACCTTAACCACTCTGCCACAGCTACAACATGATGTTTTCAAGGTTCATTCAGGTTGCAGCTACTGTCAGCACTTTGTTTGTTTTAATTGTCAAATAACATTCCTTTTATGGATATACATAGGTATCCATTCATCAGCTGGATTTGAGTCATTCCCACTTTTTTGCTACTATGAATAATGTTATTATGATCATTCATGTATTCTCTATTTTTATTTGTATATTTTCTTTTTGTTTATCCTTTTAGTTTTTTCTCTATGTTCTTTCAGATATGATATACAAATTAGTGGCTTTTTGCTCCAAAATTCAAATATATGAGATGACATTTCCCCCCTTGTCTTCTGAAAACCTTTCTCATGGTCCATCTCCCTTGCTCTAATCTGCATGGTCACCCTCAAATGTTCCGCAGAGCTTTCTCTTCAGAACAGTTCTTCAGTGCAGGCACCTCTGCGTCAGAGCCCCTCTAACGTGGATCCCATGTCATCCTTTCTCAGCTGATTTCTTGGTTTGGCAGAAGCTGCGTAGGGCCTGGGAAATCATCTGGAGTCCAATTGCTCTGTGTACACACAAGCTTTTAATTGATATCTCTCATCCCAACTCAAATCCCTGGGCCTCTGGTGGTTCCTGGGTGAATTGGACCACTCTTCATTGGCATCTCCTCTATTCTGCTTTTCATCTCCCAAATATGCATTGAAATCCCTTGTGTACAGACAACTCTTCTTTTGTTCTCTTTGTCCTTAAGAGTTTAGACTGTCCTTGTTCCTTCACTATCATTGGGAAAAAGGATTCTGGAGAGAGAGAGAGAGTAAACATATGTGGAATAAATGTTTGGGGGCTCGGACCTTGATTTCAATGATTTAGTGTAGCTCCTCAAAGCCACCCTACCCTACTTATAGGCTTTCTTCTTTCTTTGGGATTGGAATTTTAAATTTTCTTTCAGAAAATAATTGTTAATATTTATTATATTTTACCTATTTATACCTGCAATACCTAAATGTTATTAAAAATTATAAAAGCAAAAATGAGATACCAATGGATCATAAATAGATAGGTTGGACCAAGCCCAAGAGGTGCTGGAATCGATTAGAATTGGAAGAGAGGTGAAGACTCTGAGGCTTAGCTCAATCCCACATGAGTGGAAAATAGTGCCCTTTTCCTACATGAATTGATTGTTTTTGGCACAGTTGCTCCTCTGATATAAAGCACAGAGGTGTGTGTGAGAGAGAGCAGAGAGACACACGCTTCTTTTCTGAACCATCTGACGGCTGCAGACATCATGACACTCCACCTCCAAGTACTTATCATGCACTTCCTACATGCAAGCATATTATCTTATATAAACACAATACTGTTGTTACATCTAAGGACTTCAACATTGATATAATAATATTACCTAATATCATGTCCTTTTAATGTTCCCCCATTGTCCTAAATATATCCCTTGTAGTTATATGTTATATTCGGTTTTTGGGTCAAGTACCTATTATTGCATAACAAATCAACCTGAAACTTGGTGGCTTACAATGATAACTATTTATTTACTTTTTCCATTTCTGTGGGCTGACAGGGTGCTTCGTCTCCAGGGGGTGTCAGCAAGGCCACTTGCTGAACCACCTCCAGCTGGCAGCTGGGTTAGGCTGGGCTGCAGAGTCCAAGGAACCCCCTCACATACTTGAGATTTGGGTGCTGACTGTCAGCTGATGGCTCAGTTCATTTCCCTGTCTCCTCTCTCCATGTGATATCCTCTGTTCTCTTTATATGGCCTCTTGATCCAGCAGGGTAGCCTGGACTCTCTTGTGATGTGGCAGTTGGGTTCCAGGAGAGAGAAAGCAAATGCTGCCCGGCCTCTGGAAATAAGTGTCCATTGTCTTTTATGGGTCATAGCAGGTAAAAAAGCCAGTCCAGGTTCAAGACTGTAATCAGTAAGTAATATGTGGGTTGATGAGATGACGGCATGAAGTGACTTTCCCAGCAAAGCTGCACCCAATTATTTTAGCATCCAGTAGCAGTCATCCCTGAATCAATTATTACACAGATGGTTATAAACTGGTGATTTCAGAAATTCTACCTTCCTTCTTACTTATTAGCTGGCATGCTTTTGCTTCTCCTCCTTACCAACACACTTCTAAAAATTGTTATTATCATATATACCATGGATTAAAAAATATAATGTAATTAACTAACATCATTATTTTCTGTGGTGTTCAAACTATCCCAAATTTGGTCAATGGAAGGGCAAGTCCATTTGAGCTGGGTCTGCAATAAACTTTTGACATGTCCTCATCAATCTTTGGGTACTTTCTCAATGACATGAAGCAGTATTTCAAGAAACGAGCATAGTTTTCCCTCTATTATCTGTGTCATTCAGTTTTTCTTTAATGTACTAGGCTCTCTCTAAACCTTTGAGAGCAATTGCTATTATTCTTCTTTAAAATGCCATGAACTCAGTGACATCTCTCTGTGAGATTTTCTTAATAGTTTATGCATCCACAGTGACCAATAAGTTTCCCTGGGACTGATAGGCTTCCTGGGACTGGGACTTTCTGGTTTAAAACCAGGAAAGTCCTGGGCAAACCAAGATGAGTTAGTCACCTCAGGTGCTTGAAATCCTTTCATTTTAAAATAAAAGCTGTCTCTAACTTCATAATGCTTTTTAAAGTTCTGTTGCATATACTTAAATTAATGAAAAGCTTCAGATAATTAGATTACACAAGTATATTGTGTACAATATACTTTTATTTAAGGTCTCATAACAAACCCAACTCAAAGGAAAAATAAAAATATAAAAGAAAAAGAAAATTAGAATAAATTTTCAAAAATTAAAAGGAAAATAAGGTAGCTTGGCTGCCTGCACAGGTTGTAAATATCCTATCTACCCCGGGAATACGCTCATATTTGTGATGTGTTATGGTTAATGAATGGATGATTAGAGTAGTCTAGATCTTATTATAGTCTTGACAGAGCTTCTCCACATTATCTCATTTATCTTTACATCAAGCCTGTGGTGTAGGCAGGATGCTGTCCCGTTACTATTTCTGAGACACAGAAATACAAAGTTACTTAAAATATCAGAAATTAGAGGCAAGAGCCAGGACCAGCACTCGGTTTCCTCATTTTCTCTCTTGCTCTTTTTATTACAGCACAATAAGCAAATAAATGAACACACACACACACACACACACACACACACACACACTGGAGCCTCAAGAAAGGTGGGGAAGACTTCAGAATCTCAAAATTATACTTTAAAAATTCTGAATACAGGGACTTCCAGCCAAGATGGAGGCATATGTGGACACACTGTGCCTCCTCTCACAACCAAAATTAAGGACAACAAAGATTTAGAAACAAGAAAACAACCAGAACTCATAGAAAATTGAACTGTTTGGAAATCCAACAACCATTCATCCAGACCGCTAAGAGGGGAGGAGTTGAGGCAGGAAAAAGCGGAGGTGCAGACTGGGCACGCAGGCAGCAGCGGCTGGCAGATCCAAGGTGCACAGGTGGTGGCTAACAGACTCTGGGCACAGGGTGGCAACTGTGCAGACCCAATGAGGCCATGCAAGGCAGCTGGCTGACCAGGTGGTCCCACACTGGAACGCAGATAATCCAGGTAAAGGGGAAACAGCGGAAGGGACTGGAATCCGAGAGTGAGCAAAGCAAGTGCCATTGTCTCCTCTTGGACCCTGCCCCCACATACAGTGTCACTACCCAGTGACTGGGCTGCCCCGCCCTGGGGAACACCTAAGGCTCCACCCCTCACTATGTAACAGCTGCAACTAGGCAAAAAAACAAACAAACAACAAAAATGGCTCAAACCAGAGAACAAATCAAAGCCCCAGAGCCAATTTATGGAAGCGATGGAGAGATAGCCAACCTATCAGTTGCACAATTCAAAGCCCTGGTGATCAGGATGGTCACAGAATTGGTTGATTTTGCTCACAAATTAGATGAAAAAATGAAGGCTACAATAAGTGAAATGAACAAAAATGCACAGGGAACCAATAGAGATGGGAGGAAAACTGGGACTCAAATCAATGGAGTGGACCAGAAGCAAGAAAGAAACAACCAAACAGAAAAGAAGGAAGAAACAGGAATTCAAAAAAATGAGGAAAGGCTTAGGAACCTCCAGGACATCTTTAAATATCCCAACATCCAAATTATAGGGGTACCGGAAGGGGAAGAAGAAGAGCAACAAGTGGAAAACTTATTTGAACAAATAATAAAGGAGAACTTCCCCAATCTGGCAAAGGAAATAGACTTCCAGGAAGTCCAAGAAGCTCAGAGTCCCAAAGAAGTTGGATCCGAGGAGGAACACACCCAGGCACATCATCATTACATTAGCCAAGATTAAAATGAAAGAGAGAATTCTAGAAGCAGCAAAGGATAAAGGCAGAGTCACCTACAAAGGAGTTCCCATCAGACTGTCAGCTGATTTCTCAAAAGAGACCTTGCAGGGAAGAAGGGGCTGGAGAGAAGTATTCCAAGTCATGAAAGGCAAGGACCTACATCCAAGATTGCTCTATCCAGCAAAGCTGTCATTTATAATGGAAGGGAAGATAAAGTGCTTCTCAGATAAGGTCAAGTTCAAGGAGTTCATCATCACCAAGCCCTTATTATATGAAATGTTAAAGGGACTTATCTATCTAAGAAAAAGAAGATAAAAAATATAAACATTAAAAAGACAGCAAACTCACAGGTATTAACAACCACACCTAAAACAAAAGCAAACTAAGCAAACAGCTACAACAGGAGCAGAAACACAGAAATGGAGATCACATGGAGGGTTAGCAACAGGGGAGTGGGAGGAAGAGAGAGGGGGGAAAAGTACAGAGAATAAGTAGTGTGGATGGTGGGTAGAAAATAGACAGGGGGAGGGTAAGAATAGTGTGGGAAAAGTAGAAGCTGAAGAACTTATGACACATGGACATGAACTAAAGGGGGGAATGTGGGTGGGAGGGGGTGTGCAGGGTGGAGGGGAATGATGAGAAAAAATGGGACAACTGTAATAGCATAATCAATAAAATATATTTAAAAAAGCAATACAGGAAAAAAAATTCTGTATTGCCTGTTTAAAGAGAGTAGATCTTACAAGTTCTCATCATGAGGAAAAAAAATTGTAACTAAGTTGATGGTTAACTCAACTAATTATAGTAATCATTTTGCTATATATATTATATAAAACATTATGGCCCTGGCTGGTGTGGCTCAGTGGTTTGAGTGCTGGCCTGCAAACCAAAGGTTTGCTGGGTTTGGGTCCCAGTCAGGGCACAGGTCTGCACTGTGGGCTAGGTCCCCAGTAGGGGGTGTGGGAGAGGTAACCACACATTAATGTTTCTCTCCCTCTCTTTTCTCCCACCCTTCCCTCTGTCTAAATATAAATAAGTAAAATCTTTTTAAAAAATAAAATCATTATGTTGTATATCTTAAACTAATGAATGTTTTATGTCAATTATACATCAATAAAACTGGAAGAAATTTTTACAGAGAGAAATATTCTACAAACTTGACCAGAATAAACTATTCTTTAGGAAGCCTACATCTCTTGCTGAACAAGATTCACAACCTGGTAGCTGCTGAGGGAGTGGGTGCATCTGTCTCTCTTTATTTGGTCCCTTCGCCCAGCAAGAACTCTGAGTGGCAGTCATCTTAGATGCTCATTTCAACTTCATTAAATTGAAGTCCCATAAGTTTGCATTTCAGAGTGACTGGTGGACCTATGGGTGATGATCTCCCTTCTCTGTTCTGAGAAGACACTGCAACTGGTGACAGGCTTTGTCTTTGCAGTGGATCACATGTGAGACAGCTACCATCTTTCTTACAAATAGTCCAAGTTTCAAAACTTTACCCTCTCACAGGAAACTACTAAAAGTGGAGATAAATGTTCAGAAAATATAAAGAAATTTTTACAGGCAAGGAAAGTTTAAAAAATTACGTATATGAACCCTCCCAATACCACACTTTTGGGAAGGATTAGCTTGCATGCACACAAATCAGGTAGAATGTTTGTACTTCAATACAGTCTAGGAATACATGTCCTTAAAAAGTCCTTATAGTGGTCCCTATGTCCCTGTCTGGCCTGGGCCCCATGCCGACCCCTTATCTATTTGATCCCCATCTTCTCCTCACCTCCTTGCTCTCTTATCTTTGCTTCCCTATAGCTCTTCCAAAGGACATGAGGAGCACTTTAACTATGGCCTTTGCTCTCTCTGCTTTTTCTACCTGGTATTTTATTCCTCCAGATATTCAGGAGGCTAACTCCTTTAGCTTCTTCAAGACTTTGCTCAGGTATCTCCTCAATGAGCCTACTTGACCAACCTATTTAAAATTTCAGCCGCATCTGTTAACCCTCACTCACCATGTCCTGCATTTTGGATCTCCTTGTGTTGCTCTATTTTTTTAATGCACTTATTGCATTCTTATAGATTTATAATTTACTTTTCTTATTGTTTTAATATATATAAAACAAAGGAATATATAATCCTTATAAATGGAAGGCGCAGAGAGAGAGGGAGAGAAACATTAATCAATTGCCTTGCATGCTCCCAAACTGGGGACCAAATCTGCAACCCAGGCATGTGTCCTGACTGGGAATGGAATTGAGACCCTTTGGTTTATGGGATGATGCTCCAACCAGCTGAGCCATACTGCAGGGCTTATTGTGTTTTATTTTTGCTTTTTCACTAGAATATAAATGCCTTGAGAGCAGGGATTTGTGTCCACTTTGCATCCTGCTGTACTCCAAATGCTTCGGTACAATTGTTGAATGACTGTGAGAGTGCATATTTATATCTGACTAAAGCAGTACCTTCACATTGAAAACATCTTAAAAATCTTGATTGGTATTTATTATTGTGAAAGTAACATATACAGTAGCAAATGCAAACAAAACAGGAGTGTATAAAATAACAGAACATCTGCTTATCTTCCTAACTCACATCCCTGGAGATAATTACTGGAAATATGCCTTCTTCTTGATGTTTCTCGTTGATTACTCAACTATGCATATTTAAAAAAAATAGGTGTGCACATGTTTATATTAGTAATAGTTATGTATCTTCTATAAATTGTTTTCTATGTCACTTAATATAGTTTGTACATTAGTTTTTCTTTGGAATAAATGCATGTTGTATTGTGTGCTATAGTTTATTGATGAACATTTATGCTATTTCAAAATTTTTTCTTACAAACAATAATGCAATATTTGTATGTAGGAATGTGGGCATTTGTGCTAATATTTCTTTGATGGATTAGAATTCCTCAAAGATATGTCCGTGTAAATTTTAAATATGTTGTCTAAAAAGGTTGTTCTCATTTCCACTACTTCTAACCTTGCCTATCCCTGCCTGTTTCTCCATAACTATGCAAGAAATAGATGTTTTACTCTGCCATTTTTAGGGGGGAAATGTTTTTCTTAGCATTCCCTGGCTTGTAGTTAAATTGAGTGACTTTATACATGATTAGTAGTAACGTATATTTTTAAAAATAAATTACTCACTGGAGCCATTTCCCATTTTTTTCTATGACTTTTTTCTTGCGTCATTACATACTAGAGAGTATCCACTTGCTGGCTAAATGGGATGAAAATTGTTTTAGTCTGTCATTAGTCTTTTAACTTGTTCATAGTATCTTTCAACATGCAGTGGCTTAAAATATTTATATTATTAAATATTTTCTTTTTCTTTATAACTTCCAGAATTTAGGTCTTTCTTATCCAAAACAGTATATAATTTCTTAAGTTTTATCTTTTAGAACACTCTTAGATTTATTTTTGTTTGGCAATTTAATTTAATTAGATTATCTTTTCAGGTAGGGATCTAAACTTATCTGTTTTTCTTAGTAAAAACCATAATTTTAACCCAAATAATTACATGAATCAATATTATTCCCACATTTTAAAATTTCACACATACATACATATTTACATGTATCTCTGGGCCTTTTCCCGGACTCCCAATACTGTTCTGTTGGTACATTTGTCTTTTCAGTGCCAGCATCGCAGCATTACACTATTCAAATTACTGGAAGTTTATAGTATATTTTGATATTGAATGGAGCAAGTCTAGAAGAAAAAAATTTGCATATTTATATTTTTCTTTCTTTTTGTATTGCCCTTTTTCAACCCAACTGCAGTCTCTCTGGTTTGCTGTGGCTGCACTGACCTCTGTTTGTCCTGGCTCTTCAAGCTTTCATTCTTTGCATTCTTACACACGGCAGCCATTTTCCCCCTCCTTTGAGGCTGGACCCCATTTGGTAGGAGCAGTGCTGTCATTAAGAATCAGAAGAATTGAAACTGCATCTTTATGTGCCAAGTGTGGTTGACTTTTAATAATTAAATGACAAGGGACAAATCTGGGCAATATGATAATTTCCAGTTTATTTGGCTGAAAGGTACAGCTCCCTGGATTTCCTCTCATGTCATTCTCAGAAATTATCTATTTACCCACAAAATCTTTAGTCTATGTTGCAAAGAAAGAAAGAAAAAAAGAAAGAAAGAAAAGCTATAAACTAAATGACAGCCTCTTCATTTATTTTAGCAATTTAAATGAATTGCTTAGTATAGCTACGCAATCATTTGGCCAGGTAAGATCAGCAAGTAAGAATAAGAATTAAATTTTATATTGAGGCACTGTCTGCTTTCTTAATAACAAAATAATAATAAGTATATTATATTTATAATGCAGTTTAAACTTTCCAAACTGCTTCCCTATGTAATATTTTTCCCATTGACCCTTCAATATGGGATCTATATGATATAGGGCAGGTGTGTGTCTAGGACTAGGTATCTTTCCCATATCTTAGGGAAAATTGAATACTAATCAAAATTAAATGGAATAATGAAACATTAGAAGAAAATTACATTTTTACTGTAGTTCCAAAGTAAAAGTAGTTTTGATTTATGAATTTTATCAAAATGACATAATGGCTTTGGGTATAATTTTTCCTTTTTTCGTAAAATACCTTAGATACAAAGTGGAATGTCTCTCCCTCGGTCCTGTATTGAGGAGGGATTGTTGACTGCTGGCTCCCTTAACAGTGAGGCTTGGATGTGGATTCTAGGCTCCCCTGCTGTTGAACATAACAAACAAGCTGACCATGAGATTCCAGATGTTTCTACTTCTTTTTGTTTAAGATTATTGGACCTCCCAGGAGCACATGTCGACATGGTGGATGGTACACCCTGTCCTCTTCATGTTGGGAACACAGTTTTAACATTGTAGTATTGCCAAAAATTTAACCCTGGGTCCCACCGAGCTGGAAGGTCTCACAGATCCAGAGCATCAGCTTGCACTGCCAGTGGTAGCTGTCAGAATCATAAGTACATTTAGAAAACATATCCTAAGTTGAAAGACAGCTGTACTGATTTAATGTTGTAAATGGCCACATGAATTTTTACACTGAGCTCTGACTGCTGAACACACAGGGAATATTTTAGTTGTGATTTAAAAAACAAAATTGATTGCGGAGGAAAGGAGGTTATAGGGAAACTGGAGTAGAAAATTGATGGCATCTAATTGGGTTAAAGAGGACTCATAATAGGGACTCTGCTGGGAGAGAAAAGGGAAGGCTGGTGGAGAGAGTCATCAGGTGTTTGGTTTGATGAATCTCATTGTTTATCTCATTTACTCTGCTAGGCATCCCAAATGTGCATTTGGAGCTCAGTCAGCAAGTGCTGGTTTTGAAATGAGAAAGCCTACTTAAAAACCCATTGACAGAATCAGAACTTTTGGAAAACAGGCCTTTCACAAACTCATCACATTTTAGTGGTATGTGGGCCTTGAGGTCAATGCTGTGGGATGAATTAATCTCAAGTACACACTGGCTTACATCTGAGCATAATGCAGTTGTTTTAGACTGATGGTTTAGTCAGTCCACGGCTATTTTCATCATTTTATTCTTTTGGTCTTGAAAGAAGCAGTCCTGTCTAACAAGCTCTCTAAATCTTTATTTACTATTTCACTAAAACCGCACTAAAGAAACCAGTGAGAGAAATTGAGAATTGTAAACGTTTCTCACAGTGGCAGTTTGGCATTGGGCTTTTGAAGGAAGGTGCACTGCCTCGATTATTTTTTGGTTGCAACTGGAAAGACATGCAGAACCATTGAGGGATGCTAATTTTCAAAGCCAGTGAGTAAGATGACTTAAACTATGCAGTAAAATAAAGCTCAAGAGTGTTTCTCCCAGAGAAACATACACTGAACAATCGAAAAGGGCAAAAAAGAAAGAAGTAAATTTAAGACTATTTTCAGGCCAAAGGTAAATTTTTCTAGCATGAAACTGGTGCTTTTGATTTTCTGGACTGAAGAAATGAGAACCTATACCTCCACCCCAACTCTGCCTGCTTAATCTTAAAGTCAAGTTTTCACTGGGCTGAAAACTACTTGGGCATTGGCCATTTGACTTGCCAGAATTCCTCTCTCCTGTGGAAAATGTGGATCTTCAGCCACATAATGTCTTTCCATTAGTGATGGCGGCTCTCCAAAGTAGGGCTGTGGTTTAAACACAAATGGGCAGTGTGGGCCAAAATGAATGCAATTTTGAATCTACTATCTTTAAAAGGTGGATCTGGAGGCAATTTAGTGAGTGTAAATTACAATTGACTTTGGAAGAAATAACTCATACACTTCAACCTCCTCAGATGTTTAGCCAATAGGGGGTAGCCAGGCTAACATGAAATTTTACACATCCATCAGCTAAAGAAGAGATCCAAATGTAAAAATCTAGCTATCACATGAATTCGTAACACCCCCTGGAGGACTTGCGGCTCACAAATCAATGAATGGTTTATGCTGAGCCAAAAATATAGTTTCACAGTGCTTCTCATTTTCCTTAACGGTTTCAGAACACCATATGTGAGAGACACAGCAGCCTGGGAATTGCTCTTGCTGAAGGCACTCCTCAGCCGTGAGAGGGGTACCCCAAAAGGCAGCCAGAGTCATGTCATTGGCCAGCTCTTAGCTCTGACAATAAGTGGTATTTATTTACTTTAAAATGTAAGCCAGGAAGACATTTTCTGTCACACAGGTGCTTTGGTCTATGGTATTCAAGAAGGTATCAGACATGCCACTGACTACCACTGATTCTCCTCACTGTTATGTTATTAATCAGTGGTGGATTAAAACAATCTGATTTTGGTTACTGTGTTGTTCTCTTCTGTGCCTGTGAAAGACCTGTTCTTCATCTTTACTTTATGTCAGCAGCCAGAAATACACATTTACAGAGTTTGTTCTCTCTCTGTGTGTTCTCTACTTAAGGTTGCTCAGTACTAATGTATTTAATGTTAGTCCTGTATATGGGTAAAAGAGACATTCTTTTATACTTAGATTTTTAAAGCACTAATAATTAAATATTTATTAATTTATTAGAGAGAGCGGAAGGGTGGGAGAAAGAGAGGGAGAGAAACATTTAAGTGAGAGAGAAATATTGACCGATTGCCTCTCACACACACCCTTACCAGGGACCAAACCTGTAACCCAGGCTCGTGCCCTGACCAGGAATCTAACCGGCAACGTTTTGTTCTGCGGGAGGATGCCCAACCAACTAAGCCATACTGGTCAGGGCTAAAGCACTAATAATTAAATTACAAAGAGCAAGAACTATTTATTAGCAACTAAATGAATAAAGTGCAGGTCATTTCTTTTTTATTACATCATGTCTAAGGTGCTACAATCAATAAACGCTTTTGCATTCTTTGAAAAAGCAGTCTGTTTATGTTTCTTGAGTAGTGACATTTGTCTATTTAGCTAACTTTAATGACATCTTACCTCATTGCCTTCATTAAAAGGGAGTCAACTAAAATGTTCAAAACAAAGGTTTGCGTGGATTCTAAGTAAACTATTCTAAACATGTAGGTGTGGAAGAAAATATTTTCAATTACAGCAACATGTGACTTGGAATTCTAAGTTTTTACTACATTTGAGAAAATATATATCTGTTTTTGTTGTTGTTACCTAGTGTTTTAGTCGGGAATTGTATTCAGGCACTCATAACAGGGATCTGAACAAAATGGTGGCTTAAACAAATCAGGGATTTTTTTTTCTTTCATGTAAAAGAATTCCTGAAGTTTGAAGTTCAGGGAGAGCATGGTGGCTGCACAGTATCCCCAAAGATGCGGGACCCTTCTAGCTCTCTGCCCTGCTACCTGCACGGTAGGGGTGTGGCACTTCTCACAGATGCTCAGGGTGGCTGCCAGCACTCCAGCCTCACCGGCGAGTTTCAGGCAAGAACTTAGAAACCAAAAAAACAAAAAGAAGTTTTGCAACTAAGTCATCCTTTTAAAGAGCTTCTCCAGAAGCTTCAACCAGGGACTTCCACTTAGATTTCATTGTCAAGAACTTTGTCATATAACTTTCTGTGAAGGAGGCTGGAAAAAAATAGATTTTTCACTAGACACATTGAAGTCACAAATAATATCAGGCTTCTGTTAGTAAGAACCCCTGAAGAGGAAAATAGCCACAGTTATATTTTGCAAGGTACAAATGACAGATACAGTGCCAAGCCCACTGGGCAATACATTATGCCACTGAGGATGTCTTTAAAGGTAATTTAAACTTCTTGTGGGACATGCTAATATACTATTTCCAACAGACTTCTGCTCTTTTTGTTCCCTTTGTCTGGAAAACACTTTTCCCAGGGATTTTTAGGACTTTGTGCATTATTCATTCAGGCTTCTGCTTAAATTTTGCCTCTTCAGTGATACTGTCCTTGACACACAAGAACAAGTCCAGGTTTTTGCAGGGTCTGAAGCTTACACAATTTGAGGGCCTCTTTAAAAAACTGAAAGAAAATCATGAATACTAAATTCAATATTTACATGTAAAGTGAGTGTTGAATTACAATGAAAAACCACAAGTTACACAATTAAAAAGCTTATGACTACTACAAATATCATAAAATTGAAAAGAATAACATGTTTTATTAACTAATGACTAGACTACTTCTTTAATCTTTTTTTCCAAATTTTGGACTATATATGTTTTGACCCCCTCTACATGTGACAATATAGCAGTTTTTTATAAAGAGTAAAGAAAGATATTCCAGCTTTTCTTGTAGTATCATTCATAAACACTTTAAAGAAATTGATAGTTTAGGAAAATTCCTTTCAGCTTCTAACCAACTTGTGATTGGTAAACTTTTGTGGTTGTTGTCAAATTTGGAAAGAAATTTTTATATTTATTGAATTTTAAGATTTTAGGAAATATGAACTTTTCTTATGCATTGACTAATCTTACATAGTCTTTGCGATACTTCTTATTTTGTCATCGATGTCCTTATTGTAGTAGCATATTATATACAGTTTTGTATTATCTTTGTTGATAATATTCTTGGTCCAATTATTAAATAATTGATAATCAAAAGATGATTTCAGGCTGAGAGAAGGTCATGGATGGTGGGAGGGATCCAGGGAAGGCAAGGAGTCCAGTGCTGTGTACAGGTAGAGCTGCTGTATGAGATAAGACTAGAAAGGTGTGTTGGAGCTGGATGGGACAATTGTCAAATGCTGGTCTGTGGCTGAGGACCCTTGTAAGTAATGGTTCCTTTAAATTAAGGAATGGAAGAGTTCTTAATGGAAAACAAAGCATATGAAAAATGTAAAGCATTGTGTGGTAATTGGTATTAAGGTTAAACAAATCTTTGCTTTAAATCCTGACTCTGGCACTTACTGGTCTATGAAAACTTCTTAGCAATACTATAAGGAGGAGTGACAGTGAACTACATAACTATATCTCACTAAATCCAAAACAAATGTATTTCTAGATCAACTTCCCTTAGCTGTGTCCATTGTTAGTAAAGCGAGAATGGTTTGTGCAACATCAATGTGAACTGGCAGATAAAGAGAATGGACTGGAATGCACATGTGTGAATAAAGATGACTTCACTGTACAAGTCAGTGGAGGCAGTAAAGGCTGTTAAATGAGCAAGTGTACTGTGTGGCTGTCACATTCAAAGTGACTGAGTGAGTAGAGCAATTAATCTACATCAAATTTTGCATCAAGTTGAACATTCCTCTGCAGAACCATTTGGATGATTTTGAAACTCATCATGACAATGAACCTGCTCATGCATCATGTCTGGTGCAGAGTTTTTTGGCAAAACATCAAATCACCCAGGTGACTCAGCCCCCCTACAGACCATATTTGGTGCCCTGAGACTTCTGGCTTTTCCCAAAACTAAAATTACCTTTGAAAGGGAAGAGATTTCAGACTATTGATGAGATTCAGGAATGTATGGGGCAATTGATGGCGATTGGGAGAACTGTGTGAGATCTCAAGGTGCCTACTTTGAAGGGGAGTGAGGCATCATTGCCCTGTGTACCATGTTTCTTGAATCTTGGGTCTTCTTCAGTAAATGTCTCTATTTTGCATATTACGTGGCTGGATGCCTTCTGGACAGACCTCGTACATGCTCAAGACTTATCCAACACCCCACACAAAGCAGAGTGTGATGAAAGGGAAGTTAGAGCAGAAAAAGACAATAGTATAAACAGTTTCAGTTAAAACTTCATACATTTGCAAACTTTACAAAAGCCTATTGGAAAGGGCCCCTCTGAGTGAGGGGCCGTGAAACTCCAGCTCCACTAGCTTCACAGTAAATCCAACTCTGTGATTACTCCTTTCAAAATTACAAACCTCATCCCCCAAACCCTTGGCTCTCTGAATTCTCCTTGACCTTTTTATATTTCTCCAGAGCACTTATTATATGATATAATTATGATATTATTTATTTACTTTTTACTGTTTCTTGTTTAGTTCTCCTCACTAGAATGCAGACCTCCATGGTCAGAGGGACAATTTTTTTTCAGTGTGTCCCTAGTATGAGAAGAGTACATGGCACACAGATATTTGTTGAATGAATAAATGAATGGTTTCAATGTTTTGTTGTACTTTTTACATCTATATCATGTTTGGTTTATTTTGTGTATGTAAAACAAACTGGCCAAAAGATCATTTCTACACTATACTTTTGGCTTTCAGAAAGCAAAATGAGAATATTGTTGGAGGTGGAAAGTGATGGCAGTGAGGTTGAGGACACAGTCAAGTCAAAGGAGAAAATTCAATCATAATTAAACAGTGAGGAAATGAAGTCCCACGAAGCTAGGTCATTGAAAATATCCCATGAGTAAGCAAGACTACATTTTTTACTTTCTGGGTCACTTTATTTTTTGTTTATCTTCACCTGAGGACATGCTTATTGATTTTAGAGAGAGGGGAGTGAGGGAGAGAGAGATAGGGAGAGAAAATCAATGCCAGAGAGAAACATTGATCAGTTGCCTCTTGTACACACCACGACCAGGGACAAAACCCACAACCTAGGCATGTGCCCTGACTAGGAACCAAACCCATGACCCTTCAGTTTACAGAATGATGCTGCAACCAACTGAGCCATACCATCTAGGGCTCCAGGTAACTTTATAAACTGTTTCTGATAAATGTATGCTTTGGACCCTACAGTGAATTTATGCTGCAATGAAATATTCCAGACCTCTTGCTCCTGCTTGGTTCTCCTACCCAAGATCTAGCTGCTAACCTCTGCTCCACAGCCCTGCAGTTCTTCATAGAACTCACAGCTTTATCTATGAGTTCTATAACATCTTAACAAAGACTGAACCCTACTGCTGATATTGATGTTCTTTTGGGAATTAGAACCCTCACTCTATGTATAGGTACTAATATACTTTGGTCGCCTACCATACAGAAATATTAAATAAAAAGTTGAAAAGGGATTAAAATTTGCTTTACCATCTTTTCTACGGATTAACAGACTACCAAGAGAGGTAGAGTGGTCTGCCCAAACTAGAACTAGAACTTGGTTATTTTGCTTTACAGCCCATGCTCTTTTAGCTACATGCAGGTATAACTTGAGGAAGAAGAACCCAAAGAAAATTAACATGCACATGCACTGATTTTGCATTTTTACCCCCATGAAATTTAAGGTTTGTGGGGAGACTCACAAGTTCATGCCTTTTCCATGGAGGATGTTATTTGGTGCCCGTGGACCTGGTAGCATGATGACTCCAAGAAATTTTCTAAATAATTTTGATCTTTTTTTCAAAGCTTATGATAAGAATGACTCGGATATGCTTTAGTGGAGAGTTGTCACAACTTAGGTCTACTCTCAGAATATTCCTCCTGAGATGTGGGTACTAGTGTTCAGAGCATTAGGGGGATGAGGCTGCATATCTATCACTAGAAAAAATGTTTGTGTAAAGAAAATTACATTTCTATAGAAAGCAGCTGTCAGTCTGCACTTATGGGGCAAGAATTCATTAATTTTTTCATTTTTATGTGTGAAGCGTTCAGTCTTTAAAAAACTAGGTCTAAAACTGCTCTAAATAAGCATCACCTTTCTCTCCGATGCCAAAAACAAATGCGCTGTCGAACAAGCCAATTATTCATGAGCTTCCCTCACACTTTCTCTCCAGGCCTTTCATGTTTAATCTTTTAAAAAACATTGAATGTGGGTACTACTACAAAGAAAATAATTTCGGTAAAATAGACCCACATTGGTGGGCTGATTGGCTCACAGAGATTCTGCAAGAGCTTATTTGGACTCCCGTCTTTGAAAATCCACTTCCTCTTCCCTCTATTTCATTGTTTTTCTCTGATATTCATGTTAAAAATAATTTGTCACAGGGCATGTACACAGCCCAAGCTGGCCAATGTAACACCTTATCTGCCTGTCAACTGTGATTAGCTCATTTGGGCTAAAGTTCTTCCCTGAGATTTTTCAAACTACAAATGAGGGGAGAAAACCTTTCCCTATTGCCCATGGATCTTTCAGGATGTACATCTGGCAGCTGCCTGCCATGTGGAGAAAGTGGCTGTGCAGAAAGGAGGTGCACAGCCTTCCTGTGAGGAACTGCGAGGTGGAGTTTTTGAGATCGATGCCACCACTCTTAGCTTTTTGCTTCTCAGCTGATTACGTTTTTTTCTCTTCTTTTACTTGCTCCCTCCTTTCTTCCCTTTCCCCCCTTCCTCTTCTTAAGCTAGGATTTATGTATTTTCAGCTCTGTCAACAACAGTTCTAATGGGTACAATAAATCATATATTTTCTTTCTACTTGTAGTCTAAAATTCAACACAGACATAGCCAGTGTTTTTAAAGCTTATATATTTTTTGAACAGAATATTGCACATGGATTTTTTATTGTTATTGTATTACAGTTGTCCCAACTTTTCCCACTTTGCCCTCTTCTGCCTAGCCCACTCCATTTCCACTGTCAATCCCCACACTGGTGTCCATGTCCATGTCCATGGGTCATATGTACATGTTCTTTTTTTTTTTTTTTTTTTTTGAAAGATTTCATTTATTTATTTTTGGAGAGAGTGGAAGGGAGGGAGAAAGAGTGGGAGAGAAACATCAATGTGTGGTTGCCTCTTGGTGCCCTACCAGGGACCTGGCCCACAACCCAGGCATGTGCCCTGACTGGAAATAGAACCAGCAACCCCTTGGTTTGCAGGCTGGTGATCAATCCACTGAGCCATCATCCAGGGATTGTGTATGTTCTTTAACTAGTCCCTCCCCCTTCTTTCCATCATTATCTCCCTCCACCCTCCCTACTAGCCACTGTCTGTTTGTTTCATGTTTCCATGTCTCTGGTTCTATTTTGTTCATAAGTTTATTTGTTCATTAGACTCCTCTTATAAGTGAGATCATATGGTATTTGTCTTTCTCTGACTGACTTATTTCCCTTAGCATAATAGTCTCCAGTTCCCTCCATGCTGTCACAGAAGGTAGGAGTTCCTTCTTTCTGCTGCATAGAATTCCATTGTGTAAATGTACCACAATATTTTAATCCACTTATCTACTGATGGGCACTTAGGCTGCTTCCAGCACTTGGCTATTATAAATAGTACTACTATGAACATTGGGGTGCATAAGTTCTTTTGAATTTGTGATTCAGGACTCTTCAGGTATATTCCTAACAGTGGAATCACTGGGTCAAAGGGCAGTTCCATTTTTAATTTATTGAGGAAATTCCATACTGTTTTCCACAGTGGTTGCACCAGTCTGGATTCCCACCAACAGCACACTAAGTTTCCCTTTTCTCTGCATCTTCTCCAGCACTTGTTTGTTGATTTATTAATGGTGACCATTCTGACAGGTGTGAGATGATATCTCATCATGATTTTAATTTGCATCTCTCTGATGGCTAGTGATAGAGCTTCTTTTCATATATCTATGGACCATTTGTCTGTCCTCCTTGGAGAAGTATCTATTTAAGTCCTTTGCCCATTGTTAATTGGACTGTTTTTCTTCCTGGTGTTGAGTCATATAAGTTCTTTATTTATTTTGGAGATGAAATCCTTGTCCGATATGTCATTGGCAGATATGTTCTCTCATACAGTCACTTCCCTTTTCACTTTGCTGATAGTTTCTTTAGCCATACAGAACCTTTTTAGTTTGATGTAGTCCCATTTGTTTATTTTTCCTTTATTTCCCTTGCCATAAGACATGTATCAGCAAAAATGTTGCAACATGGGATATCTGAAATTTTACTGCCTGTTTTCCTCTAGGATTTTTATGGTATCATGGGTTATATTTAAGTCTTTTACCCATTTTGAGTTTATTCTGTTGTATGGTGTAAGTTGGTAGTCTAGTTTCATTTTTTCACATGTACCGGTCCAGTTCTCCCAACACCATTTATTGAAGAGACTATTTTTACTCCATTGTGTGCTCCTGCTCCCTTTGTCAAATATTAATTGACCATAGAGATCTGGTTTATTTCTGGGCTCTCTATTCTCTTCCATTGATCTCTGTGTCTGTTCTTAAGCCAATACCAGACTATTTTGATTACAGTGGGCTTGTAGTATAGTTTGATATCAGGTTATTATGATCCCTCCAAGTTAATTCTTCTTTCTTAAAATTGCTGAGGTTATTTGGAGTCTTTTTTGTTTCCATATAAGTTTTGGAATATTTGTTGTAGATCAATGAAATATACCAATGGTATCTTAATAGGAATTGCATTGGATCTATAGATTGCTTCAGGTAGTATGGACATTTTAATGATGTTAAGTCTTCCAACCCATGAACAGGGTATATGCTTCCATTTATTTTATTTTCCTCAGTTTCTTTCTTCAGTGTTTAATAGTTTTACAAGTATAGGTCTTTGACCTCCTTGGTTAAATTTGTTTCTAGGTTCTTTAAAATAAAGAACCTAGAAACCTTGGTAACAAGTAAAAAATTCCCATTTACTTGTTACCATAGTAAATGGGGATTTTTTCCTAGTGTCTCTTTCTGATAGTTCATTGTTGGTATACAAAAATGCCAGCGATATCTGAATATTGACTTTGTATCCTACTACTGTGCCAAATTCACTTATTAGGTCAAGTAGTTTTTAGTGGAGACCATACTATGTACACTATGTACACTATCATGTTGTCTGCAAATAATGAGCTTTATTTCCTTCTTCCCAATTTGGATGACTTTTATTTCTTTTTCTTGTCTGATCACTGTGGCTAGAACATCCAGTACTATGTTGAATAAAAGGAGTGAGAGCAGACATCCTTGTCTTATTCCTGATCTTTAGGGAAAAGATTTTAGTTTTTGCCCATTTAGTGTGATGTTCGCAGTAAGTTTCTCATATATGGCCTTTATTATGTTGAGGTATGCTTTCTCTATTCCCATTTTGCTGAGTGTTTTTTTAAATTTATTTTTTATTTTAATTGTTGTTCTTGTACAGTTTTCTGTCTTTTTGCTCCCATTCCAGCCC